>QTSX02002176.1:159875-465864 GCA_014839935.2 Entomophthora muscae | reverse complement strand
CTCCCTGAGTATCCAATAGGCGTTCTAGTTCTCTACTACCAGAATTGTACAGGTGGTAGAGCTCATAAGCTGGATTCTCTCTGGGTTGGGCCCTGTGAGGTCACCTTTAAGAAGGATGTTAAGTATAATGTGAAACTACTGTCTTCTGGACGTCCTTTTGCCTGTGTTCACTCCAAATTTCTCCGCAAATATCAACTCCCTGTGTCCAATCTTGAGGGGGGAGATGTTGTAAATCACGCAATTAATGCTATTTTGATATGACCTTCAAATATTGATAGCTGCAAAGATTTGGCAGGGTTTGATTTTGATTTTGGATATTCATTGCCTTCTGTATATGGTCTGGTTTAATATCCACTCATTCTGGATTATTGTACCTGTTTATGAATGATCCTGGTATGACCTCATCCCAACATGACCCCCTCAGCCACTCTGTCTTTCTAATGAGTGATCACCATCCCTTGTCTACTACTTAAGTAGAATTATTTCTCCTAATAAATACAAGTTTATCCACATTTGTGTTGGCTTTAATATTCTTCAAGCTTTTTCCTTTCCTTTTTGCCAAAAGGACTTTATATTCTTGTTTTCCAGGAAATTAAGGTACATGCCCTTAATTTTGCCCTGAAGGCTAACCCAAGGCTAGCTTCAAACCTCAAATCTTTTGTTATAAAGATTTCCTGCTGTGTCCTCCTGGATGTTGTCCCCAGGAGCTGAACACAACATGAGCTAACTTAAAGAGGTAGGAGACAGACTTTCCCACCCAGGACCACGGGCCGGCAGCCGGGATTATAGTGTCAATCACCCCTGTGAGGATGATGTACACAATACCAAACAGCTTACCAGTATGGTTGGTTGGAAGGTTGGGTGAAGAAGCAGGCATAGGTTTTGGGGTCACAGGAAGTTCCATGGGTAAGTTGTAAGAAGGGAGATTGTTGAATTTTCCTCTAAACAACTTGAGTATTGAAAATATCCACAGACCTTGTCAGATGTATCTAACTGCAGACTGAATGCAGGCCAAAGGATTTAGTTCAAGTATCTTTTCTGGGGTGTAGTCCTTGTATTCAGGTTTCAGAGGGTAGTCAGTAAAATGGAAGGGTCCAAAGGATACACCAGGAGGACAGAAAACTGCAAGCGGTGGGGCAGGAGGGCCAGGGGATCTCAAACTGAATTGGTAGATAGCAAATACAAAACAAGGCAATAGCTGTGTGAGCCAAAATAACAGAACCTTTATTCAAAAATGGCAATAAAGTTTGAGCACAGAATCTATAGGCATATATAGCATCTCACCTCCAAACTTAGTATTTTCCATAAGGGCTTCATCAAAATATTGGGGAAAATGCAGGCGGGTGGCTAGGAGGCCCAGGTGCAGGGGCAGTGAAATAGCACCTCAGTTGAGTGTTCTCTTATTAGTCAGAACGTCCAAATTAGTCACTCAATTTTCTTGATTTTGGGCTGTGGTCACAGGGTTGGGCCCAAAGCCCAAGTTTTTCTTTGGCAGTTGAGTTTGATTGGTTACTTAAGAGGACTTCAAGCTCATAAAATTCACGGAGGCACCTTCTCTGCCTCCATTAGGAAATTTGAGAAGCTCCTCCTTGGGCCCCACTATAGTTGAGCCTGCGCTGGTATTCTGGCTTTGGGACTTAGCAGGGGCCTCAGCTTGTGGAGGCTTGATCTCAGCAAAACGCGGGCAGGCTCTTGGTCCATGGGGCCAGCAGCCCGCAGGAATTTAGGTTCAGGATTTGAATCCCGCCCTTGGGCCTGGGTTTTCAGGGGTAATGAATTGTCAATCATGACAGTAGGTGTTGTTTGGCTTGACTTCCATGATTACGCCTGATCCTCCTAGTCCTGGTTCCAACTTGTGCATGTCATGGTTAACAACCCAGATCTTTTCCCTGACTTGGAAGTGTTCCTGTTGTAGTGGGGCTTCTTCTCTCTCAACTCTTTCTTTCTCCTTTTCCTCTTGGTCCTTCCTGGCACGCTGTACGTCAGGATCACTTTTTCCTGGTATCTTTTTGGGTAGCAGTAAACATGGTCCTGCAGTAGTACAAAAAAGGGTGGGCTTTTGCCCATGTTGTGGTTGACTCATGTTCTGCATACCATGAGTGCTGTAGGTAAAATGTCAACCCAGGCTTCTGAATTGCTAGCAGATAATTTAATGAGGGCCTCTACTAGCAAGCTGTTTAGTTGTTCTACTCTTTCATTTGCCTGCAGGTGATAGGGACTGGCTATGGTGTGCTTTATTCCATTATTGGCGAGGCAGATATTGGTGTTGATGGATTTAAGTTCAGTTCCTCCATCTGTGATCAGGATGTCAGGTTTCCCAAACTTAGCTATGATCTCTTTGCCAATAAACTGTCTCACATCATTATCTTTGTGTTCTTTGGTAGCTTGAGCTAAAGGCCATCTGGTGGCATAGTCAATAGCTGTTATGATGTACTTTTTGCCTTTGTTGTTGCTGGACATTGGTCCCACAATATCCAGTGATCACACTTTGAAAGGTTGTGTGATTGACACTGGTAGTACTGACTTGGGAGGTGCCTTGGAGCAGGCATACTTCTCACAGAATTTGCATTTCTCCAGTACTTCTTAGATATTTTCCAGCATTTTGGGCCACCAGTAGCCTGTCTTGAGGTATTCATCAAAGTTCAAGCTAAAGGTGTGGCCCTGATCTCTGTAATATTGGAGGATTATGCCAATCTTTTGTGTTGACAGGACGTAGGGTACGGTGTCACCATTTGGAAGTATTTGGTGTAGTTCACCATATACCTTTTTGAACAGGTGTTTGTTATTGAGGAATTTCTCTTGGATGTTCATTGGTGTGCCAGGTGGGAACCAATCTTGGAGATTCCCCATTATTGACGTGGGCCAATAAGGGTCCCCATCAGCGCATAGAACATGTTTACTGTATAGCCTGGATAGGGCGTCTGCAGTAAGCATTTACTTACCTGGCTTGTATTCAATTATCATGGGGTACCTTTGTATAAGGCTCATTCATTCAGCTTGTCTTCTTGATAGGTGTTGTTGAGTTTTGAAGAATATCAGT
The DNA here is from genome assembly GCA_014839935.2 of Entomophthora muscae. Taxonomy (NCBI): domain Eukaryota; kingdom Fungi; phylum Entomophthoromycota; class Entomophthoromycetes; order Entomophthorales; family Entomophthoraceae; genus Entomophthora; species Entomophthora muscae. Next base: position 462,824 of record QTSX02002176.1, on the reverse strand, counting down.
GATATGTGGTCAGTTAGCACTTTGAATATTTGTGCACCTTCCAGGTAACATTGCCACTTAATTAAATAGTGGACAATAGCTACCAGTTCCTTGTCATGTATCAGGTATCTTTGCTCACCATCAGACAGCTTTCTTGATTTTTATGCTACAGGGAGGAAGTCCTTTTCTGATGTTTGAATTTAGAGCACTCCTCCTATTGCGTAATCAGATGTGTCAGTTTCTAGCTTGTATAGCCCTTTACAGCTTGGGTACTGTGACAGTCCACATGTTTGGTGGTTTGTAGGTGGGGCTAATGTTGGCCAAGTAAAAGTTTGGTTGTTTTTTGCAGGTAGAGGCCTAGTAGGGAATGATGGCTACTAGGGGAAGTTAAGGCCTAGCTAGTAGGTGTAAAGACTACTAGAGGCAGATGTTATCTTCACCCAGCAGAAGATATTGGCTGCTGTGAGCTAGAGGTCTTCACCCAGCAGGGAACTGTGGCTTCTTGGGGTGAAGAATGAGATAGCTCAGCAGGGAACTTTAGCTGCTTGGGGTGGGGAGTGGTACAGCCTGATGGGTAGAGTGTGCTGCTCAGGCTGGAAGATGTTTAGACCCTGGCGGGTAACATGGGCTGCCAGGGTAGAAGTGTGTGCCATCATGGTAGGGGACTTGCCTACCAGGGCTGTAAGTTTTGGACCCCTGGCAGGTAGCACGTGTTACAGTAGAAAATCAAATGGAAGGGATAGTGCGCCCTTGTAAAACCAGAAACCAGAAAAGAACCACAGCCAAACCCTTGAAAGAAATAGACAACTTAAATGCCGTCATAGACAAAAAATGGGTCAAAGCTGGGGTTGCCCAAATAGCTCTGGAAAATCTGGACTTGCCTTATTTTTCCCCAATTAATTATGAAAAGAAAATTAAGCGTTATACACTATTTGGGGATGGCAGCGCTTGGCCTGCTGATCACCAGAATTTTTTGAATTATGACATCATCAAATCAAATTCCAATACAGGGCCTCCAACTGCTGAAAATATTCTTGCCAGTCAATCAGATGCTCTAGAACCCCCTCCTCTCCCATCCTGAAGCACCTTAAGACTTCCCCCATCCCACTCTAGAAACTTGTTTCTAGATAGCTAAATATCCCTGGTGAAAATACAATAAAGAAGTTTGATCTCTATGTTGGAATACTTGGGCCTTCTGGCCCCTGTTATTGACAATGTTTCCTCTGTTCTATTCCACTTGGCTGCCAATTTCTTTGCTTTCCCTTGGCCTGCCTTGTACTTGGTGTCACCTACATCTTCTGTTTCTAATTTACCACTCCAAATGATCTTCTCAATCTCCATCTTGGTGGCTACCTTCTGCTATACCTCCAAAGGCTCAAAATTAGTGAGCCCCTCTACCCAATTTGGCTTAGTATTGCTTAAACAGCTTAAAATTTGTTTAATTTATCCTCATTGTTTTTCTCTGAATAGTGCCAATCTCCATTTAACTCTTACAGCGCAGGCTGCCAGGGAGGGGAAGAGCTCCGAGGGCTTTACATACCCTGATACGCTTACAGGAGGTCTGTGAGCAAGCATCCTACCTAACAGACTGGTAGGGTGTCCTTGTTTATGTCACTATGGGAGCTTTGGGGAGACCTCAAAGTGAGCATTGGTGGGCATATATTTTCTGAGAGGTGTCACTAAGGCAGTTTTCTTGGGGAAGCAGCTGCAGAACTTGGTGTGATCAGGCCTCTGGGAAGTAAGACTGATTACTTTGCAACTGAAAGCCCGGACTTAATCACACGGGTGAGTAAAAACAATGGCATATACTTAATTAATCTATGGTTTGATGGCCTAAGTGGATTGCTACTTGCAAGGGCCCAGTCAAATGCCAGTTCAATGTAGACTCATGCCTGGGTCTACAGGTTCTGGTAACGGGGACTGAGATAAAGAACCAAGGTGGTTCATAGAATCAGCAGAGAAGGCTAGTAAGAAGGACTGTTTGATCACAGTGAAGACTAGTTGAGAGACTGTTGGTTCATATTGAAGTTTGGAACCAAAATGGTTCATTGTGCAGGTGGAACCAAGGTTTTTCCTGGTGAGGATGAGCTGGAAGGCTTAAAGATCATGATGCAGGAGAAGCCAAAGGACTGATAAACTGTTTGAAGACTTAAAGGAGCTGTTTGTGGACTGAGATGGACTGATTGCTGGTCAAGCTGAAGAGCTAGAAGAGGTGGTTGAAGAACTGGTAGAAGGACCAGAAGATGTTAGTGGAGGACTAGCTACAGAGCTAGAAGATGACTTAGAAGGACTAGCCAGACTGGATGTAGAGGCTGTAATGCTGATTTTGGTGTCTTAGAAGAGGAAATATTAAGAAAAGAAGCAGTTAAATAAGGATTTAATGCTGCCAATATTATATTATGAAAAGAGAATTAATTATCATATTATATTACAAGAGAACAATAAAGAGAAATAGAAATGAATTACAGTGTTTAAACTGTAAATTTATTAAGTTTTAATAGAGCAGAAAGGAGCCAGAAAGAGGCTGGAAACAGGACAGAGAAACTGTAAAGGCAAATAAGCAAATTTTGCCGAGAACAACTAGGAGAGTTGAGAGGCAAGCAACAGGCAACAGGCAAGTTTGAAGGCGTAAAATATGGAAGAAAATGTGGAGAAACTTGGGGAAACCTTGGAGAATTGATGGTTTGAAATTCCCCTAAGTAAAACATATGCAGAAGCACTCAAGATTTGCTGGGGAAACATGACTGGAATCACGGCAAACCCCTTCAAAACGCAGAGCAGTTGTTTACCTGGAGCAAGACAGCTTTGAGTTCAAACCATAGTCAAGAGCAAGTCATTTGGGCAAACTTCTTGGCAAAACAGTTGAATTGAGGCGTATGATTGGCCGCAAGCCAGAGTATATTTAATCAGTGTTTTGAGGGCTTTAACTTAGTAGTTAAAGCCTAAAAAATGAGGAGCAGAAGCAATTCAGGGCTTTCATTGGCTGAAGTAAGTTTTAAAGTTTAATAATTGCAGAGAGAGAAAACCTGGATAGTTTAAGCTTTTGAAAACAAGAGTTCTGAGAGAGATTTTGGACTGAAACAAGGAGCTATAAAAGGGGGAGCTATCTGAGACTCTGAAAGGACGGGATCAAGTGGATTACAAAGGCCACAAGAACTACAGAAGGAGCTGAAGACCAAGCTAAAGATGCAGAAGCCCAAGATACAGCAGCCAGAGCTAAGGATAAGAGTCCAGAGCCAGAACAGAACACAGGAGCCCAAGTTAAAGGTGCTGGAGTCCAAGACAAAGGTGCAGGTGCCCAGGACCAAGTACAAGAAGTCCAAGAGATTGTTGGAGGACTCCAAGTTTTGGCAAACCCATATTGTTTCCCTTACCCAGGCATTATATCAGAAGGTTTCTAAGGGGATCTTCCTTCTGACCGTGAATAAAAGCCCATTTCAACCCCTATACATATTTCTGAGATACATTTTCCCTTAATGGAGAATGACAACCCCTTCCAGCTGGTCCCTGGCTATGAACCAGGACACACTTTGGGGACTGGTGGACAGGAACCCCAAAGGTACTGTAATATAGGGGTGGTGGCCATGCGCTCTTTTAATTGTTGAAAATGTTGGTCTCTTAACAGGGTCCATACAAATTTGGTTATCTTGCCTGTGATTACAGATAGGGGAGAAGTCAAGGCACCCCAGTCAGAGATGAATATTCTGACACAGGATACCATGCCTAGGAATGTACAAAGTATGCTTCCTATTTTGCGGTGCTGGAATATTGTTTATGGTATGTATCTTTTCTGGGTCTGGTTTTATTCTGTCCTTACTGATTATTTATACTAAGAATGGAGTTCTGATGAGAAGAAGTCATATTTTGAGGACTGGTTATAAGTTGGTTATCTTTGATGAGCAGAGGACCAGGTGGACGTCTTTCCAGTGTTGCTCTACAGACAGGCTGTATATGATTATGTTGTCAAGGTAGATGATGGCCCTTTTTCTAATGTGTTTCTTGAAGACTTCATTCATAAAGGTTACAAAGGTGCTTGGGGCGTTTGCCATGCCAAAGTTAAGAACCACACATTCAAAAGAACCATATCTAGCTCTGAAAGCTGTTTGGGTATGTCCTCTGGTTTAATAGAAATTTGATGATAACCTTCTGTCAAGTCAATTTTTGTGAAGACTTGGGGACCCCCAGGGCGTTAAAAAGGTCATCAATCAGGGGAAGGAAATACCTGTTATTAATTGTGACCTTATTGAGTGGCCTGTGGTCTGTGAATAGGCGGAGTCCTCCATCTTTCTTTGCTACAAAAAAGATAGTCACACCAAAAGGTGATTTAGAAGGTTGTATAAGTCCTTTTCAAGTGTTTTATCTAGGTAGGCCTTTAGGGTGTTATCTTTTGTGGTTTTAGGAAGTATATAGGTAGTGCTTTTGGCACATTTCCTTTGAGGTCAATTTCATGCTGGATGCCCCAATTGGGCGGTAGTCCTGATATAGTTTCTTGGAAAACTGAAGGAAATTCTGTCAGGGATCCACTCATTGGGAAGTCTCTCTCCAATAGAATGAAGGAGAGCTCCCAAGTTGAATTTGACTAGAGTGGACCCTACTGGAATCCCTATCATTAACATGTGTAAGAGATAACCAAATAAGCAGAATCTCCCCAGGAAGGGAGTGAAGTGGTTTAAGAGATAATAGACGCTGGTATACCCCAAAACCAACCAGGGGGCCTTGGGGTGGATAATGGGGATTTTTGTGCTGTTTCTACATATGGGGCATGGTGGGGGCGTAGTCTGAAACAATACCAGATTGAATTTTCTGATTTATTGGTGGGAGTTGGTTCAGGAGTTTTGAAATTCACATTGGCTTGTTCATAACTGATTAACACACAAAAATCTCATACAAGGAAGACAAACTTCATGCTGTTGCAGGGGGAACCTTTTGAATCTACTAATCAAGTTTTAGAAGTTGAAAATATAGATTTATTGGTTGGATAGGAATAAGAAATTGTTGGAGAAATTTGAAAAGGGAAAGTTTCTCAGTTTAAATACTGAGATCAAGTGAAGGAGGGAACATAGTGGTTACCAGGTGATCCTGCAATAATAGATTGGAAAGTATTGCTTTGCAGGTCTGCAGCAGGCTGCAGCCTACCATGCAGGAAGAAGTAATTTGGGTTATTGCATTGCAGTATACTTCTGCACTATGGTGGGGATAGTATTTTGGGCCTGGATGAGGACTATTTATCTGGCTTGGTATTTTTGAGTCTTGTGATTGACTAGGTGATTCCCCTGAATATTGGCAGTTTGTGTTGAAGTATTTAATTTGTGGTTGATTGGTTGTTTTTGGAGTTTTGGAGCTCAATTTAAGGCTTATACAGTGGTTGTTGTTGTATTCATCATCTGGACTTTGAATCTTGGATTTTAGAGTAGATTTTCATATTTTCAATTTGGTTAGAGCTTTTGCTCTTGCTTTTGTTTTTGCTTTTGAAAGTGCATTCATTAATCAATTTTGAATGTGGATTTGAATTGATTAAAACAATTGAACTGTTATTATTAATATTTTCAGTTTTAGCATTTAAAAATGCAATTTTAATTTTTTTTGCACTAGCAGATCCAAGATTTATTGCATTGTTTGTGTAAGGGATAGAATCCCTTACAAATTCCAAGACAAGTTGTGTTTGGATTGGATCTTGTTCACGCAAGGTTTCTGTACTTTTAAAGTGAATGATTTCATATGTGCAAGTGTTCCAATTTATTTTGATAGGGTCTTTTTCCTCTTCTGTTTCCATAATCTTTACAAATACATGGTCTCTCATGAGTGTATCAAGATGAGTTGGGTACACATGGTGGTACACCTTGCCTCATTGTATGGTGAGGGTAGCGCTATCCCATTCAATATGAAGTTTGGTCTTTCTCATCCAATCCAGGCCAGGTATAACATCATACTTAGGGATTGGTATTATTGGGCCACTAAGCGCAGTTTGCACGTCTCCTTTTTGGGCACAGAAAGGGTTTGCTTTCTTAGTGTCTGGTGTACTTCTATTATCTTTTGTGTTAACTCTCTTGATATTGCTTTGGACTGTGGGTAGTTTCATGAGGTTGGCAAATTTCTTGTCAGCTTGAGATTTGTCTGCTCCAGTGTCAAATAGTGCTGTGCCCTGATATCTGCAAAAGCAGAAAGGATAAGTGAGGAGTTTATTTTTAGTTTGGGCAGCAAACAGTAGAGGATTGGTGGAGGGTACTTGGATCATGGTGATTAAGCCTACATCTTGGTCCCTGTACAAGTCTTGTAAAGTGGGGGAGGGCGGCTTTGCTAAGCACTCCCCTGCGCTTTTCCCTCCTTGGTGGTGTTATCAGTGCTCACTTGATTTACTTGAGCAGTATGATTTCCACTTTGAGGGAGAGAGTTGTTGGTTTGGTTGTTCTGATTTTTAGGTTGAGGGCCTTTCCTTGCTGTGGGACTTTATTTTTGCTTGTTTGTTTTATGCAGGTTGTCAGATTTCTGTGCAGCCCACTTTTCTTCCAAGAATACATCTTGGTTCTTGCAGCAGCTCATGTCAAATTGATGTATAATGTGTGTGGGGAGGCCGTTGTAGAAGTCCAGTTGTGGTTCAGCTTTGTAAAAGTTAATAGTGCTGGAGGATTGGTCATGTAAGTCTTCATACACTGCAATGTAATCCTAAATTGTTCCTGTCATCTTAAAAGTTCTGAGTTCTGTCATGATCACCACGCCGGAGTTCTTCATGGCAAAATTTTCAGGGAAGGAAGTTTTAAACATATCCCAGTCTTTGTTGTGATCAGGATGTTGGTCAAACCACTTGCTTACAAAACATAAGGCAGCCCCAGTAATACATAGGGCAATTTCACTAGCCCAGAGTTTACAGGGGTAACCCACTTGGGTAAACATGTTTTGGGTGCTTTGGATCCAAAGGTTGGCATTTTTACGGCGTAATCCTGAGAATGTCCCGGTTTATGCTTAATGTAGGCGTTGAAATACAATGTTGAGTATTTTGGTTGTTTAATGAATGGGAGGTGGGTTCAGGATCCTGTGTGTGCTGAGGAAGTTATAATGTTTGGTTGGTACAAGGACATTGTTGAAGACAACAAACTCTGCTGGGACTTTCTGTCCTTCTTTGTAACGTCTCTAGCCAGTGGGGAGTGCCATCTGCTGGGGTTTTTTCTTCAGAGGAATTTTTTCTTTAAGTTGCCCAGGTGTGGATAGCCTACCTGTAAAGTCTCTCCCCCTTAGCCTTGGATAGGACAATCTTCTTGTGCTGTACAAAAAAGTCTGCTCAGAAGCCAGCCATGCCCCTTAATTCCCTTAGAGATTTGGCCCACACAATTAATGAGAGATTTGTGTTAGATTACCCTTCCCAGGTGGCAAATAATGATGGTTTGAGCTCTGTTCCCACTTGGGAGGAATCTCTGATTAATTTGGATTGTTTTTTGGCTTAGGCTTGCCCGCATTTAAAATTAATTAAGTCCAAACAATCAGGTCGCGCTTCAGTTACTTCAACAAAATCCATTTTAACTGGAATTAATGGCATCCTGAAGTGCCCTTTGGGCACTACTCAATCAGAGGTTGGGGTGGAAATTCATGAGAAACCATCCAAGCTCCCTGAAATTGCTGGAAAAATTTCTATCTCATCCAATCAAATGACTGGATGAGGTCAGCTGACCCCAAAATTAAAGTTGGTTTCCTTAAAGCAAGACAGGGGACTTTTAGTCCCCGGATTGCTCATTCTATCAATTAAAGTTTTAAGCTTTCAAAATACACTAGATTTTAAGACCACTTTTTTGGCTACTTTTCTTTCTATAAGTTGTTAGTAAAGCTGTTATACTTTCCTTACCTTTTTTGTTGTCCTTTGATTTACAGCATTGTCTTAGTAGCACCTAGAGTTAGCGTTAGTACTAGCATGAACCTTATACCTTAGTTGCTTTCAAAATGCTAGTTTAAATCTTGAACTCAGTAGTATATTTCTTATAAATACTTAATTTAAGTTCAAAATTGTCTCTTGTTTGCTCTGCTTTCACTTTCTCTCTATATACACCAAAGTAGCACCTCCTGCTTCTTGTTTGGAAACATATTGACTGTGGCTGACTTCTCTTCCAGCCCAAAAACCCATTTTTGAATTTCCTATGGTTAGAGCCCCTCCCATTTATAATTTTGTTTCAGAAAAAGCCTGCAAATCCTAAGTCTCCCTCTTTTGGTTTTCTTTCTTCTTCTGTTTCAAATGCTGGTCTCTTTGGCAAAGTTTGTAGCTTTTACCCTGGCCCCTGTACTGGTGTTGATATAGACTACTTCCCCAGATCTTTGGAGTTGTATTTCCTATTCATTTCACCATATGGGGAACAACCCTAACCAATTTATGCAAATGTTTGAGGATATCCCTGGGCGTACTCAGAATATTTTGGCTACCAGAAAAAATGTGGTAATGAGTCTTACCTCCAACAGCCTCAAGTATTCTGCTCTCAATATGGCTCCTTCAGTGTCCCCAAGCTTGGAGTCTTCAATGCCTCCCCTCTCCGTGGATCCTGGTTTTCAGGTCCAAGAAGATGGTTTGGAGGTCAAAGAGCATCCTCCCAAATATGCTCCCTGGTTGCTTGGTGGAATGATCCTGATTGGTCTGGACTCTTACTTCCCCCAACTATCTGCCATGTCCTCTCTTTGGACGCCACTTCAAGCAGCCATACCAGTCCTGCACTGGATGATGTACTGGTGGATTCTTCCCCTGGGATGGGAGCCAAACTTAGTTAGTTTAGCCCCCCTCTCTCACACTACCTGTGCTACCACTGTTGAGTATATACTTCTGGGAAGTATAATAAATAAGATAAAAGGGAAATTAAGAAGAGAATGATCATTTATTGGATATGAATATAGGTTATTATATAGTGTCATGGGAAGCTACTACTGTCCATGTACATCATGGTAGTCATAGGGTTTATCCAAGTGATTTTTTCTCTTAAGTCATGAGGCTTGTCCAAGTTATGTTCCACTTAGGAATCAAAATGTTTGATCCCATTAATAGATGGGCAAATGATAAGACTGACACTGACTTAATAATTAGTCAGGGAATCATTCAGAGAGTCAATCAGAGAATTCATTTCCCAAGAGGGAGTAATTTTAGATGTTGCAACACAAGAGACAAAGCTTTATTTGTGATGGCTGGGGATTTAAGGGTGGTTCTGGGGATTTAAAGATTTCAAATAGCCAAAATTCATTTTTTTACCAGCAACAGCACAAGTAGGGCTCTAGCAGATTAAAACTGCAACCATCACTGGATTTCCCATAACTGTTGTATCCAAGCTATCTTGTTTCATAATATAAATCCCCCTGGTATGGTGAATCTTCTTTTAAAAACATTTGATTGAGATGAGTAATGTCATGAATGACATTTCTTCCAGAAGAAATAACAAGCTCCAATTGGGGGAATCAAACCTGGAATAATTCCCTGATAATTCCATGGAGCCTGGGGATGCTTGGGCTGGCTGGCTGTGTTCTTTAAAGCTACCCAACAAGCAAGCAAAACAGAAAGAAGTTCAAAACTGATTGACCAAAAAAGTTGCAGGCCAACCTGGCTGAGAATTTTCAAATTGCAGAAGAGCATCATAAGCTGGTGATTAATCCAGACCAATCTAGATTGTTAGAGGCATTAAACCAATATACCAACATTTATGTCATAACTGACGGGCTGTCTGGAAAGGGAATTGCTGATAAGCATGAAAGTTAAAATTCCAAAGTGAACACAGACAATTGGCTTGGAGTTTGGGCTACCCAGTCATGTGATCCAAAGCCAGCCAATGATCAGGAAGTCACTCTGGAATATTCACAACTCATGGGGCTAAAAGTGATCCAGCTTGTAGCCGCTGAGAAACCAGTAATTCAGAATGGCAAGAATTTTGATAAGAATGGTGAAGTTATTAGTGGGTTACCAATGGACTTTCAGGCTGGGATCATATAAATAGAATGATTGGCAGGCCTGGAGGTAAATTATGACCCCATAACTCTTGGGCCAGAAGAAATCAAGAAACTCAGCTACCAGGTAGTGAATCAAGCAAAACTTAGAATTTTAGATGATATTTAAACCCAGTGAACACTTGTAAAATGGTCTTTCTATTCTGAAATAACTAAGATAATGTGACTTTGGTTTGACCAGTTTATTCAATATTTAGTCTTGGTTTTTTTCATTTTACTACTGTTCCAACAGAAAACTCTGGCCCACTAACCTACCTACATGATGAAGTTCCTGATACCTGGTCTGCATTTTATTATCCACCTGATGCTCCTTATGATCCAGTCCATTTATCTGTTTATCCCCTCAAACCATAATACAGGGGGCTCACCTTGGATAATGTCCTCTGCTTTGATTGCCTAGCCGGACAGAGAACCCCACAAACTGTTTTTCACAAAGGCGCCAGGTACAAGCACCCAGATGTGCTGTTCTATGAGAAATACAACTACCTCCCTACTTATCAAATTGATATGGAAGCACCTCTCATACCCAAACCTGGTTGCCTGCTCCCCAGCCCTGTTCTGTCACCCTCAACTTCCAATCAATATGTGGGCATTGCCTACATTACCTTGGCTGGATTAGTTGACACCATGATACCTTCCACTGGACCATGGGCCTTGGTAGGCCACTCAGTATCTTACCTCATCAAGTTAGCACCCTTCCTATGGTGGGCCCTACCCTCCTCCCAACCAAGTTAGTTGATGGCTGGGACAGACAGGACCCCAAATAGGATGTGGTATCCTGACAAGCAAGGCTTTGTTTTATGGAAGTGTCAGTGTAGGAAATTAAATCAAAGGGATGGTGTGCCCTTTGTAGAACCAGAAACCAACAAAGAACTTCCACAACGCCCTTGGGAAGAACAGATGGCTTAAACAAGTTATTGCAAGAAGTGGGTTGAAGCTGGAGTTACTCAAATAGTCTGAGAAACTCTGGACCTGCCCTGATTTCACCAACCAATTGTGACAAGAAAGCTATGAACTATTCACTAATTGGAGATGGTAGCATCCAACCAGCTGGGCCCATTTTTTTAATTATGACATCATCAAGTTAGATTCAATAGAAGGACCCCAAAAAGCTAAAAAATATTCTCACCAGCCAATCAGATGCTATCAGGGAACCAACCTTGGGCGGCCAGCCTGTCATAGTCTAGGAATGGGCAGAGTGGGCAGAGCCAATCAGAGGATTGGCACTAACTTAATTAGAAATTACATAATTTGCCCACCCAGGACCTTGGGCCAGAGGCCAGGATTATAGTGTCAATCACCCCAGTGAAGATGATGTACACTATCCCAAATAGCTTATTGGTGTGATCCAGGGGGAGCTTGGTTGCAGACACGGGCATCAGTTTGGGGGTGATGGGTGGCTCCATGTCCAGTTGGTAGTCAGGGAGGAAGTTGCATTATCTTTTAACAGTCAGGGCTCAGTAATATACCAAGGGCCCTTCTTGATTTATCTGGTTGGCTCTTTATATTAGGCCAAGGAATCTTGAGCTAGTATACAGTCAGAGGAGTAGACTCTGTATTAAGACTTCAAAGGCTACTCTGTAAACTAGATAGGACCAAAGGGAGCACCTGGCAGACAATAGGCTGCTGGCGGTGGGGCAGGAGGGGAAGAGGGTTTATAGTTGAGGTGGTAGATAACTAAGATAAAATATGGCAATATTTGGGAGAGCAAATATCTCATAATCTTTATTTAAAAACGGCAATAGAGTCCAGTGCAGAGTCCACAGGTTTATATAATGCCCCACTGTTAGACTTTACATCTACTACAGGGGATTCATCATAAGATTAAGAAATGTGGATTTGGGTGTGTAGACCACCTGGGTTTTAGGATGGCAAAACAGCACTATTGTTGGGGGGTGTCAGGAATATTTCTGACATTAACCAAATTTCCATCAAGGTGCTAGCTTGGGGCAAAAAAAGGATCTTTAGTCCAAAGAATCTACTATAAAAATAGGATTTCTCCCTCCCAAAAATGGAAAATAAAATTAAAATTGAAACAAAACTTGAAAAATCCCGGGATAATTTATCATCCAGCAAGCGCCTGCTGCAGTTGCACAGGCACCTGCCACGCCTGCCAGCACCCCCTTCCAGCCTCCCACCTGCCTGCTTGCTCCCTGGGTCCCAACTGCTGCCAGCCACCCACCAGGATCCCAGCCTCTACTCCCCTCCAGCCAATCAGAGGCCACCATACCATGTGGCTAATTAAATAAGCCCCAGACCAAGGGATTAAGCTGGAGAATAAGGAATGTCCTGAAGAACATGATAAAACCCAAACTGCAACCCCAAACAATGGGGACTTGGGACCCAGGTCAGATGGTTGGGGTCAGACTGTCATGGTAGGTTTCATCATGCCAGGAATTATCTGGCAAAGTAGGAAGGCTCAAAAAGCCAACAAACCCTTAACAAAATTGACCCAATTAACAGATTTAAATCAAATGGTTGATTGAAAATGGGTTACAGCTACTCCAGTCTGCCAGCTTAAACTGAGTCCCCCTTGCAAACTGACATTGATAAATTGACATAATTTGAGGGTTACTAGATATGAGCTTATTAATCAGCATGGTTGTCAGAAATTGATCACACAAGGGTTCTTTGCAACCTGGACTAGCTACTCACTTGACAATGTGGAAGGAATAGGAGCCCAGGATCCAGGTGGTATTGCTTAGTTGTTTTTTGATATATATTGAATAATTTTCACTGTTTCAACTCTAAGAGTTGAGTCCTCCCAAAAATTTACTCAATAAAAATCAATTATCCCTTGGTCTAATTTACTTTTTAAAAATGCATCCTGTAGTTGGTTTGTTGTGATACATTCCCTACAATCTTATTCTAAGCCGGATCATTACTGGAAGATGGGGGCCTGCAGTTGGAACTTTGTTGTTGGTACCACCCAATGTTAATTCAATGCCTGCCAATCTTGGAGTGGTCCCCCCTGTCTTTGAAAATGAAAATTGTGTTACCTCTCAATGTCCATAATTTTATTCTGAAGATTCTTTGATGCTTTCACAGGCTATTTATCTTGGGCTCCTTTGGTTAGGCTTAATTATTTTACTTAATCCTAGTATCACATTTGGAAATTTTACAAAACGGTGTCTGAAGCTGCGTTGGCAGTTAATTATTAACTCTATGTGGATTTGGGGGTAATTCCCCACCATTTAGAGACAGCCTCATATTATCCCGCAATTTTTGTCACACAGACCATAGCCAAACCATGTCACCTGGTACAAGAATAGATTTGAAGAACAACCTGGATCCTTGCCCTCACCTGACCCAAGTTCAGCAAAAGATTATTGGCCTCCTTCTAGAAATGCCAAGTCAACAAAAGATTGCAGCAGAACAAGAGATACCCTTATTCCCAATATCCAATCCCAATGTGTTACCATCTAAACTTTTGGGATCCACAATCCCCTGTTTTCACTCCCACTTGCAAAACTTTGCACAGTGGGAGCAACTATAAATAAAGGATCCCCTCTCAGTGATAGCTTGTGCTATTATTGAGAGCAATACCCTCCTCAATAAATCCATCATAAATCTTACTCTTAAGGACAACCCTTATATTGGTTTAAACTTCACCCTCAATCACCAAATCAGTGAAGATGAATCATCTCATCTTAACAGCTGTTCTTACAGATTGTCTTGGGATTGGAGGGTGCCAACAAGAACCTGGTACCTTTGTGCCCTCACCAGAAGGGTTGGACCAAAGATACTATGAAGGCCCTGGACAACTCAACTCTTCATACACTGGTTCTTGGCCTCCTCTGGTGTTGCCCCACTCCACAATGTTTGTTGCTGTGTACACCTCCATTTACTATGTATTGTCATACTTTGCAGGAAGCTTTGGCAGGTATAACACCCATGCTAAGGTGTTCCAATGGTTAATGACCATCTACCCAATTGTCACCGCCTTGACAGGGTTCCAGCTTGAAAATCTTCAACTATACCTATTACAAGTAGTACCAACAATGTCTGGGTATTACAGGTGTTCATTGGCTGGGGTATTAGGAAGGGCAGTGCTACTCTTCTGTTCTTGAGCAATAATCTTGGGAGCAGCCTTTAGGTGAAAGGAATTCAATTTCTTTCACAAGGGAAAAAACTCAAAAGAATTTAATTGTGATAACTGAGCCCAAGAAAACCAATGAGGAAATTGCTTTTCCAAATGTAAAAATAGAATCAACAATTGTTAATCATTCAATTAATGAAAACACTTTGAAAACATGTTCAAAATTGATAAACAAATGTATAATGGAATCACAGAGCAAAAGGAAAAGCAAATGCAGAATTTCAAATATAAGTATAAATTCTATTATAAACCAAGATTTCCAGAACTTAGTCAACTATGCCTGCAATGTGAAAACCAATCAATCAGCAATTAATGGCTCCAAAGGAGTAAATACATTAAATCTAGCCAATCAGAAGTAATTTAAATACAGTTATTAATCCCAGAAATGGCCAGGGGTTCTCAACAGCCAACCAGATAAAGAATATCAACCAATCCAAGGAAACACTCTACATTCAACTCAGGAAGCTATTCCAGTCCACAGTAAGAAACCTCACTGCAGCCCACATATAAAGACAAACCTTACTTCTTCCTGCATTGCAGGATGCAGATTGCTGCAGTCCTGTAAAGAAATACTTCATCACTGATTCTTTCAGGAACCATTGATAAAAACTATGTCCCTCCCCCATCTTCACTTCAGTATTTAAGCTGACTATCCCCTTCTGAGAAGATTGCTCCAACAATATTACTCCTTTCAAACAACCTTAGTATATTCAATATTTTCAAACACTAACTGATTAGTAGATAATTGAGTCCATTCCAAAAAAATGAAGCCCTTCCTCCTTGTGTGGGTTTTATGTGTGTTAATAGGGTGCAACCAGGAAAATGTGAATTTTGAAACTCCAGAACCAACTCCAACTGACAAATCTGAGGACTCTATTTGGTACCAATTTAGCCCACACTACTGCCATGCCCCTTATGTTGAAACTGTTTGCTTCCCTCCTATCATTCATCCCAAGGCCCTTTGGTTGGTCTTGGGATACATCAGTTTAAACTACTTTTTAAATTGCTTTGCTCCCTTCTTAGGAAGATTTAGATTATTAGGCCATTTACTTCATATGTTAATGATTGGAATTCCAGTAGGATCTACCTTAGTTGAGTTTAAATTACGAGCTCTTTACTATTCTATTGGGGAGAAGCTCTCAAATGAGTTGATCCCTGAAATTAGGTCTGTATTTTCATCAGGTGGAGGGTCTTGATTGGCCACCAAGTGTTATGGTTGAACAGTGAGTGGCACTTTTCAAGGATAGTCAATGAGGATATAAGAGACAAATCATCAACTGATTGAGGAGCATAAGACCAAATTGGGAGGAAGAAATAAGCATTCAAGATTCTCTGTAGATATAGCAGAACAGAGTAGTCAAAATCAAAGACAGCAAAATTATTCTAAGAGAAAAATAAGAATAAATATTTTAGGGAGAAGAAATACAAAGGGCAGGCAAAGGGACAGCTGCCAGGAATGACAATTTGGATGTACCTGAATTCCAAAGTATGAAACCAGGGTTGAACCCTGAAAATTATCCTTTGCAGACTGCCAGCTCCAAAGAATGGGAATATGACAGCCCACAACCTATTAATAAAGTTGTTGCCAACCCACTGGTATCCAAATCCTTAACTACACTACAGGGTTTTGCAAGCAGACCGCCAGTGCAAGATGCCAAGAGTTTCCCCAGGATATCAATACTTGACACTGGCAGTTTTCTTGGTGAAATGCACAAATCTCCCATGAGAGTTGCTCCAAATTACCCCAAATCTCAGGAAGTGGTACTGAACCCAAATGCCTGCCCAACGCCTGAGTTTCCAGGCAGAATGATTAAAAGTTTTCTTATCCCAAAGTGGCCAGTGACAACTTGCCAGTGCCAAATGCCACCCTGTCATCTGAGAACCACAATGCCAAGCCACCCAAGATCAAGAAGCCCAATAAGAAAATGAAGCCTGGAAGCACAGTATAAGTACCTGACAGGCCAAGATCAATTCCCATTGTCATTTTTAAATAAAGGTTATGAGATATTAGTTTTCCCAATTGTTGCTGTATTTTATCTTTGTCATCTGCCAGTTAACTCAAAATTATCTGATACTCCTGCCAGCCCACCAGCTACATATTGTCTGCCAAGTGCTGTCAGGATTGACAATTCTCCCCCTCTGGAACCCCAGGCCCAAAGCAGGAATCAAACCCTGAACCTGGATCCTCCCGGGCTGCCGCGCCTATGGACTGCGGGACTGCCCGCCCGCGTTTTTCTGGGATTGAGCCCCTGCAAGCTGACGCCAAAGATGATGGCCCATGCAGTGAAACAGACCAAGCCAAAGAACTTATTGCACTGAGTGGAATGCCAATCACAGCACCTAATGGAGGTACCAAAGTGACAACTATTAGCTTCATGAGTTTGAAGTCTACACCAACAACTAATCAGGAGCCAACCCAGGGAAGAGGCACAGGCCTTTGACCTGGCCCCATGACCATGATGCTAGAGCAAGATAATCAAGTAGCCGAATTGAGAGTCTTGACCAATGAAAGAACTCCCAGGCCAAGTGCCATTTTGCTGCCTTTAGACCCAAGTACCCAATTCCCTCAGCCCTGCCTTTCCCAATGCCCTGATGAACCCCCATGGAAAATGTTAAGTTTGGAGGTGGGGTGCTATATAGACCAAAGGACCCCACGCTCCAAACTTATTGCCATTTTTGAATAAAGGTTATGGTAATTTGGCTCATACAGCTATTGCCTTATTTCGTTTTTGCTGTCTACCAATTCAGTTCCAGATCTCCTGGCCCACCTGCCCCTCTGCCTGCTGTTTTCTGTCCTCCTGGTGTACCCTTTTGACCCGTCCATTTTACCAACTACCCTCTGAAGTCTGAATACAAGGTATACACCTCGGAAAAGATACTTGAACTCAATCCCCTGGCCCGTATACAATCCGCTATAAGATACAACTGACAAGGCCCATGGATATTTTCAACACCCAAGTTGTCCAGAGGAAAATTCAATTATCTCCCTGCTTACAACCTGTCCATGGAGCCACCTGTGACACCAAAACTCATGCCTGCTTCCACACTCAACCTCCCAACCAACCATACTGGCAAGCTGTTTGGGATTGTGTACATCACCCTCACAGGGGTGATTGACACTATAATCCTGGCTGCCAGCCCGTGGTATTGGGTGGGGAAGTCTGCCTCATACCTTTTAAAGTTAGCTCCCCTCTTGTGGTGGGCATTGCTTGCAAAAAACCTGGCCCAAGTTACCCCTGAAAACAACGGGCTGGCTGCCCAAGACTGGATCCCTGACAGGTGCTCCATTTAGTTCTGTCCATTTTAAAGACTACCCCTTGAAGCCTGAGTACAAGGATTATATCTCAGACAACATATTAGCACATGACCCCTTGGCCTGAACTAAAAAAGTTAACCAGATACAACTGGAAGTGTCCTTGGCACATTACTGAACCCCGCCTGTTCAGAGATATATACAACTTCCTCCCTGCCTATCAATTAGACACAGAATCAACTGTCACCCCCAAATCAATGCCTGCATTCACTGCTGAGCTTCCCCTGGACCATACCAATAAGCTATTTGGGATTTTAAAAATTACTCTCACAGGAGTAATTGATACTATTGTCCCCTCTGTTGGCCTGTGATCATGGGTGGGCAAGTCATTGTTATACCTCATTAAGTTAGCACCAATCATTTGTGGGCTCTAATCCAGTCTGCAACCTGCCAGTTCCCAAAAACTAGTGAGTGGCAGAACAAAATTGGTCCCCTGACAATAGCCAAGGAGCCCGCGGCTAGTTGCATCATAGCTGAAGCCAAGTTATCAAACACTGGAGCTAACAGGCCCAAGTGAGTAAGTGTTTTTTTTGAAAAACTTCCTTTATTTCTCAGGATAAGTAAAGTACCTAGAAACAAGTTTGTAGAGTAGGATGAGAAATTTTTAAGGGATTTTAAGATGGGTGTGCTGGTGGTTCTGCAGCATCTGATTAGTTGGAATAATTTTTTCAGCAGTTGGGGGACCTACATTTGAATTCAAGTTTATGATTTCATAATTCAAAAATTTCTGATGACCAGTGGGTCAAGCACTATCTTCTTTGAAAAATATATTACATAATTTTTTATCATAATTAATTGGTGCAAAAAAAGGTGGGTCCAGATTTTCAAGGGCTATCTGTCATGAATTAAAATTTTAATACTTGTATTGAAAACCCAGGAATTGAACCCCAGCCCCCAGAAAATGCCTTGCGTTTACCAGGGTAGACAGAAGCCCGCCAGACTGCCAGTTGGGCCAAATTGGGGCTGCCAGAGATGCCTTGCCCTGACCAGGAGGAACAGAAACCTACCATCCTGTCAAGTATTAAGACTGGAAGTTCAATGTCAACATTGGAAACCCTGGAATTGAACCCTGACCCTCCAAAGACTACTCAAGTCACATAAAGTGGACAGGAACCTGCCAACCCATTGAATTGCAAACCCAAGTTGACAAGTTACTCCAAGACCCATCAAATTCTTAAGGATGATTCCCCAAATGGACATCAGATAGCTGTTAACCTTGTGCCACCAAAGACCTAGGCCTACACAGAAGTTGTAGCTTTCCTAAAGGAGATTAAAACACGGCCTACTTCTAGCCCCACCAATGATCACTGGCTGCCACCAGTCTCTAGTCCAGAATAGGTAATACAATTATCCTGCTCAGGTGATATGGTGAACAGTAGCAGCAGAACAAAACATCATCACTTCTGTTCACCAGAGCAGGCATAACCAGGACCTGCTGCTCTCAAGACCCTAAGCCAAGATCCATGCCCTTCCGGCAAACTGCCCATGGACCTGAAGCCCACAAAGAGTGAAGTAGCAAAATCACCTGGTATAAGAACCCAGCAGTATGGGGATTACCCTAAGTCATTTTTGATAATAAAGCTTTATGAACCTTTGGTTTGAAAAAATCCCACCTTATTTACTTTTAGTGATCTTTCATCTCAACTCCAGCCAATTAGACAGCCAGGCAACCACCCCCTCCAGAGACCAACCTGCTGACCTGCCTCAGGCACTATAATATCCTCTGGAGCCTCTTTTAGACATGTGCATTTTACCAAATACCTGCCCAACCCTGCCTACCCAGAGTTTAAATTGGAGAACATCATCATTGCCAACCTCTTGGCAGGGACTAGAGAGACCAAATACATAGGACGCAAAGGAAAGTGGTACAAGATGTTGCCAAGATTGTTCAAAGACAAGTACAATTATCTGCCTACCTACTTTGTCCCCATGACTCTTCCCTTAACCCTGCAACCTGACCACCCAATAGAATCCTCCACTGCTGCTGAGACCACACCCACTCAACTGTTTAGAGTATTCTACATTACTTTGACAGGAATGGTGGACTCTATTGTGCCCAACTTTGGGCCCTGGTCTTTACTTGGGCAATTTTTATCCTATTGTCATGACCAGGAGTAGTGCTGTACCAAGGTGCCATGGTCAGAGTCCACCCATCTGGATACTGCAATACCAATGCCCAATACAGGAAGAGCAAGGAGCAGGATAAGTACAGCATGCCAGCTGCAAGTGGACAATAAGAACCAAGATGAGGGACCACAACCTCAGCAAGACTAAGGATGGTCAAGATGACCATCCTGTATCTTCTGTGGTCATAGGGAAAAACCTCATTGATGGGAGGTACAAAGCAGCTGGCCCATCCAGGGTAGGGCCCTGGTTGATAGTATTTTGCTACTGGTTCTACTAGGTGAAGTTATGGTGATTGAGCTTTTTGATTTGGTATTGTCCAAGGTGATAAAAGAATATGGGGAAGAAAGGCAAAGACTACTCTATGGACCATACACTTTATTAAATGTTATCTGTGTTTGACTTAATTGTAGGGAAGTGGCTTTTATAACACTCATCTGTTCTTCCTTAAAAGTGGCTACTGGCAGCTTCTTGGTGAACTACAGTAGTCCATTCCTTGGTCACAGGCACTTTGGGTGGAGGGGAGGAATTCTTGAGAACAGGGGATAGAGTCCCAGGAATCTTGCACTGAGTTGGGGAAGGGAATTTCACTGGATCTGGGCCATTGGATTGATTGATTGACTCATGGCTGGGTACTGTACTGGGGACTAGGTTTGGAGCACCTGGTTTCATCTTGAATTAAGTTGGATTGCTGGGAGCTGATTGGTGATTAATTTTATCAAGTACAATCATTTGAGGATGAGATTGCTAATCAGGCAGTACTTGTTCTTGGGGGGGAAGGGTTGTCATCTTCAGGTGAATCTTCTGGGCTGAGTAAATCCTTTTCACCATTTGAACCAATGAAATAGTTGGATATTTCAGGTGGAGTATGAATTGCATGGGCCTGGAATTCTTCCTCAACTAGATTAGTTTGATTGGATGAGGGCTCTGGGTTATCTTCTTGCAGGTGATTTTTCATTACATCAGTTGTGGTAATGACATGGGCATTGTGGTTTGACTGTAGGGTGGTATTTGAATTAGAGTTGATCTGCTGAACTGGAACAGAAGTTACAAATTTTCTGGAACTGTTTGGCTGGATGGGAACAGTGGCTGCGGCTGGGTTATTCAGCTATACCAGTTGATACAGGATCTACTGAATAACCCAGATAAGGTCTGAAATACTGGGGTGGGAGCCACCTGGCCCGTTTTTAGCATTGGAGCCGGTGGCCCTGCTACCGTTGGGGGCCGCTAGCCCCCCTGGGCCAGCTATTGTACTGGCCCTGGTTGTTGTGTTGAAAATTGGCGTACACCAGCAGATCCAACAGAAGATTTAGGAGGCAGGGGCACACACTCACTATACGCCTTTGAATGTGAAGATTTGGAAGACATTGACCAACTTGATTTGTAATGGTTAACTTTATTGGGTCCTATACAAGTAGGTAAAATTCTGCCCCTTGGCTTTTACAGCCAACACCTTATATAGGGGTATTCTAATATTATTAATCATCAGTCACTGGCAATGTCTTCTAGGACATTCCAGCGCACTGTAGAGTCTTGGTTGGATTGGTGGAAAAAGTGACAACCTTCTATTTTAGGGCACAATCCCGCAATTCCTAGCACAAGGACACCCTCTGCTAGTACATTAATCAGTGATCCTTTTAAAGATATACAATCACTTCCATATCCTGTTCCAATAAAGAGTTGAATTTATTATTCAAATTGAACCCATTGCCTCAGTGTTATTTCCTCTCAAAGCTGGCGCCTTGGTGCTTGATGTTAATTATTGTGGCGCTCTGGCGCTTGCAATTAATTGTGCTGACGTCCCAGCGCTTGATGTAAACTATAGTGGCGCTCTGGCACCAATAATAATTAATGCTGGCGCTGTGGCACTTAGTATTTAAGGTGGCAGTGATGTGGTGTGATCAATCCTTGGCAACAACGTCATGGGTCACTAATCATGCATTTAATTATGTGATAAGTTGACACTAATTTCTGAAAGGGTGATTGATTGGCCCTGGTTAATTGCCAATAGTTGCCTAATGAATTAAGCTTTTCCTCAACCCCTGGTCAACAATTTTTCACATATCCCCCACTTGACCAGGGCTACTCTGTATTCTTTCTCCCATGAGCGCCCACAATAGTAACCAACCTTCCTTGCGCCAAGTCTACCAAGGTCTCATGGCTGGTATGACGGCCAAAGATTGTAAGGTGTCTATGTGTATGCCGCACTCTTCTTGGGTCCATTTCCTGAATCAGTTACTTCCTGCAAACAGTCGTCAGTTGCGGGCCCAGGACTGCAATACCACGGTGGCAGGGTTGGAATGTGGCACTGTCACACATGTTGAAGGGGAAGATGAGGTTGACTCTATTTTTGCAGAGACTGAGGCGCCCCTCATCTGACTTCCTTGCCTCGGCTTCAAGGATCTACAAGATTGGTCCAACAATATTGTCCTCAAAACTGCTTCCTTGCCACTTGCAACGCCCTCTGCATTACTTTGCGCTTTTGCAAGTCTGAAGTGCTGCCCTCTGCTTACCCTACCATCATCAATTGGTTTGGGATAAGCCATCACAAAGAGACGTTATTTGTGTACGTCCAGGAGCTGTTTGCTGAGGATGACAGTGGGACACCAATCTGATCAGGAGCTCATTACCACGGTAGTTATGACGTGGAGCAACTAGTTGGGGAGGTTGACCTCTATCTGCACCTCACAGTCAGAGATACCAGTGGCTTTTCCTTGCAGCACGTCTTTATCATTACTCAGAGCAATCAGTACATTTGAGAGGTTGCTCACATCTGGGCATTGGAACAGCCTTCCAACTCTGAGCTTCCACACACTCTTGGGATTGACCTTCAGGCCAACACACCCCAATGTTTCTCCTTGGCTCTGCATCTATTTTTTCAGGCGGTTAAGGATAACAACCCACAGTTGTATCTTCCCTTGGCTGTGTCTGTTGCCCACTTTATGTGGTATCCTCCCAAGGCGTGTTCTTACAGCACTGTGGGTTTTGCGGGGCATTGCCTCAAGCACTTCTGCAGGCTGGCCTATCAGTCTAAGGTCTCTTTTCCAGCATGCTACTCCTACATGGAGGATATGCTGCTTGATTGCCTTACTATAGGCTCTGCCTTCTCTGCTTGTGGTGGATGGGGACGTCTGGTTAGTGAGGGGAATTTGACAATACTGTCACATAGTGCAGGGTGATGATCCTTCATTATTTCCATGGGGATAGCCATATTGACGCCTCTAAAAGGGTGGCATCACCTGAGCATTGGGGGTCTGTATCAGGCGCGTTGTCTAATAACTGGCAAGCATAAGGCTTGGACACTTCCTTAGTGGCCTCTTAAGAGGCCTGAACCTTAGAACAGGTCTGTACCATGTGGACATTGTTGACAAGAACCCAATGAAGCACATTTCCTGAGAACCCAATGTCAGGCTTAAAGAGTAGGTCAGGTGGAATGTTTGCGGATTGCGTGGATGTGGAGAGTTCCTCCTCTACTCCACGCTGACTTTTCCCTGTACTTCAGGTTTCAAGGGGGCAGCATATGGATACCTGTCTTTGAGTTGCAACTAGAGGCATAATTGCCCTTACAGTTGCAGCAATGACAGGTTACCTTAGTGATGTCAGGTTTTGGTGGGGACTTGTTGTTGTTGGTGGAAGCCTCCAAGCGCCCTGGAAAGTTGGAGACTGGGCGGAGCTTTGATCCAGTGTTGGGGGGCCCAAAGATGTCACCACACTGGCGCAATTAATGTACCATGCTGTCCAAAGTGCAGCTGTCTTGGAAGGCTGGCATGAGGGTTCAGTACAACGCTTTGTAGGGCTTTACTGCTGCGTGTAAAGCTATATGGATGTCATGCACAGTCAGGGACCCTGAGCTGGTGAGGATCTGTGCCTCAAGGTAGGAACAGTTGGCAAAGTCAGCAATTGTCTTGTCTTTTCTGAAGCTAATCATCAAGAACTCATTCTTCCTTTTGGTAACCCAGGCGGTGCTACCAAATTTGTATAATAGCTCATTTTTTGCCGCTGTGTGAAACCAATTGTGTTCAGGCATGTGTGAGATGATTAGATTGGTACTGGCTGCGTCCAGTTGGTTGAGTAGTATGGTAGCTTTGTATTGGTTGTTGTCCCCATACATAGAAATCTTGAAAAAACAGATAAAGGTGTGTACATTGCCTTTAGGGTCAAACTTAGGCAGGTTCATTGGCTTGAAACGTGTAGAGGTTTTGGCTTGAGGACAACGGCAAGGGGGGACTCTTTGCGGCAACTTTGATCAAAGAAGTTGGTATGAGAGCTCCCGGCTGGGACAGTCTCCCTGGGTGCTTGTGGGGTATCAACAGGCGTGGGGGGACGTCAAAAACTTGAAGGAGGCTTCAGCGGCCTGAAGAGGTGAGGTAGCTCTGTTGTCATATACTGAACTGGAGGTGGGTTGTAGTGTGGCGCTTTCTCCAGAAGGCATGGGGGAAAGACCAGGTCCTCCCAAGTCTTGGCCAGTGCAGCGGCATCTGGAATCCACCAACTTGGCCCAAGCATCTGCTATTTCTATCTCTGCATTTCAGAGGGAAGAACAATGATGCTCAATCAGCCTGGCACACTGGACCTTTCTTTGTGGAAGTCTTCTATGGCAGCACGCTGGGAGGCAGAGTGCTTGTCATGTTTCCTCAGTTCAGCTTGTAATTCCTCAAGCTTGGCCTTGAGGGAGGCAATACTCTACTCTCCTTTGTCACGTACCCACTTCATTTCCCAAAACATCTCATTATTTGTGGCCGCAATATCCTCTACTTGTTGCTGTACTTCATTATGTTTAGAGAAGCCATGACCCACAGTGGTTGAGTCATTGGTGAATTGTGTTGAGAATTCCTGACATAGCTAAGAAATCTCTTCTTGAATGGTTTCCTTGATATGGTCATCATATTGGACAAAGTTGCCTCAAAGTGCCAGAACCTCAGCCTTGGCAGCATTAGCAATGTTGCTGGACTCATTGCTCTCTTGCCATGCAAGGCGTTGCACCTCATTGATATTATCTTTATTTTTGGCAAACTTCTTGTAAAGGTTGCACAGACAACTACCCTGTTGCTCCAAGGAGGCCCCATGTTTGGCAAGAATATTGTTCACGTTGCTCATGGTTACATTGGCACCTGCCACGTATTGTTTGATGGCTATAGCATGGCAGGTGACATCCTGGGCCCAGGCAGCCCCCAGTCCAATATTTTTCAGGGTTGACTCTATTACATGGACTAAGTGATTGTTTAACTGGTGGGTGAGGTCCTCTAGCTGGCAAGCCAGAGTGGCTTGATTGTCCTTGTTGGCTTGGGTATAAGCTCAAATTTCCTCAAACCCAGAGTCCAATTGTCAACTAACCAATCCTGGTGCTGGCTCTCTGCATACGTAACCAAGTCTCAAAGCTCCAGGTAGTGTTGGGCTTGAGCTCCCAGCAGCTGATGTAACATAGGGTGAAAAAATCCTTGCAGGTATTCAGTTGCTTTCTTGAGGATGGGAAAGCGTTTGAGGTCTCCTTCATCAGTTGCCAGGTAACTGCAAAATATAGCCATGAGGCGTTGAGCTTTGGGGTGTTGATGAAATAGGGACAGCTGGATGTTTGTAGGTTCCTGGCTAAATTGATATCCAAGGAAGAGCCCAGAGGCCACTGATGCCAGGTATTGACAATTGACCTGGGTGAGGCGTGCAAGCGGTACCACAGGAACTTCTGTGTACTGGCAGGAAGGAAGTACAGATAAGTCTTCTACATTTATTACATCCTCTTGTTGTCAGAAAAGCTGGTCTCTCTTGATGTTGCTGGTTTCCATTACCAAGTAGTGTTCCCCAAATCCAGTTTGGTCTTTGGGATGGAGGGAGGCGTGTCAGACTCAGAGGACAAGAGTTGGTCATAGTGTGTGGTGCCCCTGTAGTGAGCACCACTTGTTGGAAATTGGCGTACACTGGCAGATCCAACAGAAGATTTAGGAGGCAGGGGCACACACTCACTATAAGCCTTTGAATGTGAAGATTTGGAAGACATTGACCAACTTGATTTGTAATGGTTAACTTTATTAGGTCCTATACAAGTAGGTAAAATTCTGCCCCTTGGCGTTTACAGCCAACTCCTTATATAGGGGTATTCTAATATTATTAATCATCAGTCACTGGCAATGTCTTCTAGGACATTCCAGCGCACTGTAGAGTCTTGGTTGGGCTGGTGAAAAAAAGGACAACCTTCTATTTTAGGGCACAATCCCGCAATTCCTAGCACAAGGACACCCTCTGCTAGCACATTAATCAGTGATCCTTTTTAAGATATACAATTACTTCCATATCCAGTTCCAATAAAGAGTTGAATTGATCATTCAAATTGAACCCGGCGCCTCAGCGTTATTTCCTCTCAAAGCTGGCGCCTTGGTGCTTGATGTTAATTATTGTGGCGCTCTGGCGCTTGCAATTAATTGTGCTGGTGTCCCAGCGCTTGATGTAAACTATAGTGGCGCTCTGGTACCAAGAATAATTAATGCTGGCACTGTGGCGCTTAGTATTTAAGGTGGCAGCAACATGGCGTGATTAATCCTTGTTGACAATGTCATGGGTCACTAATCATGCATTTAATCATGTGATAAGTTGACACTAATTTCCAAAAGGGTAATTGATTGGCCCTGGTTAATTGCCAATATTTGCCTAATGAATTAAGCTTTCCACAATCCCTGGTCACCAATTATTCACAGGTTGATTCCCATTGTTATAATTTAGTTAAAACCTATTTCTTTTGAGAGTTGGTTCTCACCCACCCTGGTGGTTTGATTGGGGTTCAGTTCCCCTGGCAGGTTTGCACGGTTGCCTGCACTTTTGTTTGACAGGGCAGTACACAGGTTTGAATCCAGTAGTTTTAGTTTTAGAATTGTCAGCCCTTACACTTATATTATAAAGTTAGCACCCATCTTATGGTGGGCATTAGCCACTGGCCTGGAAGTACCCTTCCCTGAGTCACCTAATGCCTCTTCCTATGCCTGGCTTCCTGACACTATCTAAGCAACTCCAGATTTAAATCATTTTTTGTCAATGACAACAATTAAAAACACTCATCATGGTTAAGGGTTTGGCTACAGTTCTTTGCTAGTTTCTTGTCTTATGTGGATACATAATCCCTTTCATTTGGTATCCTAATGTAACACTAAGGTAGATTTCAAGCTCATTAATCTAATGATAGGAATTTTTTTACCTCTGTTAAGCAATTTTTTGCCCTTTGCTTGGTGCCATGGTTGCCAAGTCTTTACTAGTGTCTTCATCCTTAAAGGCATTTGTGACCCATGCTTGAGGGGTTTCAATACCAAAAAATGTGGGCAACTGGCCTCCTGGTTTTCAGGGCTGATGGTCTGTAGGTAGTTGTGACTAGGGCTCAAAACCTGCTTCATACCTTGGGTTTTGGAAAGGTAAAAACTTTCATTCTGACAGACAGTATCTGATTGGTCATTATCTGAAGGGTATTTCTGAGAATCAATTTTAGCTGGAGATTTGAATTTGTGAAGTTTGATATGGAGGCCTTTGATTGGTTATGAGATGTAATATTTCCCAATAATGGTTGACATCAAGCCAAAAAGTAATCCAAATTAATCAGTGTTTTTTATAGTGGAGGAGAAATAAAAGCAGGAGGATTGATAGGGTACACCAATAAAAACCTTTTTCAACAGTGTGTGCTAAATTCTCTAACTAGTTGAGGAGCTTAACAGGCTTTTGAGGGGGTTTCTTTGTGTGATGAGGAAAAAGCTTCTTATCCAGAGCCAAGGGGGAGATAACTTTACAACCTCCCTGATAACTTGATTATTAACTGTATTGTTACCAGCCACTGGGAAAATGTCACACAAACTTTGTCCCTGAAATCCACCAATGTTAAGCACCCCCAAGCAGAAATGAAATTGGGGGATACTCATGTCTCCCAATATCCTGAATTCTATTCTAAAGACCCTTTGCTCATCTCCCAAACACTGCAACTTGCTGTGTTATGGTTAGTGTTGGTTATGTTACAGTAGAAAGACAAATGAAAGGAATTACACACCCTTGCTGCACTCAAAACCAGTGACAGAAAGATGTCAAACCTTTGAGTATGTTAGACAATCTAAATGTTGACATTGACAGAAAATGAGTTAAAGCTGGAATTGCTTAAATTTCACTCAAAAATCTGGACCTGTCATGCTTCACACCAATTAATTACCGCAAGAAAATCATGCAATACACCTTACTTAGAGATGGCAGTGCTTGACCTGCTGGTTGCCAAAGTTTTACAGATTATGATGTCATTCAGTCAAATCTCACCCTTGAACCATTAAATGAAGAAAATATTTTTCCAACCAATCAGAAGTGGCAATCCCCCATCCTCTCAACAAAAATTCCCTTAAAACTTTCCCAAATTCCCCACTAGAAACTTGTTTCTAGATACTTTACTCACACTGGAAATTAAAGGAAGTTCCCAAATATTCTTGAACACTTGGGACTCTTGGCCCCTTTGTTTGATAATTTTTCTACCTCAGCTGCTCAGTTGGCTGCAGATTCATTGGCTATACCTTGGCCAGCTGTCAGAAACATCAATTTGATGCTTCTTGCCAACTCTGTACTTCACAATGTAGCTCTGGATTCCTTTCCTACTTCTGATATTATTACCACTAAAAAAGAAGTATTAGTTGGTAGATTTTATTCTAAATTGGCTGAAATGGTTGATTTGCATCACTAACGTCAACCCCTACTAAGAGGAACAGGAATTGAACCCAAGATGTTTCCTGGAAACAACAGCCACCTAAAGAATATTAAAATATATTTGAATTTGTACTGTCAGCTACCTGAGATGGTACATAACCAATAAGAAGCTTTTAATCCAAATTTAAATCATTATTAAAAAGTTAAAACTGTTAATTGAGCGCTCAGCCTACCAAGCTCTGTAGTTCTTGTCCCCAGTCCTCCTGGGGACGTCTGGGGCCTCAGCTCTGGCCCCAGAACATGTGGGGCCAGATGCAACAATCCCCAAGGGTTGCAAAAAACCTTGGGGATAAATCAGGGGCCCACCTGGATTAACATGATCTATCATTAAGTTAAATTGTTAACTGTCCCCCTTTGTAAAGACCCAACAATTGGGAAGAATTCAAGCTAAGTGTG
Organism: Entomophthora muscae; assembly: GCA_014839935.2. Classification (NCBI taxonomy): domain Eukaryota; kingdom Fungi; phylum Entomophthoromycota; class Entomophthoromycetes; order Entomophthorales; family Entomophthoraceae; genus Entomophthora; species Entomophthora muscae. Next base: position 434,244 of record QTSX02002176.1, on the reverse strand, counting down.
GTCCCAAGTTTGCCACTTGTAATCCAGTAAGCGCTGTTACAATTGGGTAGACCGTCATCACCCATTGAAACACATTTGAATGAATGTTAAATTGACCAAAAATTACCAGCAAAATATATTAGTACATAGTAAGCCATGGTATAGATTACTATGGACTGAGTTGATTGGGGAAAAACCAGGGCGGGCCAAGAGTACTAGTGTCCTGAATGACATTTCTACCAAAATAAGTGGGAAACTCCAACTAGGAGAATTGAACTCAGTACTTGATTCTGAGGGGTGTGGGGATCCTGCGGGCCATGAGTACTAGTATTATGAATGTCATTTCTACCAAAATAAGTGGACAACTTCAACTAGGAGAATTGAGCTCAGGACCTGATTCTGAGGGTTGTGGGGATACTGCGGGCCCTTGGGCTGCCCACCTGTGTTTTTCACGGTTAGCTGGTGGAAGAGCTGAAGCAGGCATTGGTTTAAACCTGATTAATCAAGTAAATTTGCAGGCCTGCCTGGCCAAAAGTTTTGATGAACAAGCTGGATTGCTGGAAGCGCTAAACCAATATGAAGTCATTCCTGTCATAGTTGACGGGCCATCTGAAAAGGGGTTTGCTGCTCAGCACAACAGGCCAGAATCCAAAGGGAATCCAGATAATTGTCTAGAAACCTGGGCCGCCAGGCCATGTGATTCCCAGTCATGTAGTGACCCCAAATCTACTCCTGAAGATGTGCAGCTTACAGAGCAAATGTTGTCCCAGCTTAAGGTTTCTGAAGGTCACTTAGTCCAGAATGATGGGAACACCAGTGGCAATGATGAAGCCATGAAGACATTATCCTTGGACTGTCATATGGAAGTCATTCCAGCAGGGAATATGACAGGTCAGAAGGATCAGAATGTGGCCAGAACTCTTGGCCTGGAGGAAACTGAGCAAAATCAGCTATCAGGTGATGAACTAGATTTCAAACTTAGCATTTTAAATGGTATTTAAACACGTAAAGTTTTGACAAAATGGTATTGCCATTCTGAAATAAATAAGATTATGGGACCTTGGTTCTACTAATGTATTACTTATTTTGTTTTGGTTGTTTTCCATTTAACTACTGTTTCAACCAAAAATCTTGGGCAGACAGCCCACATTCCTGAGGAAGCCCCCAAAACCCGGCCCGCGTTTTATTGTCCTTCTGGAGCACCCTTTGGTCCACTGCATTTCTATGACTACCCCTTAAGCCAGAGTATTGGGAGTTGACTGTGAAGGATACCCCCTTCCCAGACCGCCTGGTCCAACAGATTACCCTACAAACAGCTTTCCACAAAGGTGCTTGGTGTGAACAACCAGCCCCCAAAATCCCTGTGAAGTATAACTATTTGCCTGCCTACCAGATAGATATGAAAGCACCCCCAACACCCAAACCTGACCGCCTACACCCCACCCCAAGGCTGTCTCTGCCCACAGCCAACCAATATGCCGGCATTGCCTACATCACCTTGTCTGGGTTAGTTGATACTATGGTACCCGCCGCTGGACCCTGGGCCCTAGTGGGACAATCAGCATCTTATCTCATCAAGTTAGCACCCCTCCTATGGTGGGCTCTACCCTCCTCCCAATCGAGCAAGTTGGCAGCTGAGGCTAACAGTCCCTCCCCTGGGATGCAGTATCCTGACAACTAGTTAGAGGAGTTTAACTGAGCTGACTCCTTGTAATAGTACTTGTTGAAAGGATTATTGAATGGCTTATCTAGTTGAAATTGTTGTTGATGGCCCCCAATCCTGAGGCAGGCTGTGAGTACAGCCAAGAAGATAAGGTGATCCATTGTCTTAGTCCTGGAGAAGGGCAGACAGAGCTTAGTGTCTTGGACTTTCTGTTGTTCAAGGCCTGGATGATTTATATGATATTATTGAGGGGTAATTCACTCAATTATAGCACAAACTATCATCAAGTGAATGAGCTTTATTATATACTATCAGTCTTGGTGAGGCATGAATAGTGAAAAACATTGTACAGGGAACCCCAAAAACTTGGTGCTGTCTGAGATTCCCTTTTGGGAGTGGCATTGGAGGGGTTTTACAGGCAATGGATTGTAAATTCCTGGCTGATATTGGTTTGGTGAATATTTGGATGCTTTCATGCATCCAAATTCAATTTTGCAGCTGCTGCATTAATTAGTTTGCATGGCAGCCTGTCATCCCCATCCAGATTTGGTAAATTCCAAATTTGGGCAGCAGTTTCCCCCAAACTGGGTGTTGGGGAAATTGCCTTTTTTGTTTCCTGTTTTGGAAATTTCCTCATTCAACAGAGGTGGACAGCCCCACTGTGAGGGGTGTGCTGCCAGTTGCCAGGTGGCAGCAGGCTGTCTGGCGGGAGCAGGCAGTGGTTGGCGGCGGGTGCACAAGGTTCCCAGTCAGGCTATAAAAGCCAAAATTTGAAGAATTAAAATTCTTAATTTTTTTTTCTTCAACTTTTTATTCTGCGGCAGTTTCCCCAATCAGGGGGAACTGCTGCAAATATTTATCTTGAGTTTTATTCCTAATTATGACTGAAATATTGTCTTTTGGAATGTTGTTGTCAGGAATATTCCTGACACCCTTATTCTTTGTCAAACTATCTCAAATTCCCTATATTTCCCCATTCCCCTTATTTTCAACTGTAAATCCTTCTTACCAGATGCTATATAAGCCTGGTAGAGTTACTTTTTAATTTTGTTCAGTTAATAAAGTCTTTTCCTAACCCAAATTGCCACCTAATTGTTCTTGCTTCACCTTCATTCCAATAGCCATGAGATTACTCAAGTCCTCCCAATGGGAGCCATTTGGGTATAAATGGTTGGTTTGATTACTCCTGGTGCAGGCCTTTACAGCCAGCATTTTGCTAGGAACTAGAGTGTATTCTAGTTCCTCAACTTGCCCTCAGTATCTTGATAGGTTTTGGCGCTGTGTAATACCAGCTTATGATACACCACCACCCCCTTGTCCCCAGTTCCTCCTGTTATAGAGAAACAGCATATGTTTATGAACAACACCAAAGATATGTAAGACTTCAGACTTTTTCAATAACAGCTGAAGTTGTATCAAAGCCTGTGCTCAACCATCACCAACAAATTACTGTTTCCCAAGGATTTAAGAGATATAGCTAGGATTGAGACAATAGTTTTATTGATGAGCCTAAACAGGAGTAGATTGAATTTCTTGGAATAATAGAACTTGAGGATTTTTATACCCAATTCTACAAAAAAGAGATTATAGGGGGATTATGTTTAAGAGAGATTAACTCATAATTTTGAATCAAAAAATATATTGTCAAGAGTAAGATACTTAAAACTGGAATCAAGGGCTTTTGGCTGACACCAGTTTGGGCTGAAATGGTTCAGTATTTGCAGAAATATAGGCAACTAAAGATAATAAAAGAGAAACAAACAAATGGAAGTCTTGGCATAAATATCAAAAAATAGTAAATGTCAGTTGATACTTAAATTCTCAGTCCTGACAAGCTCTAACAGCCACACTGTTCCATCCCTTCACTTTATCCTTCTTGCTTAGCTACCTGGGAGCCTACTTTTTCCATGGTAGATTCAATCCCCTCTTGGGGAGATATCATTTACTTGGGGAGATATTACACATAAGAATGGTCTCTGTTCCCATTGGCACCTTGGTTACTGGTTCAAATTCCTCTGCAGCCATACATCATCTTGGTGGTATATTTCCTAGCAGATGGATTCCTGACACCAACTCTTTATATTTCCTCTACTTCAAACTATTATTCTGATTTTTCCCTTAGAATTATTTTCATGTTTTTGGTTCTGAATTCTATCTTCTGTTACATGGCTAGAGGTTCTTGAATGCTTGCACCCCACTCCAAATTTATCCTGTTGCTACTCAAACAGCTAACAATTTTCTTACTGTATCCACATTGGTTCTCTTTAAATAGTGCCGTCTGCCAATTTACCATAGCAAGTTATTCTGCTCAATCCTAAGTTTACGTTTGTAACTTTCACTAAACAGTATTTTGTCTCACCTCTGGCTTATTTTAATAGTTTGTGGATATGGATATTTACCCCTCATCATTTTGATTTTGGACATTACTATCCTGCTTTTTTTGTCACAAATGCACCCTTAACCTTTGGATGCCATCAAATATTGATGTTGCTTGTCAAAAAGAGCAAAGTTGCTTTTGCCTGCATAAAATTTTCCTTAAAGCTGAAATGCAATGTTAATTATAAAAAGTAACAACCTGGTTTGGGGTGTGATTTAACATAGTGTCGATTCATATTGGTGTTAATACCTCAAGTCCAGTCCAATTAAAAAGAAAGGTAACTTAAAAGTCTGATGCTGTAAGGGCTCAACTAGCTAATAATCAGCTATCCAGGTCCAAAACCTCAATAGCAGCTGCCCCAGAAAGCTTGCTGGGGGAATCAAACACCCACATCCCAACCAGGGAAAGAGAGAGCTGTTGGGGATTGACCTGTCCTATTTAAACCAGGCAAAGCCAATCCTTGACAGCAAATCTGAGGCCAGTATAATTAATGACTCAGGGGAGCTGGCAGCTCCTAATAGCATTGGAGCTCCTGGCTCTAATGCTATAAATGAGCCAGGTAGCTCCAATGCAGGACAGGCTGAATTTTGGTGGGTGCTCCAGAAGATCAGCTACTAGCTGCATCTTCTGGGAGCACCAGTGCCCAATAAGACTGTTTCTGTTCCTTCCTCTTTCCTAGGATCATCCCAATCCAAAATCCTGAACCCAACTGATTTAATGGGGAGAAATCTCTCAGCCTCCTGCAGCTCTAGCATTTCAGCAATCAATAAGACAGAGCCAATTAATGCAGCAATTAATGTGCTTATTCCAGAAGAAGTTCCAAGCACCAATTTCACTCCAGCAACTGAAGAACCACAAGGCCACTCCTTGATTGTAATTGATTCCAAAAAAAAAGATCACCAATCAGTTAGTGAAGATCCCAGTCATGATGATGAATCTGCCACTACACTGGTTCGATTCCCCAGCTCTATTATGGTAAAAAATCAAATAGAAGGGATAGTGCTCCCTTTTAGAACCATAAACCAGGAAAGAACCACCGCCAAACCCCTGAGAGAAATGTATGGCTTAAGTGCTGTCATTGACAAAAAATGGGTCAAAGCTGAGGTCACCCAAATAGCCCTAGAAAATCTGTATTTACCTTATTTTCCCCCCAAATAATTATGACAAGAAAATTACATATTAGACACTATTTGGGTTAGCAGTGCTTGGCCTGCTGGTCACCAGAATTTTTTGAATCATGACATCATCAACTCAAATGCCAAGTCAGGTTCTCCAACTGCTAAAAATATTCTGCCAACTAATCAGATGCCTCAAAATCCCCTCCACATCCATCCTGAACTCTCTTAAAACTTTCCACATTCCCCTCTAGAAACTTGTTTCCAGATATATTACTTACCCTGGAATAAAGAAAGTCCCCCAAAATTTTTTGCTTTACTGGGGCTGTTTGCCCCTGTCCTCAAGAAGTTGGCCTCTACAATGATTAAAGCAGCTGTAAGTTCTTTGAACGCTCCCTGGCCTGCACTCTAACTTCTCTCCCCTTTAGATTCTTACTCTGATTTGCCTCTGCAAATCACCCTTGCCTTGAAAATTTCTCTCACCATCTTCTTCTACACTACTCCTGGTGCTAAGATGTTGAAGCTGTCTTTATGATTTGGTCTCCTGTTGCTAAAGCAACTTGCAATCTTTTGTTATACCATCATTGTTTGTCCCTGAATCATGCAGCTTACCATTTCACTCTAACAAGCTCAGAGAAGACCCATGAGACTTCCCTCAGCCAATCCCCTACAACATTTCATTTGAGTTCCCCATTCCTGCCCCAAGCCAAAGTACCTAGTTCCCCATCCCCTGTTCTAAGTCTTCTTCCAATATCTCCCATATTCCTGTGACCAAAGGATGGGACACTAAAGGCTTCTAAAAATTCGGAAAATGCCTATTTCAAGGAAGACCGTATGAGTGATATAAAAACCAATTTTCCCCTTTGAAGACAATTGCAGACAGCATCAAATGAAGTGAATGGTTCAAAGATTAATATTTGCTTTCCCCCCATATATTATCTTGTAACCTTGGTCACAACCCTGTATATAACAAGAAGAATTCTTCTGAGCCTTTAGAGAAGAATTACCAGTCAGAGCCCAGCCCTGCATGGCTGGTCAATTCCTTCCTCCCTGTACTCCTCCTCCCGCTATAACCTACACTTCTGGTATCCAGCCCTATGATCACAGTAGATCAGGGATGCTTATACTAACCTTCCTCAGTCTGGCTGATGTTGTGATACCTCACCTCAGTGCCTACTGTTTACTTGTGATGGGAATGTTATACCTTTTCCAGCCTTTCCCTTCTTTTACTGGGTGCTAGTAGTTTGTTACCCAGAAGGATGGTACCCAGTAATGGCTCCATGCCACACACAGCCTCCAGCCCTGACAGATGCCTTGGTTTTCCAATTAAAATTGAATTGATACAACCTGTATATCCCTTATCTCCTGGAAAGAATATTTTAATAAAATCTCCTTGTCCTTTGCTTTGCAACATCTATCTGGTATGCTGAGGCTGAGGTTGACTCCCTGCCTCCCAACATATCTTACAGTACGCAGGGGGCGCTTATAGAGGCCTATCATGATGTATCTAACCATGTTAGACATCCCTCTGCCAATGCCAAGGTACAGCAGTAAATCCTAATTAGGCATGTACTGTAAATTCAGAACCTAAAGGTAAAAATGCGGGATTGTCAAATTCTTTTGCATGAACTCACCAACTTAATTGATTAGTTTTCATCCCAGAACAACTTACTTTTTTATATAAAAGGATGAAAAATATTCCAGTAAGTTGGTGAGTTCACGCAAAAGAATTTGACAATCCTGCATTTTTACCTTTAGGTTCTGAATCTACAGTAACAAATTCCAAGCTGTAATTTTACTGCCACCTTTGGCTTTGGATCACACTATTTTTTCCCGCTGCACTAAGAAAAGTCCAAAAATATCAGTCAAACTGCTCAATTCCCTAGGGGATTTGGCTCACACAGTTGAAAAGAGATTTGTGCTAGCCTATCCTGTGGATCCTCTGGCTCTGGTTGTTCCCTCCTGGGAAGAAACATTGATTAATTTGGATTACTTGTTGGCATGGTGTTGCCCGCTTTTGAAAACCATCAGGTCTAACCAATAAAGTGACGCCACATCAACACTCAGAAAACCAAATGGATTTCAGATGTCTGGGATTTCCTCTAGCCAATCAGATAGGACCACAGAAATTAAGGTGAAACTTTCCAGTCCTGACCAGCAAAAATCCTCCATCAGCCAATTGGATCTAAGTTGCAAGGTCATGTGATTAACTTCCCTGCAACACACTCCTTTTAACACAGCAAGGGGACTTTCAGTCCCCTGCTTGTCAATTGTTCAAAATAATTAAAATTGCAAGATTTATCACTACCCATTTATTCTATTTTATTTAGGAAACTCTGATTTGGAGATTTCTATAACTTACAGTAAAAGTGTTAGTTGTCGTTGTCTTGAATATTACCTTTAATCTTCCCGCTTCAAACCTGGCATCTTCCCTGGTACTCCTAAAGAAGGTTTTAGTGTATAGTTGTTGTCTATTTGTTATTAAGCTTTCAAAACAGTTTTTCAGATCTAACATTATATTTAAAATTCAATTTAAATTCTATTATTATCTTGATTTTCCTTGTTTTTTGTTGATTTCAAACCCGCTTTTGCTCCTGTTGTCTTCCAAGCAACCCGAGATTGTCCCAAAGCCCATCTTGAGCTCCAAGACTATCTCTGATAGATATTACCTTGTGAGTACCCATATCCCCCTCAAGCCATAACAATTAGGACCAAAAATTGCACTAAGAAATTTGGAATTTTCTGGTGATTCTTACTATGATTTTACCTGCTTTGAAATTTGTAGCCTTTTCTTTGGCCCCATTCCTGTTGCTTCTCTGGAGCACCTCTCCTCATTTGTGGGCTTGTATCTCCACTTCAGCCAGTCTTGTGAGTGATGACCCCACTAGCCTCCTACACCTTCCTGGTGACCTACTTATCTCTGGAGAGGCTCTGTTCAGGAGCTTGGCATGTGACAACTTGGATTTGCACGCTGCAGACCTTACTCTGCTTGCTTCTGCACATGAGGAGATACCTGTGCCCTCTTTCCTTGACCTGGAGATTGATGATTTGGTGCCTTTTCAAACCCCTGTGTTGCCAGTCCTTGCCCCCACTTGTACGCCTTGGCTACTCACTGGGCTAAAGCTAATGGGTCAAATGTGTATTTCCCCCAGTTGTCTCCTGTGTCCTCTCTTTGGCCCCTCTCAGAGCAGCCGTCCCAGTACTCCACTGGGTGGCATCCTTTTCAGGGATCCAGTCTTGGGCAGGCAGCCTGTTGTTTTCAGGGGTAACTCGGGCCAGGTTTTTTGTGAGTAGAGCCCACCACAAGAGAGGAGCTAACTTAAAGATATAGGAGAAGGACTTCCCAACCCAGGACCACAGGCTGGTGGCTGGGATTATAGTGTCAATCACCCCTGTGAGGGTGATGTACACAATCCCAAACAGCTTGCCAGTGTGGTCAGTTGGGAGGTTGGGTGAGGAGGCGGGCATAGGCTTGGGGGTCAAAGGCGGTTCCATGCAGAGCTTGTAAGCAGGAAGATAGTTGAACTTTCCTCTAAACAATTTGGGTGTTGAGAATATCCACAGGCCTTGAGGGTTGTATCTAACTGCAGATTGTATGCGGGCTAAAGGATATAGTTCAAGTATCTTTTCTGGGGTGTAGTCCTTATATTCAGATTTCATAGGATAATCTGTGAAGTGGACGGGGCCAAAGAGAACACCTGGAGGACAGAAATATGCGGACAGACGGGCAGGAGGTCTGGGAGATCTTGTACTGAACTGATAGATGGCAAATAGAAAATAAGGCAGTAGCTGGGTAATCCAAAATAATATAACCTTTATTCAAAAATGGCTATAATGCTTGAGCGCGGCATTTATAGGCATATATAGCGTCCCGCCTCCAAACTTAGTATTTTCTATAAGGGTTCCTTCAAAATATTGGGAAAAATGCAGGCGGGTGGCCAGGAGACCTGGGTGCAGGAGCAGCAAAATGGCACCTTGGCTGGATGTTCTCTCATTGGTTGAAACATCCAAATTGATCACTTGATTTTCTTGATTTTCTTGATTTTGGGCTGTGGTCACAGGACCAGGCCCAAAGCCCATGTTTTCCTTTGGTGATTGAATCTGATTGGTTACCCAAGAGGACTTCAAGTTCATGAAGTTCACAGAGGAACTTTCTCTGCCTCCATTAGGCAATTTGAGAAGCTCCTCCCTGGGTACCTCCATAGCCCAACTTGAGCTGGTATTATGACTTTGGGACTTAACAGGAGCTTCAGCTGGCGGAGGCTCAATCCCAAGAAAATGTGGGCAGGCGGTCCCTTGGTCCATAGGGCCGGCAGCCTGCAGGAATTCAGGGTCAGGGGTTAGATTCCACTCTTGGGCCCGGGTTTCCAGGGGGAAAGAATTGTCAATCCCAACAATACTAGTGGTTGGCCTCACTGGGATGGAGCTAAACTTAGTTAGTTTAGCCCCCTCCCTTACACAAGTGCAGACCCTGAGATTAGATATCCATATTTCTCATCATACTTGGATCCTGCCACAAGGTTACTCCCTGGTGGGTTATTGGCTTCCCTTTATGGTATGTTAACTGCTGTCTTCCAAATAACACTACATCTTATTCTTATTGCTTTCTTTTTTCTACTGGACTGCTGCCTTCCCCAACCTCAGTAAAAAGCTACAATTGGTTTAGCTGCAACATGTGTGCTGCTGGCATTGTCTCTGAACCAACTTGGATCAGGTGTCAGGGATCCACTCATTGGGAAGTCTTTCTACAATTGAATGGATTAAAGCTCCCAAGTTGAATTTGATTGGAGTGGAAACTACTGAAATCCCTATCATTAACATGTGTAGAAGGTGACCAAATAGGCAGAATCTTCTCAAGAAGGGAGTGAAGTGATTGAGGAGATAATAGATACTGGTGTACCCCAAGACCAACCAGGGGGCCTTAGGGTGGATGATAGGTGGGAATCAAGCTGTTTCAACGTAAGGGGCATGTCTTTGACGCGGACCAAAACAATACCAAATTGAGTCTTCAGATTTGTCTGTAGGTGTTGGTTTGGGGTTTTCAAAGTTAACATTTGCTTGCCCATAACTGATTAACACACAAAAGTCCATACAAGGAAGATGAACTTCATGTTGTTGGGGAAGAACCTTCAAGATCTACTAATCAAGTGTTTTAGAATTGAAAATATAGATTTATTGGTTGATAGGAATAAAAGAAATTGTTGGAGCAATTTGGAAGGGAAGAATTTGTCAGTTTAAATACTGAGCTCAAGTGATGAAAGAAGCATAGTGGTTACCAGGTGATTCTGTAATAATAAATTGAAAAGTATTACCTTGCAGGTCTGCAGCAGGCGCCAGCCTGCAATGCAAGAAGAAGTAATTTGAGTTATTGCTTTGCAGGGTACTTCTTCACCATGATGAGGATGGTATTTTGGCTCTGGATGAGGATTATTTCTCTGGCTTGGTATTTTTACTTCCTGTGATTGGCCAGATGGTTCCCCTGAACAGTGGCTGTTGGTGTTTACGCATTTAATTTTAAGTTGATTGGATGGTTTAGCAGTTTTGGAGCTCAATTTTAAGCCTATATGGTGGTTCCTGTTGGATTTATCATCTGGACCTTGATCTTTGGAATTTAGAATAGAGTTTATACAGTCAGTTTGGTTAGAGCTTTTGCTCTTGCTCTTGCTTTTGTTTTTGCTTTTAAAAGTGCATTCATTAATTGTTTTCAAATGCAGATTCAAATTAATTAATCCAAATGATCCGTTGTTGTAAGTATTGTAACTTTTAGAATTTAAAAATGCACTTTCCAATTTTTCTTCTGTACTAAGGGATCCAAGATTGTTTGTATTGTCTGTGAAAGGGATAGAATCCCTTAAATCAGGGTATCTTAACCAATGTGAAAACCAAAGGGAGCTTTAGCCCTTAAGCTAAAGGGAAATTGATTTTCTTGGACTGGTTGGTAGAGAACCTTGGGTTGTGGATATACTTCTGGGAAGTATATAGTATGGTAATAGGGGACAGTTTAGAAGAACCTGTATCTTTATTGAAATAAGATGTGAGCTCTGCATAGCTGGCAATATGCCCCATAAAGTTTATGCCAACTGTGTGGTTTTGGAAGAGGAGATCCCTCTAGAAAGCTGATGGGTTGATCTTGGTATAGAATTGGGATTAAGGCTTAGGGCCACCTTCTACATGATAGATGGGTCTGTTCATAGAAATGGGTTCCCAAGAGGGAGCAACCGAATGTGGTAGAACACTTGTAAGTAGCTTAAGTACAGCTCGGCATCTCAAAAATATGATAGTGTCGTAACTGTGCTGTATCAGCAAGTTGCAAGGGGAAATATTTGGAGACTAGATAATTATCTTTATTAAGATGTATTGCTTATATAGTTTGGGGAAATCATTTTAAGAGAAACAATATTGGGAAAATCAATCAATTGGATTGGACAGGGGATGGCTTGACCCTTATAATGAGTCAAGCACCAAATTGAGCTGTCCACCAAGTAGAGATCATCACTGGTTCGTGTTGCCTTAATTGGGAATTCAAGTTGACGTCTGGTTTTTGGCTTTAAGTTGTGGGAAAGTCAGTTTGAGTGGCATGGGGTCTCTTGTGCGAAACCTTGCTGGGGGTTGACCCTGTTGTTTCAACAATACCCATGGATCTGATGAAATGGGATGGCTAGCCATCTCAATTGGCTTGGGTTAGAGTTGGATGGATCAATTTATTAACAGTAGAAAAGGTGGGAAAGGTAAAGACATGAGAATTTTACAGTTGGACTATGCTATGGCCATTCAAAGCCGGAGATAGGCAGTTATCCGATGCACGGGGGTGACAGATTTAGGTTTGGGGGACTTCTTTTTTAGGCGGTTCCATGCCAGAGCTTTGGATCTCATGGCCAATTGGTTTTCAACAAAGTGCAGCCCATGCTCCTCCCCCTTCAGCCGGATCAGCCGTAGGATGATGTCTGCTTTATAGACGGTGGGGGACCGCTCTGTCAGGCGTGAAGCATCAGAGGTTTTGAAGACCATCATGTACTCATGGATGAGGTTGTCAGTGGAGCTAAAGTAAAGCCCGTGGATTGTATGGAGAAGACGATAGTTGGGGATCTCAAGCATCTGAGTTGGTAATCCATCGCCATCATCGCCACCATGAAAAAATATCTTCAGAAGCTTCAGGTTTAGAGAAAGAATAGTATAGGTATACCTCAACAATACGCAAGAGAAAGTCAACTTCCAGTTTGGTCAGGGGCTTAGGGGTAGAACGTTTCTCAGAGAAAAATGGAGCCATTGCGGTTTCGATAGCAACTAGGCACTCACGCCAGATGGAGGTGACTAGACGGAAGCCACAAGGCTCATAGAGAACACTAAATGGCAGGTTAAGGCGGGCATCAATCAGATCTGCAAGGCCAACAAGGGCCTGATCGCAATCCTCATCAGAAAATTCAAGCTCTGAGGGCATGCGAGAGCTCCCCAAGAATTTAAGGAAGTGACTATCTCTGCCTTTGGAAACTGCATGCAGAACAGTTTTGCGCGACAGGCTAGATTTGATGGTGCTAGTGAACTTTGATAAAAGAGACTGAAGGAGGTCTATCTCGTGCATCTCTAGGATGCGAATGGCCTTGGAGATGTAGTAGTGTGGATCATCTTTCTCGTTGGCAGTGGAGATGATAAACAATACACGGCCTTGAGGCTCCAACTCCAGCCAAATGTCAGCATCCTCGCTGCTCCAATCATCTTGAGGATCAAGAATAAGGATACCTTCGCCACACAGATCGTCAGTCAAGAGGTCCTTGTCAAATATGCGGACTGAAATGTCTTGTGCACTGTCAAGGACAACACCGCATGTCTCGTTCCATTTCGGCTGTGCATCATCCCATTGGATTGAAGTGGTGAGCAAATTTTTTATCGCCCATGCTCAGGATAGCATATGCGTCATTATCCTTGCCCGAGTCACACTCCTTGAGGAGCTCAGCTGAAACGATCTTGATGTAGAACATGCGTGCTTGTGGGATATTATCTCGTTTTCCTTTGATGTACTCGGCCAGAACTTTGGAGTAACGCTGGCAGTCAACGTTTTGGAACAACTCTAGTGTTCGCTTGCGTAAATAATATATGTTATTGATGAAGATGCACTGTTCCTTGGTGATATCCCCCACGTGCTCTTTCTTGTGACCAATCTTCAACAGATCCCACTTGGGCTCCCATTTGGGCTTTGGCGAGCTGCTGGGGGGTGGTTGATTGGTCTTCTGGAATAGCTCTACAAGGCGATTTGCGTAAAGCTCAATACTTTCGTAGATGACTTTAGCAACCCTGGCCATGGAGCGAGACTCCAGTAGGTCATTGGGCCAACTAAGCTTGTCAAAAAAGTCAAGCTGTTCACGGAAACAGCGGATAAGATCGTCGACCGATGATGAATGAAGTGCAGAATCAGATACCGGTTCAAAATGGTCATATTGAATGGCTAACTCCACCCACCCCAGAGACTTATCATCCAGAGCGGCAAGCCATCTGACGAACTGGCGGTTAAACCAATGCTCTAAATTAATGCCGACTTGCAGATCAGGGACATGGTTTCTAGCAAGATTGTACAACTGGACAAAAGCGCTATAGAAATTAAATGCGTCTTCAACAGGAATTAATTCACTCTCTCGCCCATTGAGCATGTTTTCGGCTTGCAGAGTGAAATATTTAAGCTCAAATCCAACCAGAATTGCTGTTGCATCAATCAAGCCAAGCAGAGGTGCTTTGAATAGTTGGGCTGCATAGTTTATGTCTTTCATAATCAGCTTAGCCATGTGATGCAGGTTGAGTGCTTCACTTGCCCCAGCTACTGACTTATGCAAGTGCTCGTACCTCTGAATCAAGACGCCCTGTATTTTTCCTGACAATTCATCAGCGTACACCGCAAGATCTAACCCTTTTTCTTTCATAACAAAGCTATGAAGCATAAAGTCAACTGTATCCAGAAGTAGGTGGCCGAGGGGAATAGGGAATTGTGACATATCCTCGAGATTCGCGCAAAGAGTATCAAAAAACACGGGCAGCAGATAAGAAAAGATGGAGGAAAGGTATCGACGATCAGATGCCGCCCATTTTTCACAGGGATGCTGTCTGATATACTTCTGGACTTGGAAGCAGCTCTCCGCCAAAGCATCGAAATCTAGATTCCCAGTTCCAAAAAAGTGAGCAGCCGCTTCTAGATTGGCAATAAGCCTGAACGTAGTTCCCAATCTCCATCGCAGAGCGCATTCATTGAGGAGTGCTAGACTTGCATCTGAAGGCGCTGATGTATCGTCAGTTTCAACGAGTTCCTTTTGGGTAATGACAATTGTTAAGGCTCTGTAGATGTTCCGAGGGTTTTTAGGTATAATAGTATATGGCTTTTTGCGATAGTCATCAGAAGAAAACGCATTACTTTCAATGTAACATGAAACTAAGTCAGGATCACGTAAACTCATTGCAGCAATCAGCTGGCTCAGCTCAGCTCTTTCTTGGGCTTTGTAGTTAGTGAAGTCATCAGCAGTGAGATATTCATCTGGTGGGAAATAAGGTGGTAAGTTTTTTGTGAGGTGCATCAGGCACTTTTTGAGGTCTTGAAAGGAAGAATGACCATTACAAATAGGCTTGTAGCCAGCAACTAGCTTTAGATGATCTATATCGGGGCAAGAAAATAGTTTCTGAAGGTGGAGGACAAGGCTCTGAGCATAACTTAAAACTGGAGTCCCATCACCCTGTGACGATTCAACGCATTGATTGAGACGGTGAAGTGTAGTGGGATATGCAGGGTGGGGCTTGAATTCGTTGTCAAGTAGTCGTCGTATAATCCCACAAAACTTGCCAAGGTTTTCTGCTGACACCGTTCCCTTTTGAAGAATTGAAGCCTGTTCATTTGAAGTAGGTTGAGCTTGCATAGCGTATTTGCTAAAAGTCATAATGACTGCCTCGATGTTTCCCACTCTTTGCTGGACCATATCGTTGGGAATGGAATTAAGATACGTTGAGAAGCGCATAAGGACATCCCAGAACTCTTGATCCGTTTGCTTGAAGTTGTTTATAAAAGGATACTTGTGGGGGTCTTTCAAATGTCGTTTGAGAGTTTTTATCAGTGCTTGCAGGAGCTTTTCGATATACTTTGGAGAGCAACCGGTAGGACTATGGACTGAAACCTCCTGGGAAAGCTTACTAAGCTCCTGACTTCTCTTCTCGAGATGCTCTATCAAGAGAGCGCACTTCAAAGCAGCTGAATAGGCTTCTTTGGCGTTCACCTCCAGAGGGAGTATCGAGGAAAGCTCAATAAAGTTCATCTAAAGTTTATATTATATTTCAGATATATTAAGCTGCGTTAGTTCTAAAAGTGTGAGCGATAAAAGATGGGAAAGAAAAGGACTTTTTTATCTTTAAAGCCCTTGAAGAATAATAAAAATACATTTCTAATTTCACACTTCTAAAGTTTTGGAAAATTTATCAACACGACCAAGAATATTAAATTAGACTGATTATCAAGAATTTTGATTAAAGGCAATAAGTTTTAACAAACAGGAAACATATTCGGAAAAAATAAAGGCCTTAATCCCGACAAAATAGAAGCATGCATCGTCAAGTATGCAAAATAGCTCGTAAAAGTTACCCTGAGAGAAGTAATGTGAAGGGTGATAGTGGAAACAGAAGTTGGGATCAATTTATTTCACAAAAGGTTTCAGATATACTTTGGTTAGCTGACATGCATTATATACTATCATGGGCATGATTTATAATCTGCTGGTACACCTTGAAATGACATGATGATCCCTGATCCAGTTTTCAACCTTAGGATTTATTATTTATTGGGGGAGTGATGTAAGCGTTGTTTGTCCATTGCTTTCCAAAATACCAAGCCAGTTAAATCTGACTCTTGAAAGAGAAATTTCATTATCTAAACCAACATCGAAAAATAAACTTCACCGCTCAATCAATCAAATCTTCCATTGGAATGTAATTTATAACTAGGGCTGCGGCGTCCCACCCCCAGGCAAAGATCTTCTTTTATCCGGCATTCTAGAAGATAGGATTTAAAATTAGCTTTAAATAGAAAATATATTACCTTCCACATTTTCAGAAATTTCGGACGGAATCCGGGTTTAGTCCGGGGGTGGGACGCCGCAGCCCTATTTATAACTTTGCACCTTGCTTGGCTACAAACTGCGGACCACAATTGAGTGATCTCCATATGCTAGGAATGGCTTGTACTCGCTTTAAGGGAACCCATGCCCTATCCACCAGGAAAACTTGCTAATATCCAATGCCACGCTGCTTGATTCTGAAGTCATAATTAACCTTTGCTACAGATTTATCCCCAATTCTATTCAATCAAATCCTCATACTTGCATAAACCAACTTGTCTCAGAGTTACAGCTAATAGTTTTCATCCCATTGAGAGCAAATCTGGATGCTAAATGATTCAGGTTCAAATTGTTACCATCATTTGGTCAAATCAATCCTGGGTATGTAGTGATTGGCAACAGCACCCATGTCGACCAGAAAACGGGATACTTAAGGTAATCAATAGTCAAGCGAGCTTGATTAACATGTTTCTTGATTTTTGAGGGGTAACCCAAAAAAACCGATAAAAACATGGTCATTTTAACACAATTTAATATCAACCTCAAAAGTTTGATTCTAACCCAACTTTTCCTTTACTTTTACTAATAAAAATATAATTTTTTGCCAATTCAAATACACAACATAAAAGTACCAATGCCAACCCTCTTTAAGCATACTCTATTTTTTTATGATGAAGCTACCATGCTTACAATCTAAATATTATTATGGCCCTTATAAAATATTTTTTAGATCAACATATAGAAATAGCCTTAGTACATACAGCACTCTATTGAAATATTCATGTTATAAATATATCTGTGGCACTTAATTTGACTTCAATATAATTTATATGGATTTTTGGCTAATGACAATCCAATAACTTAAGCCTGATTTCCCATGAAAACCACTATAGATTTATAACAAGTGCCGAGGGTCTGGATGTACAAGAATTCTAGCTACCACCAACCTACTTAACATCCAGCCATAGCCTGATTGAGTGTCCCTCCAATATACCGTTCGGCATACCGAGGATGGTAACCAAGCAATATCACATGACAATCCAAGTATCCAGTGGCTCAAACCCATCCCGCACATGACCAACCCCTAGGTTCAATCCAACTAAATCTCCGCCACAGCCCAATCTAAAAAAGTCTAAAATATTATCCAATAAAAGATACTTCTCTTCTCTCCTAATTCCATATTTGAAGCTTCCCCAAAAGGCGCTCCTTATCACTGGTAGCAGCTACGGGATTTTGACCACGCCCATGAAAGAGAAAATGACTGACCAAAACCCGCCCACCTTCGCTCACGTATTTAACCAGGCCACATCCCAGGAGACCTGGAAAACATACTTCTGCGCCCATGACATCGACAAAGATATACTAGTGGATGCATCATATTCGAAGGTCTGGTCATGCCCAAAGCATGCACCAAGATAATTCAATACAGTCACTCTCTTCAACCACAAACAAACGCACAACCACCTATCACAGGTGAAGTTACCAACACCAAATACATTGGTTGTTGTGTTCTGAGGCGCAGCACAGACACACAACAGGAAATCCTAACCTTAGGATTGGATTTGTACTAAGTCTTGGTTAGATGACAGGGAAGGAAAATGTGTTTACCTTGTGGCCCTGGAAGAATAATCTCTACTAGTTGTGGCCAGAGAGAGGGGCGGAAGTACAGAAGACACAAAGACAAAAATGTGAATAGAACTTAATTTTTATTGGTGAATATGAAATGGAATATATAGTGGTTAGGAATACCACAAAACACTACCAGGACAGTAGGATCACTTGCCACCAGCATTATTGGGGCAAGTGAGTTGCGCAGGATCAAGAAACCAAACAATTGAACTTCCTGATTCAGTCATTAACTCGTTTTGAGAGACAAAAGCGAAAGCAAGAGATTTGTCCTCAAAATGGCCCACCAAAGGTGAAATCAAAACATGGTGAATAGTGGTATTCATGACATTGCCCTCTCCTAGGTTGGCCTTAGGGGGTAATATTTACAAAGGAACTTTGCGTGCACTCAAGCAAAAGGACGGCCACTGGAGAGGAGCTTTATAGTGTACTCAAACCCTCGCTTAAAAGTCACTTCTAAAGGGCTGATCCATAGAGAGTCCAACTTTTATGCGCAACCACCTACTTGGTGTTGGTAGTAAAGTACATGGTCACCAACATCAAACTCAGGCAGGGGGAGCGTCTAGCATTATTGAGAGAGAGTTCAAGCATCTTTGTCTTGTATGCAGAAGTGTAAGCAGTGGCCTGTATATCAATTATGCGGTTGACTAGATCCTTGATGTGGCCGTCAGGATTCATGGTTTTGTCAGAGGTAAGCAAGGGGGCCCCCAAGAACAAAGGGGTAGTAGCCTCTTGCCCATATAACATAGCAAAAGGGGAGTATCCAGTGACACAATGTTTGCTAAGGCGGTATGCAAAGAGAGCGGCAGATAAGTATAGGTCCCAATTAGGAGTGTCAGAGTAGGTGAGCTTCCTCATGATTGAGACCATTGTCAAATTAGCATGCTCAACTGCCCCATTGGTAGAAGGATTGTAGGGGGCAGAGAAAGACTGATGAGACCCCAAAGCTTCAACAACAGAGGTTACCAGCTTGGCGTTGAAGTTAGTCCCATTATCGGAGAGCAACACTTGAGGACAGCCATGGCAGTAGAAAACATCTTGTAGCAGGAAGGCAGCAGTTGTCTTAGCCGTGATGTCTTTTGTTGGGCAAGCCTCTACCCACTTGCTGAAATGATCAACTGCAATCAGAATAAAGCAACACCCAGAACATGAGCAGGGGAGAGGACCTACCGCGTCAATGCTGACAGTGTGGAAGGCATGTTGTGGGGAGACTAATTTGAACTTGTGGGCAGCAGCTTGAGGCCTTTGCAGCTGGCAATTGTGGCAGCTAGCTATGAAGTCTGGGATCAGCAGGCAAAGGTTCTCCCAGAAGTAATTCTTTTGAAGCCAGTCAAAGGTCTTGACAATGCCTCCATGCCCAGTCTCTTTATGAGCTTGTGACACCACTGAGAGGCAAAGACTGGGCCGTACATAAGGCAGATATTGATCTTGTACCTTCTTGAAGAGCTGATTGTTGCGTATGAGGGTATCTTTGGATAGCTTGGACAAGGCCAGTTGTACTTCTTCTGTCTAAATTTCCCATGAAGACGGGTACACAATTAGTTTGTATAAACAGTCAGCCTCTGCAGGGTGAAAAGCAAGAATGGGCATTCTGGAGAGCCCATCAGCGTTCTGGTGTTGAATCCCAGGGCAGTAGAGCACCGTGAAGTTGTATCCCTGCAGATGTAGAGCCCATCTAGCTAGGTGTCCTTCAGGCTCCTTAAGCTGTTGTAACCACTTAAGAGAAGTGTGGTCAGGGACAACAGTGAAGTGGGTGCCATATATGGGTCATTATTTGTTAGATTAAGCCAAGGCGCCAGCTTAAGCATTTCAAAGCCTTTTAACTTCTTTGGTATCATTTAAGTCATAAAATTATGTTTTTTGAACATAAGTATAATGCTTAGTTTACTGAAGAAAAGTTTAAGAGTGTAAAATATACAAATAATAGAAATAAATCTTATTTCTATTACTGTATTTTTTGCTAAAACCCTTTTTTCTATTTTAATAAGCCAAGAATCAAATATATGAGTTGCATGGGAGAGTAATAGCAGCCCCAAAGCTATAATTGCTATTACCCTATCTTTGGCTCATATAATTAATTTCTTATTTATTTTTAGAAAAAAAGTTGTTGTATTTAAAAGACTATTTACCCTATGTGAAATATAAGTTTTTGTTATGTGTCCAACTTCATGAACATGTCCTACTAATCCTTTAGTAGTATCAGCTCTCTTTGTTTCTCTGTCATCTGTGCAGAACTTTGCATAATAATTTATTTTAGAGTACTCCTTAACATCCTCAAATGTCAAAGGTGAAACATACAGCTCACCATCTTTCATTAAATATGAAAGATTAACATAAAATGCTTTGACTTCAAGCCAGCTTTTTTTAGGCCTAGATTTTCTATCATAGATGTAAAAAAAGTTTTTTTGGGAAACATCTGAATTATTTACAAGTGTCTCATATAGACCCTTTCTTTCTTCCTCTCTCTCAAAAACCATTTTGAGATCATTTATATTTTTTATATACATCTCATTTTCCTTTTGTTTAAATATTTTAGATAATACACCAAAATGAACATCAACAATACTTTTGCCATGACACTCAACAAATATATTAAACTTAATTGTTCCTATAATAATTTTAGGTACCTCTTTAAAAAGATAATATAATAATTCATAAGATCTGAAATGATTACCATTATCAGTCCAAACTTTAATATTCTTAAATTTATTATTTTTAAGCAGACTTATCAAACACTGACCTGAAAAAAAGAGTCATAAGATAAAATTTCAGATAAAAAGTCATGATACTCATACTTAATTTTCTCATTTTCTTTAAAAGCAATTGCAAATCCTAATAAAGAAATAGGTATTTTCTCATAAAAAATTATTTGTTTCTATAGGACCCCCACCTATTTTAAAGTTTTCTTTATAGTCTATTACTATAACACATGAATTATTATCAAGATTATTTATATTACTAATACATTCTTTATTTTGATGCTTATAAAACTTTTCATGTAGGTCAATAGATTCCAAATTTTCTTTAATAGATTTAGGCAATGGCAACTTCTTTATACTCAAATCCTTTTTCTTCATTTCTAATGATTTTTTTAAGTTGCAAATGTTACAGATATCAGTTTGCCTTTTGCTTTTAATTATATTATTAGGAATAAGCTTATAAAAAGTGGAAAGTGAAATAGAAATATTGTTTTTTATTTTCATATCTTCATAAATTTCTTTTTTTGTTTTCAATAATTAGTATTTTATTTTAGTTGAGTATTCACTCAACTCTTTTTGTAATTCTTCATAAATCAATCCAGAGGATTTTTTAGTGAATTGGCTAGTTGGAAATGAATTTTTTAATATATGTTTTAAAATATTTTTTATGTTTTCTTTTTTTACTTAATCATTTTTCCTTTTTTATTTTTTGAATTTAATGATGCTTTTTTAGCATTTTTTTTATTTTTTTAGAATATGAATACTCATTTTTTGTCTTTTTAAATCCACAATCCCAAAGCTCTTTCAGACTGTAGCTTGATGTTACCAATGCTCTTAGGGAAGGAAGGTGCTTGGTAGGGGACTCTGACATCAATTCCTTTGGGTTGTTAAGGAAATCATCTGTCTTAGAATTTTGTATGTCAGGTAAGAAGGTACTTTTTCCAAACTCTGTTTTTAATAAGAAATGCTCAACAAAGCTGTTAAGATCACTGCCAGCAGTAAAAAGGAATGCTTGTTTAAGCATAGAGATTCTTTCTCTCTTAGTAGAAGCCCCCAGTGAGAAGAAGGGTGTCATCTGAGGTGCAAACTTGATAGGTTCCATAATGATAGTGGTTGGGCTCCTTGGCTTGGTTCAGGCAGTTCTTTCTTGGAAATAGATGTGCAGTTATCAGAGAGGAGTAAAGGTGTGGATTGTAAAGTAAATTTCTGTAAAGTTGAGCTGTTTAAATACCATGTTAGCTGAGCTTTTGCACTACAGGCATAAATTCCCAACTGACCCCCAACTGATCTCCTTAATTTATCAATATCACCCCTGAAGTCTGATATCATTGTTTATTTACCCTTTTTTATATTCTGGTTAACTGTTGATATTTCCGCAAATAGTACTTCAATCTTGCTCAAACTAGTATCATTAGAAAGCCCTTAATCTCAGCTTTTGGTATTGTGCTGCAACTTTATATTTCAATACCAGTTTAGTATCTTGAAGTGGCTTTGAATGTAAGCTTATAAAATTATTATTTAAAATAAAATATGCTAATTAACTCTTAAAGTATGATATTTTAATCAGTAAACTAAATTTAAAGTATAAATCATTATTTAGCTTACTTTTAGTAACCAACTCAAAAACCTTTTTTTAAATAAACTTAAGTTTATTATAACCTTTAACAGTTCTTAAAAAATGAACTTTATATATCTTAAATCTATCAAAACAAAAATGTAGTTTTTAATCACATATAAATATTTGCTTGTATAATTAAATTTGTATCTTATTTTTATAGATACAATGACTAAGATCATTTTCCATTTAGTTTAAATAAATTTTAACCTTTATAAAACTTAATTAAATAAAGCAAGATTTTGATACATTCTTTTTTATGTTTGAATTTTTTATACATATTATCTCTAGCATATAGTATAAAAATATAATTTTATTAAATAGTTGTATAAAGCTATTTTATTAATATTAAATACTTAAAATTTTGAAAAGAAAAACTTTTACTCTCTTATAAGTTCTTATTATATATTTTCTATAAAATCTAACTTAAGAATAAATTACTTGTGCTAAATGAGATCACTAAAATTTCAATAAAAGTTCAGTTTTAATTTTAGTTTTAGTTTTTTTTAACTTTTTAATAGATTTTTTTATAAAAAAAAATCCAAAATTATTTAATATTTATTTATTAAATATGCAAAAAAGCTAAGATTTTAGGCAACAATTTAATTTTCAACAAAAAGCATCATATCAGTTTTTATTGTATTTTTTGTTGCTCTTTTTAGAATGATGTCATTTTGTACTAATCAGCTTTCAAGAAATAATGGTATATGAAATAAGATTGTTACTAGCTTTTAATACAGTTTAATTTAGCTGTAAGTAGAAAATGATTAATTTAATATAGGTTTTTATATTATAAGGATTAAATAAGATTTATTTTGATAAAATTGTTGTAATTATTTAAATTTATTGATAAGAAAATTAAAACAAAATTTTAAAGTTTTAAGTAGCACAGTTAATAGGAAACAGATTAATCTAACAAACAATGACCGATATGTAGTGACAAAACTGTTTGACTGTATGTAATAAGGCGAGGCACTCCTTCTCTGTGACACTATAGTTCTTCTCATGCTTGTTTAGCACACAGGAAGTGTAAGCCACAGGATGGTCTACACCCTCATCATCCAGTTAGGCCAGGATAGCTCCAATAGCAAGATTGCTAGCGTCAGTGTATAGGAGAACTCCTTATTATAGTCAGGATACACGAGGATTGGCGCCTCTTTGAGTTTTTGCTTAAGGGTCTCAAAGGCTTGCTGTTGACTGGCAGTCCATTCAAAAGGGACATTACGTAATAGCTGGGCTAGAGGTTCACTAGTATCAGCGAAGTCAGGGATAAACTGTCTGTAGTAGCTCATCATCCCCAGAAAGACTTGTATTTCTCGTAGGTTGGTGGGCGGAAGCATTTTGTTGATGGCTTCAACCTTTTTAGTCATTGGGCAAATCCCAGTCTGGGTTACTTCATGGCCTAAGAATTCAAGACACTCTTTGAAGAAGGCGCACTTGAAAGGCTTTAGTTTGAGGCCCACTTCTTGAATCTTTATGAACACCTCTTTGAGATGAGCCAGGTGGTCAGTGAAGGTAGGGCTGAAAACTGTTATATAATCCAAGTATACTAGGTTGCAAAACAACTTTAAGTCACAGAGGATGGAGTCCATGGCCCTTTGGAAGGCAGCTGGGGCGTTGCAGAGTCCCTGCGGCATGCAAGTAGGCTCAAAAAGCACTTCAGATGTAATGAGCACGGCTTTCTGACAATCCTTGGGCAATAGGTCAACTTGCCAGTATCCAGATGCCAGATCCATTGCAGAGAAGAATTTAGAGCCTCTAAGGCGTTGGAGGGCATCATCAATACATGGCAATGGGTATGAGTCCTTCTTGGTCAAAGAGTTCAATTGACAATAGTCCATCACAATACAATGACCCCCATCTTTCTTATTTAAGATGAGTAGCAGGGATGCCCAAGGACTTTGGGAAGGGGCCAGCAGCCCAGTGTCTAACAGTTGCTTGAGCTCTTTAGATACCTGGGCATCCTCTACACAACTGCGGTAATATGGTTTAGCACGGAAGGGAGGAGCGTTGCCAGTGTCATTCTGATGGATAACGCCTTTGGCTAACCCATAGTTGGTACTGCCCTCAGCAAAGATGTCATAAAATTGGTCTAATAAATCCAGCACCTCTTTCTGTTGAACTGAGGATAGCTGTGGGAAGTCTTGTGCAGTAAACAAGGATAAGACTTGAGGCTCATCTTCAGGTAGATTAAAATCTTGGAATGTGCCAAAGAGATGAAGAGACAGGACATCAGGAGCACTCAACAACTTGCCATATCCAACAGCTTGCCCCCTAGACACAGTAATGGGGATTGCAGTCAGGTTGGCTACCAACAATTGAACAGGGTCCTTATGAGAGACATCTAGGATTCCAGGACAGAGATAAGGTTTGTTGCACCCTAATGAGAGGGGAGTGTACAACTCCAAGAAGGTTTGTTCAGGTAGTTCATACAATATCTGGGAGTCCAGGATGGCCTGGGAGCCAGGTGGGATGGTGACAGCAGACATGGCTAGGAGAGGGATCCCCTCAGATGCAGGACAAGCCATGGGTGGACATTTCATGTTGGAGGAGTGAGTGCAATATTTGAGGTTGAAAATCCAGTGGGATACTCCAAGGCACATGTCTTGAGCTGTTTCCTGGGAACTTTAACCGGCTCTTCAAAGATCAGAGGGACTTCATATCCCAGAATAGAGAGGTAACCATCTTTCAAGTTTATTATCTCATTATATTCCCTAAGAAACTGGGTGCCAACTAAGAGGTTGTAACTCTCATTTTCCAAGACAACTGCTGGCGCAGCTAGAAGAAGTTTGCCAAACCACATGGGTAGAGCAGAGTAAGCCCCTATGGCGCGGGTCATAGACAGTCCAGCTGTGCCATACGTCTGGTGATAATTAAGGTCAGGAGAAAGTTTGAGTTTCTTCACAAGCTTGGAGGAGACAATGTTGACTGGCGAGCCAGTATCTAGAACGGTCTTGATCTTCACTTTTTGAATAGAGATCTCTACTTGAGTGGTAGTGCAACAAAAGGGTGGAAGGACAACCAAGATATCTTGATCCTCTGCTAGTTCCTTATCTCACTTCTCAATCATGCATCTTAATCCTGGGAACTACTTATAAACAGTCTGGAGGGGCAGCAAAAGAGATACACTCTTGAAGACAGCATCAGCAACCTCAGCAGCTTCTTCTGATGACTCCACTAGCATGGAGGACCTCTTAGCCTGAGTGAGGTAAGGGCAAGGGATAACTTCTTTGGCTTCAGGCAAAGACTTAGCAGTAGTTGTAGTCTTTCCTGAGCTAGTTTATAGGGGACTGTAATGGTTTTGGGAACAGCCATAACAGAGTATCCATATACATCAGTGTCGTCAGTATAAGAGTCATCCAGGTCAGAGTCATCAGAGATATTGTGAAACAGGAGGAGGATAGGAGGAGCCCCATTGTCAGCAGGCTTGGAGTCAGCTATAGAAGGAGGAATTGAAAGAGACTGGGAAGAATTGTCAACTGAGAGCGTCTCTGCCTCTAGGTTGACTGTTCTTTTCCCACCTGCTCTTTTGGATCAGCTCCTTCAACCCGTGGGTTAGTGCAGACTCAAGAATGATGACCTATCTGACCACAGTTGTGGCAACCTTGGTGTCAAGGAGTATTTTGCAAGTTCATGGTAAAAATGCGAGGACCACAGGAAGATGAACCAGAGTTAGAAGTAGCTCAACCTTCTCTAACAACTGCGCCAGAGTGGGTAAGGTGCATATCCTGTAACAACGTCTTTATGCTCTTCATGGAGGAAAGCATAGCCTTGTGGGCTTTGAAGTGAAGGCATAGAAGTTAGTTAACCTTGAGGGCTTGAGCGCAAGCCATGTAGGCTTCATGGGCTGTCAACTGTCTGCTCGTGATCAGGTGCTGTCCTTCCATGTAGAATCAGTCTGCAAACTCCGCTAGTGTCTCTTTAGGCTTGAAAGCAATATGCATTAAGGCGTCCTTCTTTACTTCCAGGCTAAGTTCACCACCAAACTCATCAATCAGAAGCTGCTTCATATCTCCCCACATCTCAATGGAGGGCAACTCAGGCACCATCATCTCCTGGCAAGTTGGATGTAGATAGGTCAGAATATGTTCTTTCTTAACGTTGTCTGAAGCCCATCTCATGGCAGTTTCATAGATAGTTAGGAAAGCTGCAATGGTTGATGTTTTAGGATCAAAGACTTGCTTAAAGGTAGGCTTGAAGTGTGCTTCAGGGGTTGGGCCACCATTGTTGCTATTGAGTACATTTATACGCGGGGAAAACTCTGCTTTGGATTCAGAGGGGGGCTGTCTAGCCCATAGCTGACGAACACTTTCTTCAAGGGTAGTAAGGGTCTCAACAGCGCGGGCTCCCGTATTGGCAGCTTGAGTGGTTTGTTGTGCAGTAGTATCTAAGGGTTGACCTTGGGTGGTCACTATTGTGGAGAGTTCAGCCAGTCACAAAGTAAGGGATGGCCCCGCTGAGAGGCAAGGGGCAAACCTATCATTCACAGAGTCAATCACATCATTCATCTCTTGTACGTCTCTATCCAGTTCAGTTGGTCCTGCTTCAATTGATCCACTTTGTTAGCTAGAGCAATTAGTTCCCTAGCGCATTGGATTTGAGGAGCTCCTAATAAGCCAGGGCAGCAACCATCTTCATTGACAACCCCAACTGGACTAGCAGCAGTTGCCATCATTTCACGTAGGGCGGCAAGTTCTTGCTGTAGCTCTGCAACTTGAGCAGTTAATTCAAACACCTGGGGATCAGGTTGAGGGGCTTCAGCAGGACGTTTCTGGCTGTGGGTAGTTGTACGTAGCTTGCAAATGGCGCCCCATATTCTCTGCTCTCTATCCGCCAAGTCATCAGAAGGGGGAGAGGGAGGAACATCTGGCTTGTGAGTAGATAGCTCATTCACTTGACTCTGGAGTTTAGCTATAGTAGCTGCGGTGGCAGCTCTCTCTTGTTCAAATGCTGTACTGAGTTCATTAAGGCCACTATCAGCAATTTTTGCTACCTGCTGTAGTTGCTCAAAGAAATATGTGCTGAATTCATTGAGTTGTTGCACGAGTTGTTTGAAGTCAGTGAGATAAGCATTTAAGGTGGAATCTACTTGAGTTTGTCAGGGTTGTTCTAGCTGGTGAAACTTGTGTAGGCGTTCTCTCACGTATTTGGGGATAGACTGGCGCATTCTTTTGATAGAATTGACCAAACAGGTCTGGGAAGTGACAGAGTTGCGTTGGTTATCAGATACCAAGGAAAACAGGGAATGAATCCACTGTTGGTAGGCAGCAAACTGGTCTCAGTGATGAGTAACCACTGCTTGTAGAGACAAGATTTCTTGGACATGGAGTCCCAACACCATTTGATGGTGGGCTAAAGCAGGCTTCACAAAGGACAATAGTAAGTGCTCAGCGGAGTCAGCCGCTGAGAGGAGATGTTGTGGAAATTGACGAGCCACAATTAATTTGTAGTATTCAGCTTGACTGAACTGCAACTGAAGGCGAGGGATGGCTCCTTCATGGGCTATCCCAAGGGCTACCAGCATGACTTGCTCCAAGTCAGGGGTACCCATGGGGTAAGTAACTAGGCGGGGACCATTCCCAAGGTTCAGTATAGTGGGAGTAATAAGCTGGTTGGCAATATCTTCCTCAATAGGGGACTGGTTATTTCAGGTGAAGTTGACTCTTGTATAGACAGAGGCAAAGGACCTGAAAATGTGGATGCAAAAGGGATAATCAAGGGGCTTACAGCCCCTGTAGTGAGCACCATTTTTGGTGTGTTCTGAGGTGCGGCACAGACACACAACAGGAAATCCTAACCTTAGGATTGGATTTGTACTAAGTCTTGGTTAGATGACAGGGAAGGCAAATGTGTTTACCTTGTGGCCCTGGAAGAATAATCTCTACTAGTTGTGGCTAAAGAGAGGCGCAGAAGTACAGAAGACACAAAGACAAAAATGTGAATAGAACTTAATTTTTATTGGTGAATATGAAATGGAATATATAGTGGTTAGGAATACCACAAAACACTACTCAGGACGGTAGGATCACTTGCCACCAGCATTAGTGGGGCAAGTGAGTTGCAAGGATCAAGAAACCAAACAATTGAACTTCCTGATTCAGTCATTAACTTGTTTTGAGAGGCAAAAGCAAAAGCAAGAGATTTGTCCTCAAAATGGCCCACCAAAGGCAAAATTGAAACATGGTGAATAGCGGCATTCACAACATTGGTATTGACAAGTTCTTTGGGAAAAACAAAGAAAATGTCATCAAGTGGCTAGACTACTCAGCCGCTAAACTCTGCGCCAGCTGCATCCCCCATGAGAAATGGGTCCAGGAAGCCAGCAAGCGCCTTTAAAAGGCAGCAGCTAACTGGTTTGCCACCTGGGTTGGCTCACAAACTAACAACCAGCTTGACAACTGGGAAGAGTTCAAAGCAGAAATCACACACAACTTCTGCGTCACCAACTCCCTCCAAGACATTGCAATACAGCTCAACAATCTTCCTCAGAAGACCACTATCACAGCTTACACCAATGAATTCAAGAAAATACACCGCAAAATACAAAACCCAGAACAAGCTGACAACGTACAGACTAGAGCCTCATTCATCAATAGAATGAAACCCTTTGTTGCTGCCCTCATCTGCCCAGAGGCTAATACCTCCATGCCCGCGCTCATTGCAGAAGCCAAGCACACAGAAAAAATGCACTACATGGAATATGCTGCACGCAACAGCAATTGCTCCTTAAACGGCAATGGCAGAGAAAACTCCAATGGCAATAAATGCCAAAACACCAATCATAGCAATGGCAACTCCAATTGCAACTATGGCAATTGCAGCCAAAGCGCAAACCACTCCAGTCCCAAGAAGGAGGACACCGCCAAAGTAAACAATGCTGAAATAGCAACCCGCTATGAATCTGACCCCACATTTTCTGACCTCAAGGGTCTCAAAACAGAGGAACAGTGAAAAGAAGAAGGGGAACAGGCTTAAGTGCCCCTGTCTCCCCCCAACTTGACAAGAAACTGTACCAAGACACAAACTTTGCTGCTTGCATCTCACGTGTCCCACAATCCTCCATTTTTATGAACTTAAGAATTAAAGATCACTCACAACTTATTGTCTACCCATGTACTTACAAATCACATGCACATAAAATTTTATTTGACTCTAGTGCACAACACACTATGGTTAGCAAACCATTTTTAACCAAGTACTAAATACCAGTTGTCAAATCCAACTTCAAATACGCCAGAATGACAGACAAATCAAAGGTTCTACTTGAAGGCAAAAAACTCCCTTCAGAATTGACCTCCAAGGCATTCAAAGTCCATCAAAGGACTTGTCATGAACAACATAAACTACAATATTGTAGCAGACATGGACTGGTTCACCCAAGTGAACCCCAGCATATATTGGAAAACAAAAACCATGACCATCAAACGCAACAGAGTCAATTTTAATATCCTCAAAGAACCCAATGACCTCATTCTAAGAGACGCAGTATTTGTCCAGGTCATAAACCAAGACAACTCAGAACGTCTAACCAAAGATAGTACCCTCCACATAATGAGGCACACCAAATTCAATAATATACAAACAAAAAAAAATCCAATGCCCAGAACTTGCAGCACTCCTAAATGAATACACCCATGTATTCAAGGAAAAAATCACCAAGCTACCACCCAAACAAGAGGTCAAACATGGCATCAACCTATGTAAAGCCATGCCTAAACCTTCACAACTCTACAGACTCTCTCCCATGGAGACCCAAACCCTCAAAACACACATTGAGGACAATCTAGCAAAAGGATTCATTCTCCTGTCTGAATCCCTGTAGGGGCAGCAGTTTTCTTCATAAAGAAAAAGGAAGGCACTCTGCGTCTAGTAACTGGCTACAGAGCACTAAATGCAAGCACAGTTAAGAATAAATATCCTCTCCCACTTATAAAGGATCTGTATGCAAGACTCTCAGGAGCCAAATTTTTCTCCAAATTTGACCTCACCTCTGAGTTACAACCAGATTGAAGTTAAAGAAAAGGACATACCAAAAACTGTGTTCCATACACAATTTTGATCCTTTTAATGTAGGGTAATGAACTTTGGGATATCACCTTTATTGATCAGCTCAATCCCACTTTTTGGAATTGAGAATTTAAAAGCAAGGGATAAGTGCATAAGAGTCTGAGTTTAAACAAGGCTTTTATTAAAAAAAAGGTATGAACAACAACAACACCAGATCCTGGGCTAAGGTGGTCCAGGGTCAAAAGCGCCCTGTCAAGAATCAACTGGCATACTTTGCCAGAACCACCAAGAAGAAACTATTTGTGCCATCTGAAGGTTGGCTCAAGTTTATCACTTCTGAACAATGGTTTCAGGACATCATCAGAGCCCTTCCTAAGTCCTCTGTCCCCCATGGGATCAGAGTCAACTTTGGAGGCAACCCCACCAAGTTCCAAGAGGCAGCCAAGGCAATAGCCACAGCTTATCCAAAGGTGGTGCCCCTCCACCAGAGCCCTCTTAAGGACTTCTTTGATTTGGGCTTCCTCTGCAAGGAAGATGCAGATCAAGCAGCGGAGGAGATCTTCAGCCTTGAGATTGCTGATCCCAAGGGGAAGAAGACCAAGATGGTCCTGCCCATCACACACACCAGATTCAACCAGGACACCACACTCTTCATGTCCTTTGAGGCCCTGCCTTTAGATATGCCTAGAGAGGAGGTGCAATCTCAGCTTAAAGAAGGACTGTCCAAGTATGGGGAAATTGTGCAGTTTGAGCTGCTAAAGAACCCATACATGGGGCACCTGACCACAGCAAAGGCAATGGCTATAATCAAGCCATATGAGAATAGTAGGATTTTGTCCATCCCACATTGTGCAACCATTCTGAAAAACAATGGTATATTGAGTGGCAAGTTCAAGGTGTTCCCAGAGCAAACCCCACCCATTTGTGTGCTATGCTCAGCGCTTGGCCACAGAGAGGCTCTCTGCCCCACAACCATAACAGGGGTCCAGGTCGCGGAACAAGACACCACCAAGGAGCCCTAGAATACTGAGCCAACTGGTACCCAGGCCAATGCTCTTGTAGCTCTAGCCTGGGGTACCATGGCTGATTATGAGGTGGTCAAGCCAATCACATTGCACCAGAAAAAGGCTCATGCAAAGGCCCAAACCCAGCCTCAGCCACAAACAATATTGGTAACTGAATCTGACCATGCAGAGGCACCTCAAGCCACCCAAATGCATGTGCAATATACCCAGTCTATTGATGACACTGAAATGGATGGGCCAATGGAAAACCTGGTCCAGATGAAACAAGAACCCCTGGAAAACCCGGACCAAGTTTTATTGGCTGATTTCCCTGCTGCAGAGGCCCAAAAG
Organism: Entomophthora muscae; assembly: GCA_014839935.2. Classification (NCBI taxonomy): domain Eukaryota; kingdom Fungi; phylum Entomophthoromycota; class Entomophthoromycetes; order Entomophthorales; family Entomophthoraceae; genus Entomophthora; species Entomophthora muscae. The sequence continues at coordinate 402,730 of QTSX02002176.1, read as the reverse complement.
AACATAAAAAATGCACAAGCCCAAACTCCACCCACTCACAATCAGGCAGCTTCTACACAAGAGGGTGGCAGATCAAGACTCAAGACCCAGACTAAACTTGCTGCAATAACCAAGCCAGCCCCATACACAGTAGGGGAGCCTATCAAGTCTAAGGTGAATAAGAAACTAAGAGACTCTACGGCCAATGACAATAGTGGTCCCACTGCTGGTGGGGCCACATTGGCATAGTGGCTACTGGAACCACAATTGAAATAGGGATGCTCAATATTGCAGGATTTTCATGCCCCCAGTCCCAGGCAAAGAAAAGAAACATCCTGCTCTTCCTCAAAGCTGATTTGGTGGGCTTAACTGAAGTCACCTGCAGCTCTGATGCCAGGCCAAGTTTTCAGCGGCTCATGCTATCACATACTACCCTTTGGTCCAAGAAATGTTGCATATGGATCAGATGGGGATATCTAATCAAAGTAACAAACAAATATACACATCTTGACGGCAGACTTCTAATGGCAGATATTGACATCAAAGATGAAATTTTCACCTTTGCTGTTATTTACGGCCTGTTGGCCCACAAGGACAAAGCAACCTTTTTTCACAACTCAAGCAGATTGAGTTCCCTCCAAATATCATCTGTGTTGGGGACTTCAACTTGTGGCTGCTATCAGCAGACAAAGCTCCACCCATCCCCCTTCTGGACCATGTGGGCTTGTTTGGGGACTGGCAACAGGGCTTGGGACTCATTGACATTGCAGATTTTGAAGCAGGATACCCTGCAATTATGACTTGGATCAACCCCAGGGAAACAATAGAATTTTCTGCTTCTTGTATTAACTATATATTCATTTCCCTGGGCTTGGCAGCTGTATCTTTTCCACACCTACCAGTTGACATTCTAGGGTTTGATCACAGACTCCTCTGTGCCACCAATAGGTTTGGGGACCAAAGGGAATGCGCAACGCACAGATCACACCTGCTTCCTAAAGACTTGAACAGAAAATGGATTAGCCAATCAATCACCTCAACAACAAGATCAACAAAAAAACACAGGCAAGCAGACCAATGAGCCGCGATTAAAGCCAATGTTAAGAGGAAGATTTGTAAGGAATCATCCCAACTCATGACTTCTAGGAAGGCCTACAAAAAAAATAACCAATACTATCTGACACCTGGAGGCAAACATGCCAAAAACAAAAAATTGCAGGCTGGACAGCCGCCTGGCAAGCAGCCCGCATAAAATTGGCTAGGATTTAACAGAAGCAATCCAACCTAGCTTGCCTTCAGGCAGCGGCCTCTTTGGCAATTAAGAGCAAACAGCCTACCAAGGCCTTTATTGCCATGTAAAAGACAAGGAGCACACAGAAGACTCTATCTGAAGTAGTTGATAAAGGCACATCTCATACCTAAAATGAAGGGGTTCTTTCCGCAACATACACTTTCTACAGCGGCCTATATGCCTCCAAAAGGGAACCAAATCCTGCGGCCCTCAGGAAATGGCTAGAGGTGTTTCCGGCAACTCCTGAAATGAAAGATCTTGACCTCCCTATGAAATGGAAGAACTGGAAGAAGCCATTCACATGGCACCAAAACAGAAGGCCCCTGGGCCCAATGAGCTGCCATATGAATTCTACCAACATCATTTCACCCTCTTCAGAACAGTTCTTTTGGATGTGTTTAACACGGCCCTAAGAAATGGGTCTACCATCCCAGGTGGTGGAAATGGCTTGACTGTTCTGCAAAAAGAAGGGATCAAGATCAGAACTGAAGAGCTGGCAGCCTATAACACTTCTTAACACCAACCAGAAGCTACTTTGCAAAACTCTGGTTGCCAGGATGTGCAAGATAATCCCTCTGGCCACACATCCTAATCAACACAGATTTACTCCTGGACGCAATATTGCCAAAAATGTGAACACAGTCACAAATATACTGCAGGACAAATCACAGAATAGTATTGCTATCTTCCTGGACCAAGAAAAGGCATATGATAGGGTATCATGGCCATACCTTGACGTGTGACTCTCAGCCCACTCTGTCCCTGAAACCTTTAGGGCCTGGTTGAGATCTCTTCTACAAGAATCATCCATCCAAGTGGCAACAGCCCTTGGGGATACAGAAGAGGTCTTCCTATCCCAAGGCCTCCATCAAGGAGACCCTCTTAGCCCTCTCCTATACAACCTAGCCATCAACCCATGGATACGCCACCTCAGCACCAAACTGTTGGGCCTGCGGACCAATGGGCAAGACCCATTCACAATCAAGGCCTTCACTGATGATTGTGTTGTAGGACTGGCATCCAAAAGTGATGTGTCAATATTCACAAAGGCACTCAAGGACTACTCTTTTCTCTCACAGGCTAAAGTGAACACCAACAAGTCCCAGGCCATCATCATAGGGAGCCTGGGCTTCAGACCCCCTCTTGCCATCAAGCCAACCAGAGACCTGGTGCACCATCTGGGCACATGGGTCAAGATGGGAGATTTTAACACATGTCATGGAATTGGGCATCCATAGTGCTGTCTCCAGGTCCATGTCCTCCTGGTAATGCAACCTGGTGACCCAGATCAGCAGGGTCTAACTTGTAAATACGCTGGGGTACTCAAAAGTCTGGTATACTGCCCAGTTCTTACCCCTATCCCAACAGTTCTTTATTAGCCTCAATAAGATGGTTCAACAAAGGCTTTGGAGACCAGGTACTCAGCCAATTGCCACCACAAAGCTGATTTGCAACAAGCTTAGGGGTGGACTGGGTTTATGTGATGTCCGCTGGGTCTCAGCCAAGATCTTTGGACAAACAATGTCTATGGTACTCTCCACCCATGCAACGGAACCCCACTGGACCAACACCTTTAGGACACAATGGGCCAAGGCTCTGGGCCTAAACCCAGCGCATAAGAAACACACTCTCAACAACTAGTTATCAAGAGTAACAACCAAAAGAGGCCCTCAAGGGATGGGAGCCTTCTGGAAAGCAATGCTATCAATATATAAAGAATACTGGAGCATCAGCTTGTTAAGACCTGCAGCTGCTCATAGAGAAAGGGCTGGACTGGTATGGCGCCCAATGTTCATGGACCTTCCTGCCCACCCTGGGGAACCCATTCCAGAACCCCCAAGACCAGTGGCGGTCCCAGAGATATTGGAGGTACTTCCACACAACAATACAACCCTCAAGGCGAGCCTGTTCTGGCGGTACTGCCACAAGGACATGATCAACCTCAAAATTCAGACAAACACATGGAAGGTTCTTTGCAGAGTATACCGTACAGCTGACCACAGTAACTGCCCAAACCCCACCTGCAACAGATGCAGGGCAACCAACACCGTAACACACAGGTTCTTTGAATGCCCCCAGAGCATAAGAGTATGGCAGACAGTCTGCACAATTCTCCGGCCAGCACGCCCATACCCCATACCCATGGAGGGGCTAGAAGTAGACTGGTTTTTCATTGACGACCCCTACTACACTCCTGAGTCCTTCAGGGCAGCAGTATTCCACACTGCATTGTGGGCTATTCACTCTGCTGTAATCAAATCCTTTGTTGCCACTCCACATCCAGCACATGCCCCAAACTCCCTCATAGCGCACAAACTTGGATGAATCATAAGCCAGGTCTTCTTTGGCAATACATTTAGTACATAAAGCAGGGAGCTAGTGGAAGAGTGGTCATCAATCCCTGGCTTAATACTCTTTCCAGAGCAAAAACAGGCCGCCTTTGTCCTTCCAGAAGTGGTCCAAACACCCCACACCCCTCCCCCTCCTTCCCCTTGAGGTTTTTCTCTGTGCCCTCTGGTTTCCTTGTAGCCTCCCCCTTATACTGTCACTTTTCTTTTTCTTGATCATTCCTTTATGGCCCTATGGGCCCGTTGTACCAGTCAGAGATGTCTGGGCAACTTGAATAAATGAACTTTAGGATGATCAATGCTCCTGCAACATTTGTCACCATGATAAACCAAGTGCTAAATGGCCTCTCAAATACATTATGCTACCTCAACAATATCATCATAATATCAAAAACAAAATAGGAACACCTCACACATGTCCGCAAGACACTTGATTGACTTGCAAAGCACAAACCTTATGCAGAACCAAGTAAGTGCTAATTTATGGAAAAGGAACTCCTGTTCTTGGGCCACATTATCTCTGACAGTGGTATCAAAGCAGATCCAGACAAAATCAAAGCCATAAATAAAATGCAACACCCCACCTCTGTTAAACAAGTTAGATGCTTTCTCAGAATGGTAGCTTATCTAAGGAAATACATCAAAGACTGCAGAAAGCTCACCACACCAATCAATGACTTAACCAAGGGTAATTCCAAAAAGAAAACCATCTGGACACCAGAATACAATAAGAATTTACCAACTATTAAAATAAGCTTTGATTGAAGCACCAATCTTGCAATACCCTAATAACAACGGGTACTACAAGCTTGAGTCAGATGCCAGTGACACTGCCATTGGTGCAGTCCTAAACATCCGCCAGCCAGGGCAGCAAGACTTCCTGCCAGTATGTTACAAAAGCAGAAAACTAACCAATACTGAGCAGAGATACCCAATACACAATAAGGAATTGCTAGCAATATACCACGCTTGCAAGAAATGAAGATGTTACTTAAAAGGACATTTAAACTTCCGAGTACTAACTGATCATAAATCCTTAATCTATTTCAAAACTCAGAACGCACTTGTATGGCGGCAAACCAAATGGATGTCCTTGCTGGAACAGCTTAACCTGTACATCCAGTACAAAAAGGGGCAGAGCTGGTCACGGCCAATGCTCTATCTAGACTATGTCAGCCTAGAGAGGATCACCCTGACCACCTGGACCCTGACTGTCCAAACCTATACAACACTGAGTATAAAACCAAAGGAAAAGACCCCTCAACACATCAAATGACCCACAATACATTATTAAGGAACAAAAAGCACTTCCATGTATCAAATGACACTTTATACCAAATCATTAACAACAAACATGCCCCGTACATCCCACTTGCACAAAGAGTTGACACCATATTAAGACATCACCGCCTACTAGGACATACAAAGGCTAACAACCAATACCTCACATTAAAAGAGATAGTATGGTGGCCCAACCTCAGATAATATATAGTTGATGCTCTGAAAAAGTGCACAGTGTGCAAGAAATACACCAGCACTGTTGCAGATCCTGAATAGATTAGACGTAAAGTTGTCCATCTAGGGATTAAGCAATGGAACAATTGCGCAGTTGCACTATTGCATCCTGATTCTACTAGTGATAAAGACGTTTAAAACGCCCCTAAAACAGGTGTTTGATTTGCCTTTTGAATGCGCACAAGGCACAGGCTTCACTTCTGGGATTATAAATAGAACAACAAAGTTATTTATATCTACCTCCTTAAGGAAAGCCACAAGGAAGCAGTTGTTCTCTCGTGTGGGACTTTTAGCTGTGCCAATTCACTATCCTCTATTTGGGAAGTTCTTCTGTCTGTGCCTCCCTGCCTCTGGTGGCAATTCCCCTGCCTCACACTATATAAGTGCAATACTATCTAAATAAATACCAGTTTTGTCTATACACCTTATTATTCTTCTGTCCTTCATAGGCTGTCACTATACCATCAACAGGTATAGTATTAAGAATTAGGTCACTGACTAACTGTTTGTAGAAACTAGCAACCCTTTGCTGCAACTTTTACGACATTGGCGCTTATGTCTTACAACACCACCAGTCCCCACCCCCGCGGTCCTTTCAATGAGGAGGGAGGATTGCCCCTGGTCCAGTCTCCTGCCACTGCTTCTCCTTACCACCAGGCACTGGCCTTTACTGCTGCTAATGTCCATGCTGGGGAAAGAGCAGGCGCTCCCTATGGCCTGCCCAACCTAAGCCAATTCATGCCAGAGCATCAAAGCCCCCAGGCTATTGTTTTTGATCAGCCACTGCTCCTACAAGCCCCTGCCCCCTTGGAGATGGACGCCAACTCTTCACCTTCTGAGGACGCCATCTGTAATGCCATACACGCCATGGATGCTGGTGCTTCTGGTAATGGTTCTTGATCTGAACACCTGGCCATTCAGCAGCCTTCTGCTGAAAACGCCTTGGGTTGCTTTCAGAATCTCTCCCAGTTCAACCCTGACCAGCTCCACCGTGACCTCTGTACTGTTGAACATATCAAGGTTACCTACAACAATTTGCCCATCCTGCCGTATGCCACAACCAAATGCACCTGGGCTGCATCCAAAGCCTAGTGCATGACCAGAGAATACTGGTATCTAACCAACAGACGTTCCTCCAGGTCCTTTACTCTGAGCTTGGCAATACTTTCACCACTGTCAATCAGTATCTTGCCAAAGTCACCAACGCCCAGGACACCATGCTCCACTGGGTCAATGCCATCAAAGCAGGTATAGCTAAGCTAGTCCCAGCGCATGTGGTACAGACCCTCATCTATCAGGGTGTAGACGCCAATTGGATTAGTGTGGTTACTACTCACGTACTGGAGACTGGCCCCATGGTTTGAAGCCTGACTCATGAGGTGGAAGTCTTAGCCCGCCGCCTTGCCACCATCCCCTTGTTCACCCCCACATCTGCCGCCACCAACAACTCCCCTTCCAGCGCCCTTCTTGGTTGAGACATCCTTGAGCTCTTTGATCACTACAAGAAGATGCAGACAGAATTAGTCCAGCAGAGTGCTGATCTTGCCTGCCTGTTTGATGGCTACCACACTGTGTCAGAACTTCAGGATTGTCTCAAACTTTGACAATTGCATGACAGAGCCAACAGCCAGACCCAAGTCAGGAAGGACAAGGAAGTAATAGCCTTGCTCTAAGCTGAGCTTGTCACCCACAAAAAGCGCATCACCTCTCTGGAAGATGACTTAGATATCACCCGTCAGGAGAACAAGGTCTGCCAAGATGAGATGGACAAGCAACAACTTCTCCTGGACGCCTTCCAGAGTCAATTGGATAGGATGGACAGTAAGATTATGGCCGTCAACTTACAGGCTATGTCCATCAACTCCAAGAGTCACCACAGTTCACTGAGGTCCTCTAGTCCTGAGTTCTATCATAGCTACAAAAGCAATGAGGACCACACTTGGTTGGCTCCTAACACTGTAAGAGTATTAGAGCCAGTATTGGAGTCCAAGGATGACGTCCTGGCCATCCCTGAAGCTTCTGGAGCTGCTCAAGATAGAGAAGGTGAACACAAAGTCCAGCAAGAGGAAAATTGCTATTGTGCCTCTGAGGCTAGGTTTGCTGCCTCCACTCTCAGCCGCTCCTGTCTCACCCGCTCTCCAGTGAGGATCACACCTGCTCCCCTCCAACATGGCTCCAACAACTTCAAGCCCTTCAATCTAACCAAGTTTGACTGCAAGAGCAATGTGGCCATGTTCTTATGTCTGTACCAGAACTCCATGTATGGTGCAGACAATGCCATTAGGGACTCCACAATCATCAACTGTCTGGATGCTGAGACTCAAACCATTATCTTGCCACGTCTCCCTGAGAATGGCTGGACTTTTGCCAACGTCTCCAGAGCCTTGAAAGAATAATTTGGTAGCCAAGAAGCACTCCTTGGTTGCAAGATGGACTTTGCCGACACCAAGTTAAAGGTGGGGGAAACCCTAGAAGACTTCACTTCTAGGTTCTACCTTGAAGCTCAAACTCTGTTGTCTATGAGCACAGTGCAGTTTATTGATGTGCAGTCAGCACTTATTAATGCTGTACGTGTCAACTGGGAACTATCTCTGGCTCTTAAGTCAGGCATTTACAATGCTTGCACTGTACCAGATCTGATCCGCCTACTACGCACCTACAAGGAGGAGTTCAAAGTCCCTCTTCCTGAAGACTGCCCTTGCCAGCAATCTGAGCATAGACCCCGCGTGGCTGTTGAGATGCCCAAGCCTTCCAACAAGGTTGGGCCTGCTCCAGTCAACAATGGCCCCTGTACTTGCTTCAAATGTGATATGGCTGGCCACTTCTCTCAGGAATGTAGGAATCCACGCCAAAAGATCCATCATGTAGGCATGGAGGACACTGAGGAGGATAATGAAGACCAGTCAAAAAACTACTAAGCAGCCAGGAAAAGGAGAAATCCTTGGCTGCCTTTGTAATTTTGACACCCTCATCTCCCCCCATACCACTGCCCCCTGACAAACCAGACCAGAGACCTGCTGCCTTGTCATCCTCTGGGACCAACCCTAAGAATGAACCCTCTCTGATTGACTTCAACTCCCAACCAATACATGAGCATGCAGAGTCTGGTGGAGTTCAAGAGGACCTTCTCCATCAAGTCCTCACTGTTAACACACAAACTCATTGGACTACTCTTTGCCCTGAGGTGTTTATCCCCCAAATAGCTCAGAGAGCAGTGTCCTTACCCTATGATGAACAAATGGCTCAACCAGGCGTTGAAGTCACTCATGAGGAGGACAGTGCTGAACAACTGGCCAAACTGCTCCGCACAGTAAACGTCTCAGCACCACTAAAATCCCTCAAGGAAGTAAGCCCAGCTATGGGAGCTGCCATGGCTACCTTCCTGGATAAGTTCAAAGGACTAAGAGTACACCAGGTCTCAAAGATTGTGGAGATCAGAGAGGACCACCAGGATTGCACCTATATCAACCTGGTAGTGAACAAGACTCATGTCCGGGCCATACTGGATACTGGTGCCCCTGGGAACATTATATCCTCACGGCTGGTTAAAAAGCTTAAGCTGGCAACAGACTTGGCCTACCATGAAGAGTTTGGTACTGCTGGCCCACTGACCACTAGAGCAAAAGGAGCCTACTCTTCTCTCCCTCTTTACTTTGGGAAGCTAATGGTCACTGCTCCTGCTATAGTTCTGGAAAACAACAGCTATGACATTTTTATTGGGACTAGCTTCATGGTTCAGTATAGCACTGTGACTAACCATGGAGACCATAAATTTGGAATCTTGGGCCATTCCATACCCATGTTCTATCATGGCAATTGCCTGTCCAACCTGCCCTTACGCTGTCTACACTACATCAATCTGGAGTACACCAACAGAGAGCCTCCAGTTGCTTATACACTGTGTAGTAAGAAGGTTAAGGTGCTACCTCTCTCAATTGGGGAAGCCAAGGGTATCCCAGTCTACACGTCCTGTAATGTGACTATCCCACCTGGCACTCAGGTGATCCACAATACAGGCCTCTTGCTGGCTCTACCAGCTGGCACTCATGGAGAAATCTTTGGCATCCCTAATGCCTCCAGACTAGAACCATGGGTTACACCAGGCATCCTCATGCTAAGTGAGAAGAAGGTACTTATACTCTTGGCCAACATGAGTTGTGAAGCTATGGTTGTCTCCAAACACCAACTTCTGGCTTATATACAACTGGAAGAGCATGACAACCTGCAGGAGACTGCCCCCTTTGCGGACTTCTCTGAGTTGGGTCTACCCTGTGAGCAATCACTGGTGCTATTGGTCATAAGCCGCGACTCTCTATCTGACCTCTCCAAAGAACAGAAGGATCAAGCTATGGATCTCTTTGCCCAGTATAAGGATGTGTTTGCCAAGGAAAATTATGACCTGGGCAAAGCTGCAGATGTTGCCCATCATATTGACACCCAAGGCAGTCCACCTATCTGCTCCATAATTATACGGCACAGTCAAGCTAATTATGCTGTGGCTAAAAAGGAACTTCAGAAGCTATTAGGATCTGGCTTACTGGTCCCCAGTAAAAGCCCTTGGGCTTTTCCTCTCCTGATTGTCAAAAAGAAGGATGGCAGCAACCGTGTGGTGATTGAATACTGTTGACTGAATGCTGTTACCAAGAAGGATTCATATCCCCTCCCTTGTATTGATGATACCTTGGACCAACTGGGTGGTGCCAAGTTCTTCAGCGCCATGGACCTTATCAGTGGGTACGGCAGATTGATCTACCCCGCTTATTAGGAAAAATGTGCAATCATCACTAATCAAGGGCTATTCAACCCACAAGGATGCCTCAAGGTCTTTCCAATGCCCCAGCTACCTTCCAGCGGGCCATGGATGCAGTGATGGGCAACCTTAAACTCACCAGTGTCTTGGTCTACCTGGATGACATTAATGTGTTCTCCCAAACCTTTAATGATCATATACAACACTTGGAGGAAGTCTTCCAGAGGTTACTTGCAGCTAATCTCAAGCTCAAGCCACACAAGTGCAACTTCTTCAAGGAGGATCTTGAGTTCTTGGGGTTCATCATTAGCCAAGATGGGCTCTGCTCTGTACCTCTGAAGGTGGAAGCTATTGAGAAAATTCAGAGCCCAGTCAATAAACAGGAGGTGCAGGTCTTCCTGGGGATGATTGGGTACTACCGCCGCTTCATCCCCAACTTTGCATTCCTGGGTGACCCCCTTTTTCAGCTTCTTTGAGCTGATAAGGAATTCTTCTGGAGCCCAGCGTGCCAATCTGCCTTCAATGCTCTCAAGGGAACACTGACTGCAGCCCCTGTGCTGGCCTACCTTACTTTGCCAAGCTGTTTGTGGTTCATAAAGATGCTAGTCTGACGGCAATTAGGGGTGTTCTCTCCCAACTGAACCCCAACAGACTTGAACACCCTATTGGATACTTCTCACATACGCTTAATGTTCACAAGAGGAACTACATTTCACTGAACAAGAGTGTCTGGCTGTGATATACTCCTACCAACAGTTCAGAGTCTATCTCCATGAGGTACATTTCACGGTTGTAACAGACCATGCCTCCTTGCAATGGCTGAAGACCCTCAAGGACCCCAAAGGACGTCTGGCGCATTGGGCCATTAAACTTCAGGCTTATGACTACAAGATCATTCATCAAGCCAGGGCAGCCCACCAGAATGCTGACTGTCTCTCCCGCCTTCCCACTGTTGCCTTAGTATCCCCCATGGCTGACATTCTCTATGACAAGCTTATGGAGGATCCTTCTTTGTGGGGGGGAGGAACCGGTAGTGATACAGAGAGCTCTCAAGAAGCTAACTGTTGATACCAAGGTCTCTAAGGGACAACTCCTGAAGCTTTGTGGAGACTCTTGGCTACCCTACATATGCCCATCCCTACGCATAGACTCAGTGGTGGCTGCTCACAAGACTACTGGCCATGGTGGCATACAGAAGACGTTAGCTCTGTTACAGCAGCACTGCTTCTGGGAAGGAATGAACACTGACGTAGTAGATACACTAGCCAATTGTCATGACTGCAACATTGAGAGGCCTAAGGTTGCCAAGTTTCAACACAGACTGGTATGCCCTGGGTTTGCCTTCCACATTGTAGCCATTGACGTAGTGGGCCCCCTACCAGCTACCAACAGTTGCAACTTGTTCATCATTGTGGCAGTTGACCATCTGAATAAATGGGTAGAGGCCAAGGCAATTCCCAACCAATCTGCACTGGTGACAGCCACGTTTCTCCTGGAGAATATCATATACAAACATAGTTGCACCCAGATTCTGCTGATAGACAATGGTACCAACTTCATCAGTTATATCATCCCCCGCCTCAACCAACTGATGGGAATTTGTGGGACACTGTCCACTCCTTATCACCCACAGACAAATGGCATGGTAGAGCGCACTAATGGGAGCCTGGTTCAGATATTCTGGAAGCTCAGTCACCAACATGAGACTAAATGGGATACCTTCCTGCCTGCGGCCACCTTTGCATACAACATTGGGTACCATTGGGTCACTGGCAAGCCGCCCTTCCAACTGCTCTACGGCCAGCAACCAGGACTTCCCCTTTTACTATATTCCTTGGTAAAGCCCAGCCTGGCTGTGTCCCCAGAGGTGTACCTCAACAAGCTGGTTCAAACTCTTATTCACTTGCAATCAGAGGCCTACACCGTAAACTTAAACCATAAGTTGCAGGACCTAGAACAAGCTGTATCCAAACGCCCCGCCTTACCCACTTACCTGGTAAGAGACTCAGTCTACTTCTTCAACAATAGAGGGTACGGCCGTGAATCCAAACTTGCCTCCCTTTGGCAAGGTCCAGTTCAAGTTATCCAGAAGACTGGCCCCAACTCCCACACCCTTAAGGAGCCCCATTCTGGGCAATTGATCACTAGAGTACATGCTCAGTATATGTGTGCTGCTCCTAGTGACCAAGAGTAAGCCCCAATGAGGACAATAACCTGAAAAAACAAAAGCCTAAATAAAAAATTCCATGGGTTATTGTCCTGTTTGAAATAGTGTTGCACCAAAGTATGAGGAATAAGAAATTAAGAACAAGGTGTTTATTGGAGACTGACAAGACTCTTCCAGTACCGCACCAACTGTTCTACCACCTTAATGACAGCCAAGAAACACAACTGGTTTCCTAAAGATCCACAAAACTGATGACCAAGGATTGGGCAACAAACCCCCACCAAGCAAGACACACAATTGACCCCAATGTCCACAGGAAAGACAACCCCCAAGAAGATACAGTCCCACAGAAGACTCTCGCAAAGGGCATACTTTACTGGGACCTGACCACCCATCCCGTAGAATACAGACAAGGCCCACTCATAGAAGACCCCCATGTTCTCCTCCCACTTTGTATAACAGCGGTGGGTTCCTCAAAGAACAAGGTTGCCAGCCATCACCATTGGCACCAGATGGGCAGTCCCCTCCACTGTGTATGACTTAACACTTCCTGGAAGGCTCGCCAAAGACATTGCTCAAAGGGTCAGAGGTTTTTCAACTGACTGGTTGAGCCTTGGTAACCCCAGGTGTTGCCCAAGTGCAAAGGACTGACTTCACTATGTTGGATACCGTCCCCTGTTGCAAGACTGAAAGACCTTGACCCTCAAATTAGAATTTCTTCAGATGAGCCTTCAAGTATTCTTCTTCCGCCCGCATGGAGAACCACCAATGGATACTGTTACCCTTTTGCAATCCAGTTTCTGTCACCTCACTGGGCTCACTCAAAGCTAGGAACAGCGCAGCAAACAATGGGCCTGCCCCCCTAAGGCCAGCTGAGGCACCAGTAGCTGATCTAAGTGAACCCCCAAGTCCAGGTAGCTGCTGTCCACATCATGCAGGACTACTTGCTTCCCTGCTGCCTTCATCACCTCCACTGGCCTGGTATGCTTGCGCCTCTTTGGAATTACCACTTGCACCTTCTTCAAAACTCTTCTTGTGATTCTTCTAGAGGGACTGTTCATCATAGCTGTCACCTTGAGACGCCAGCCATTTTTAAACCTGTTGTCTAATCCAGTGGAGGGAAATGTCGCAGATCCTGAATGGATTAGACATAAAGTTGTCCATCTAGGGATTAAGAGATGGAACAATTGCGTGGCTGCACTATTGCATCCTGATTCTACTAGTGATAAAATTGTTTAAAACGCCCCTAAAACAGGTGTTTGATTTGCCTTTTGAATGCACACAAGGTATGAGCTTCACTTCTGGGATTATAAATAGAACAACAAAGGTATTTATATCTACCTCCTTAAGGAAAGCCACAAGGAAGCAGTCATTCTCTTGCACGGGACTTTTAGCTGTGCCAATCCACTCTCCTCCATTTGGGAAGTTCTTCTGTCTGTGCCTCCTTGCCTCTGGTGGCAATTACCCTGCCTCACACTATATAAGTGTGATACTATCTAAATAAATACCAGTTTTGTCTATACATCTTATTATTCTTCTGTCCTTCATAGGCTGTCACTAAACCATCAACAGGTATAGTATTAAGAATTAGGTCACTGAATAACTGTTTGTAGAAACTAGCAACCCTTTGCTGCAACTTTTACAACAAGCACAAAAGCTCCCCAGCCAACAGTCAACTCAGTACCTGACCCTGAACCATTCAAGGTTTGGGGGCTAGATGTAGTGGGCTTCTTCCCAGAAACAAAGATAAACCAATGTTTCTTAATTGTAGCCATCAACTTTGCCACACACTGGCCCATCTGCTGGGCAACAAAGGGCCATAAAGCAGAAACCATAAACCAATTCATTAACAAAGTAATCATAGCTGACTATGGCACTCCAGACTACATCACAACTGATAGAGCAACTGAGTTATCAGGTCACGTAGTAAACAACAACTTAAAATCCAAAAAAATTAATCATTCCACAACCTCTCCATACAGGCCACAGGCTAACGGCAGAGTGGAACACCTAAACAGCAGCCTTATCAGAACCATAGAGAAAATAATGGATGGCAAAGCCAAAGACACATGGCCACTATATGTGAAGCATGCATTACTAGTATCCTGGGTCTGCACCAATCAAGGAACAGGCTATTCACTGTTTGAGCTAACCTACGGATACAAACCAGAAATAATTACCTGCAACAAGCAGCCATACATAAAGATCCCCCCCCAGGGAAACCCCCCACAGTAGAACAAGTACCAAATCTACAACACATACGCCTCAAAGCTAAAATAGCAGAAATAAAAAGGCTCAAAATACAAAAGGTAACCTCCAAAGAGGAACCACTTCCCATCAACTCCCCCGTCTGGGTTCTAGCTGGCAACAGAAAGAAACTAGACTCAGTACACATAGGACCAGGAAGAATTATCAAGTACAGACCAGACCACAACACTTATCTAGTAAAATTCCAAGGTGCCAAAACCCTAATTGTCAAGAAATACCACAGAACCCATCTCTGCCTTAGCAAAGGAGAACACTCAACCAGACTGGTTCCAACTAGTAAACAGCTCCAGGAGCATCAGGCGGCAGACGTTAAGATAAAGCCCCCTCCTGATGCACCAGAGTAACCCCTCTAGGGGGTGTCAAGGGTCTGGATGTACAAGCATTCTGGCTACTGCCAACCTACTTAACATCCAGCCATTGCCTGATTTGGTGCCGCTCTAATATACTGTTTGACATACCAAGAATGGTAGCCAAGCAATATCACATGAAAATCCAAGTATCCAGTGGCTTGAACCCATCCTGCACATGATCAACCCCTAGGTTCAATCCAACTAAATCTCCGCCACAGCCCAATCTATATAAGTCTAAATGTTGCAACCAAGCTTCCAGAACTTGCCTGCCAACATATCTTACAATACACAGGGGGCACTCAATGAGTTGCCCCTTGACGTATCTAACAACATGGATTAATCTGATGGTAATATCAAATGGCAGGTACTTCATCCTAATTAGGAGCGCTACCAATTTGACTTGCTGATCCCTGTACAAGTTATTCCTTGGCTTCAAACCTTACATGGAACTTCACACCATGCCACCCCCTGATAGCCTTGTGGCTTTCCCCATATGGTATATTAATTACAATATTCCACAATACCTGATACCTTATTCTTATCATTCTGTCCTTTCTATTGGACTGTTATCTTCCCCAATTCCAAATACTGAATCCTCATTGGTTCAGTTGCAACAGTGGTAGCAGAAGTAGGTTTACAACCTACCTTAAACAAACTCCCCCTAAGAAAAGATGGAGTACAGGCTGTATGGCTACTCCCCAACAAGAGACCTTTCTGCCAATCCCCAAGGGGAACATTCCTGATGGATACATCATCTATCAAGACCAGCTAGTTCTCACCAGCGTGTACAATTGGCTCTGCCTTGGGCAGCATGACACCAGCGTCACCACGCCCCAGTCAGACCTGTCCCAACACATGCTCAACCTTCATCTAGAATCCTTTGCGGGAGGTGTCAAGGGGCCGACATTTTCAGTTGGCTCCAATCTACCAAAACCCGCCTCTGTATCTGTCAGGTTCCGGAACCCATGTGGGTTGCCACTGCGTCTGGTTGCCTCACAGGGCCCGTTGCTGTGTAGTTCACCAACTGGGCCAGCCAGGAACTCAACGTTACCTGGGCAGCATTACAAGACGTCGCCAAGTCCTATTACAGCAAAACCTTCTCCCCCATTGTTGTGGGTACTCTTCTTCTAGCAATCAAACAAACTGGGTCCATTCCTGAGTACCTTGCCGCCTGGCAACAAGCTCTTGCTGCTGCCCCCAAAGCTGTGACTGAAGGAAATGCAATTCTACTCACTCTCATCATCAATGGGTTAAAACCCCACATCTGCAAGTGGGTCCCCATAGATTGCTGCACCTCCATTGATTACTGCTATAAGGCCATTGTGGAGGCTAACAACCAGGTCTCAATGAGCTTCTTCTGTACCAGTGAGCTTCATCCCAACCATGTACAACACCTTGCAATGGCCACAATCAGGTAGGCCGCTGCCAGCCCCGTCAGCAGGATAGTGGGACTAAATGCCCCCGCAAGGGGGAGCTCTAGCTTGTGCAGATTGAGGATCCGGGAAAAGCCTGATGGTTGTAGCAAGGAGAGGACCTGCAACCCCACCTGACTCATCCTCTCAATCCTTGCTTGCAAAGAACCCCTGTCACTACAACATCCACAAAGTCAAAACTCTGGACGTCTTCCAAGTCCATAGTGACAACCTAGTACTGCAAGCAAGTCACTCCTCAAATAAAGTAACACACTTAGCCTACCCCTTCTGTTTCCGTGGGAACACCCAGAAATTACTGGTAGATACTGGGGCCAACCACACTATGGTGGACCAGGTGTTTGCTGACTCTCAACAACTGGACCGTGTGCCCAGCAGGTTCAAGGCAGCATGAGTAGCTGACTCCGGCAGAGTTGCAATCACCCACAAGACAGTACCCTTCTCTGTGAGAATGGGGAACATCCAGGTTAAGCTCTCTGGGCCCATCATGGCAGGGCTCAGCCACAGCGCAATTTCTGGCCTCAACTGGCTTTGGCACAACTGTCCCTACATCAACTGGAATACCTCTGTCATCACCCTCAATAGAAATGGAGTGGGATTCCAGATTTACCCTGTGGAAATGAGCAAGTTACTCACAATACTGTGTTTGTCAGAATAACAGAGACAGGCTTGTACAATTTCAAGGGGGGGAACTAGACTTTAACCAATGCTCAGTTGAAATTATCTGCGCTGAACCATCTGCAGTCCCTCCCTTGACCTCCTCACAACCACCTGCGCTTGCTGCACTCCTCAAGGAGTACAAGGATGTATTCAGTGAGACACTTGAACAACCACCTCCTCCCTGGGAGATCCAGCACTCTGTACAACTCCAAGGATTGTTACCTAAAGCACAACCATTATATTGTCTTACACTAAAGGAAGATAAGACCCTCCACCAGAACCTTGTGGACGCGCTTGATAAGGGCTTCATTTGCCCCTTGCTCTCTCCATACCTGGTGGCTGTCTTCTTTGTAGCCAAGAAGGACGGGTCCCTTTGCCTGGTCACAGACTACTGCGCCCTAAACAAAGTGACAGTTAAGAATAAGTACCCCCTGCTGCTGATTGAGAACCTGTTTGATATGCTTGCAGGTGCAAAAGTCTTTAGCAAGATTGATCTCACTGCAGGGTACAACCAGGTTTGCATTGCACCTGGGGATGAGGCAAAAACTGCCTTCTGCACACGCTACAGGTTGTTTGAGTGTCATGTCATGAACTTTGGAATGACCAATGCTCCCTCCATCTTTGCCATGTTGATGAACAAAGAATTTGAGGACCTTATTGGAAAGTGTGTGGTTGTGTACCTTGATGACATTATTGTCTTCAGTCAAGATCAAACCACACACCTCCAACACCTCTGTGCTGTCCTTGACACCTTTCAGAAAAACCAGCTAAAAGCTAAACCCTCCAAATGCAAGTTTCTCAAGTTGGAGCTGTTATTCCTTGGGCACACCATCTCTGCCCAAGGGATAAAACCCAGCTCTGCCAAAATCAAGGCAATCACCAGCATGTTGCCCCCCACTGATATGAGACAGGTGCAGACATTCCTAGGCATGGTTGCCTGCGTACACAAGTTCATTCCCAATTGTGGGGAACTAATTGCGCCTCTCACTGAGCTCCTCAACACCAAACAGCGCTTCCACTGGACCCCTTCCAGAGATTGAGCCTTCAAAATGTTGAAACAAAGACTCACAACAGTGCCAGTACTGCAGTTCCCCAATCAAAACTGTCAGTACAAACTTGAGACTGATGCCTCTGACAGGGCCATAGGGGGCGTGCTAAGGGTAGAAACTGACAATGGCGTCTTCCTCCCCGTGGCATATGATTCCAGGAAACTTACCGACTTGGAACAACGCTATCCCATTCATGATAAAGAATTGGCAGCAATTTTGCACTGTGTTGAAAAGTGGTGTTGTTACCTGGAAGGTGCAACCTTCCCAGCCCGCATTCTGTAGGACCACAAGTCACTTCAGTACTTCAACACACAGTCCCACTTGACATGCCGCCAAGCAGGATGAGTTGAGTGTCTATCCCCTTACCAGTTGCGCATCAAGTACAAGCCTGGGAAAGAACATGTCACAGCTGACTCCCTTTTGCAACTCTACATAGCGTCCATCACTGGGGACAATGGTTTGGATCCAGATTGGCCCATGCTTTACCTCCTCCCTGAGGCAACTTGCTACAAGAGCCTTAACTTGGTAACCATCTCCAAGCTGAAGGACAACAAAAGTCAGTTCACCACAAATGCTGGTAACGTCTGCTGTTGGGCAGAGACAGGTGAAAAGACTCCTTACATTCCCATCATGCAACAAGGTGACTCAATATAGCACTACCACCAAACCCTGGGTCACATCAGAGGGCGTAACCTCTTTGAGATCATGAAACAGAAAGTTTGGTGGCCGCGCATGTGTCAAGACATCTTGGACCTCCTCAAAATGTGCGTTTTGTGCAAAAAGAACACGTCCAAACCTGCACCCCCAAGTCTATCCTGCCCATCAAGGCCATGGGACCCTTTGAGCAGTGGGCCCTTGACATTGTGGGACCCCTCTCCAAAGACAGGCTAGGCAAGAAGTACATAATTATGAAAATCAACTGCTTCATCTGTTGGCCAGTAGCATGGGCAACCACTAATTTCACCGCCACCACCATCACCTGCTTCATTGGCAAGGAAATTGTGACCAGCTTTAGGTAATCCAAACGTCTCATCACAGATGGCGGCCCTGAACTTGTTGGACATGTCATGAAGGCACACTGCGCCAAGAACGCACTCCAACGTATAGTTACAACCCCCTATCATCCTCAAGCCAATGGACACATGGAACGGTTAAATGGCTCACTGGTCCAATTGGTTGCCAAGCTCTCACAAGAGCACCACAATACTGCATGGACTAAACACCTGCCCACCACTCTACTTATCCTGCAAGCAAGAATCAACAGGGGTACAGGGTTCAGCCCCAGTACCCTGGCCTTTGGGTTGCCTGACAGTCTGACAGGGGTTGAACAGGGAAAGCTATGGTCCAAGGTTCCTGACAAGCCTCCCCTAGTAACAACCCCATCCCTAGATCAATGGCGTGCCAAAGCCCGGGAAATCAAACACAAGCAGATTGAAGGAGGGACAAAGCAACTTGAGGCTAGATACGCCATAGGTGACCCCGTCTACATCCTTAATCCCAATTCTGCTAAGTTGGAGCCCAACCACCTAGGGCCCTTCAAGATAGCTGCTGTCTATAACAATCATACCTATCAACTCAAAGACGCCCAAGGAAATACCAATAAGCTTCACCATGATTGCTTACGCCCCTGCTGCGCCATCCTCACACAAAAGATGTTTGTGCAGACCTTCCCAGACCTTCCACAGACTCTGGTCTTGGTGTCTGATAACAAGCAGGGGACAAGGGAGGTGTTGCAACTGAGCTTGCAGACTTGCCTGCCAACATATCTTACAATACACAGGGGGCGCTTGATGAGTTGTCCCTTGACAGATCTAATGGCATGGATTAATTTGATGGCAATATTGAATGGCAGGCACTTCATCCTAATTAGGAGCGCTACCAATTTGACTTGCTGATCCCCGCACAAGTTATTCCTTGGCTTCAAACCTTACATGGAGCTTCCCACCATGCCACCCCCTGGTGGCCTTGTGGCTTTCCCCATATGGTATATTAATCAAAATATTCCACAATAAATGATACCTTATTTGTGAGAGAGAGAGAGGCTAAACTAACTAAGTTTGGCTCCCATCACGGTGCAACAAACCACCAGGATGCCATCCAGTGCGAAACTGGGATGGCCGCTTGGAGAGGGGACCACAGGGAGGACACCAGGGACAACTGGGGGAAGTAGGCGTTCAAACCCATTAGAATCAGGCTGGTGAGCAACCAGGGAGTGTAAGTAGGAGCAGGGGAGGCCACCTTGGAGGACCCAGGGGTTACCACATTCTTCTGAACCATGGAGGGGAGAGGAGGTGTGGGGGGCACTACCTCTTCAGAACTAGGCAAAGCAAGCTCCACAACGTCCAGGTCAAGATTGTCACACGTCAGGCTCTTAACCACAGCCTCTCCAGAAAAGAGAAGACTGCTGGGGAGGTCCCAGAGACTGGCAGGGTTGCTACCTACCAGACGGGCCAATGAGGAGATTTTCCCCCACAGGTCAGGGGAGGTGGACCACAGAAGCAAGAGAAATGGAGCCTGGGAAAAGACAACAAATTTAAGAGCCGGCAGTATCTTAGAAAGAACCAGCACAAAATTTGGGGTAGGATGGTATAGTTTCTGGAGAAAAAGGAGAGAAAATGGCAAGACTAGGGTAGTCTTTAGCAAATCCTTGGGAAAACAGCAGAACGGGTTTGGGTAGCCTTGCTGTTGTCTTGGGGCCCTTGGATTATAACTGCAAGCTAAAGCGGGTTTGAAAACAATGATTTTTAAAGGAAAATTCAAGATAATAATGGAAATTATAAGAAAATTCAATTGAAATTTTGAGCTTTGAACTTTGATTTTGAAAGCGAGAGCAAAAGAGACAACAACTAAGTGAAAGAACACTTGTACAAGGAGCCAGAAGAGAGGCCAGGTTTGAAACCAGCTGGCTAAAGGTAAGCTTAGGGCAGGGGCTACACTCTAACATTTTGAGCTTTAGGGACACAACTGGTTCCAGGCAACTCAAAATTAAGAAAATTAAGGTGCAGGTGACTCCAAACTTTAATGTAAGTGGAAAATAGACAAGCAGGGGACTGAAAGTCCCCTTGCTTGGTTAAAAGGAATGGATTGCAAAAAACTGGTCACATGACAGATGGGGGTGAGCCTGATTGGCTAGGTACAAAACTTTGCTGGATGGGCTCAGGGTGACTGGAGAGTTTTACTCCAATTTCTGAAATCAAATCTGATTGGCTGGAAGAGATGCCAGACATTTGGGGGTCAACTGGGTTATCAAGCGTCAATGTAGCAACACCTGATTGGGTGGCTCTGATAGTTTTTAAAAACGGATGACACCAGGCTAATAGGTAGTCCAAATTGACCAGGGTTTCAACCCAGGAAGGAGCAACCAAAGGCAGGGATTCCACAGGATAAGCCAGCACAAACCTCTCATCAACTGTGTGAGCTAAATCATTCAACAAATGGAGGGGTTTGGCAGGCGTTTTGGGATCTTTCTTGGTACAACGGGAAAAGATTGAGCGGTCCAAAGCCAGAGGTGGCAGTGAATTTACATTATTCTTATTATTCTGTCCTTTCTATTGGACTGTTGTCTTCCCCAATTCCAAATACTGAATCCTCATTGGTTCAGTTGCAACATAAAAGATTATCCAATAAAAGATTTTTCTCTTCTCTCCTAATTCCATATTTGAAGCTTCCCTAAAAGGCACTAATTATCACAAGCAATAACCTTGATAATCAGGAATGCCTAAAATTTTCCTGTGATCAATCACAGAAATGAGTTAAGTAAATTAGAGTGGCACAAGTAAGACTAAGATGCTATTTCACTACCTGCTGAGAATTCTGACAGCAGAAAAGTCATCATTTTACTATTGTATCTGTTCTGTTTTAGAAGAGTTACAAGGGGAAATATTTACAATCTAGATAATATTCTTTATTGAGAGATAGTGATTATATAGTTAATGTGAGTCATGGATAACAGGAACATGATTATGTATATTGCTTGGTTGGATAGTGAAGGGGGTGGCTTAATCCTGAAAATGAGTCAAGCGCTAAATCAAGTCATCCATCATATGGGATCATCATTTGTTCATGTTGTTGGATTTGGAAATTTGAGTTGACTTTCTAGTCTGGCTACAGGTCACTGGGAATTCAGGTAGCAGGTCACAAACCTGCTTAGTTGGAACCTTGTTGGTGGGTTAACCTGCTGTTTTGACATCCCTCAGCTGAAGGTTGGCCTTGTCTAGAGGGAGATCATCAGGGAGGTTGTCAGGAGCTTGGGCGCTGTACTGGACCAGTTTCCTAGTTGTGGGTAGGACGTCCTCATGTTGTCTCTGCTGGGCCTTACAGAGGCATATTTGGTTATGGTGTAGGACCTTGTCTTGCTTACGCTTACCAAGTCCTTGTACCAGGTAAGTGTTGTTTTTGTTTATCTTTAATATGATAGTGGGGCCTACTTTCTTGGGCTGTAGCTTGTTTTTATCTGCGTTAATTACCCAGACTTTGCCCCCAACTTTGTGCCTGGTGTAGATAGGAACAAATGTGTCTCAAAGATGCCTTTCTTCCTTCTCTAGCTGGTCACTGTTGGCTTGCATGACCTGGGGATCTGAGCAGGGTGGTACCTTTCTTGGGATTATAGCTTAGGCCATGATAGTGCTTAGATGATATTGGGTTGTGTTCCATAAACTAGCTTGAAGAAGCTTTTCCTGGTGGATCTATTCACACAAGTCCGGCATACAAGCAATGCAGTTGATAGCTGCTTATACCATTACTCAGGTCTCCCAGCGGTGAGTTTGTCCAAGGCTTGCACAAGACTACCATTTATGTAAATTCACTCCTCCTTTATCCTTGGATAGGACAATCTTCCTGCACTGCTCAAATAAATCTTCTCAGAAGCTGGCCAAGCCCCTTAATTCCCTTGACAATTTAGTTCATACAATTGATGAGAGATTTGTGTTGACATACCCTTCCCAGGTGGTAAATACCAATATGATGAACTTGATTCCCATTTGGGAGGAATCTCTGATTAATTTAGACTACCTTTTGGCTTGGGCCTGTCCACACTTGAAATTAATTAAGTCAAATCATTCAGGTCGCGCTACTGTCAATTCTTTAAATGACAATCCATCTGGATTGAATGGTGAGCTTCCCCATTCATCTGGCCCCAGCCAATCAGAGTTGAAGTCAGAAATTGGTGTAAAACCCTCTAGCCTTCTGGATCTGCCTGGCAAAATTTCTCTTGCAGCCAATCAAACCCGCGTCCCTGGGTCAGGTGACCCTGAATTTTGAATTTCACCCTTAAAGCAAGACAGGGGACTTTTGGGTTCCTGCTTGCTCATTCTTTAATCATTAAAAGTTTATACTTTCAAAATAAGTTTTTTGAACTTTTGGATCTTTTTTTCTTGGCCCATTATTGTTTCTGACCTTGTTAGTATTTGCTTTATCATTCCTTACCTTCCTGGTCTTCTTTAGTTCCCAGTGTCCTTTTATAAAGCCGCTAGGGCTAAAGTCAGTATTGAAAGAACCACTTACTTTACCTGCTTTCAAAAAACTAGCTAAAACTTTGAAATTAGAATTAATAACTCTATATTTACCTATTTAAAGTTTGGTTTTGTTTTTCTTTTTCTTTTGCTTTGTTTTTGGCTTGATTTACACCTCAAAGCCTTAAACCCAGCTTTTGAAGAGCTCTTTTCCCATGGTTGCTGTTTGTCCTTTCTATTTGTCTTGTTAGACTTTATTGCTTATCCATTGGTCCCTTTCTGGTTGCCTGTTGAAAAAAGAAGAGGAAAAAAGAAATCTAGAAGAATAACCTCCAATTTTCTGGTCTCTGCTTTGGGGACAAATAAAATGTTGGTGCCTTTAGCCAAGTTTTTTGTGTTCACCCTGGCACCAGCCTTAGTGATGATATAGTGTACCACCCCTGACCTTTGGGGATGTATCTCTCATTCATTCCATTGTGTGGGTGCTAACCCTGAACAATTCCTACACATGTTTGAGAACATCCCTGGATGGGCTCAAGATATCCTTGCCACTAGTGAGAATATTGTGAGAAGCCTCACCTGTGATGACCTCAAGTTTCCAACCCCTGACTTATCCCCCTCAGCGTCACCAGGCCTGGCTCCCCCATTTCCCCTTCTCTCTGAGGCTCCAGTTGTACTGGCCCCAGGAGAAGACAAGGCCGTTCCAGAGTCTACTCCCAAGCACGCCCCCTGGTTGCTTAGTGGGATGATTCTGATGGGTTTGGACTCCTATTTCCCTAACTATCTGCTGTGTCCTCCTTGTGGACTCCACTTCAAGAAGTCATCCCAGCCCTGCACTGGATGATGTCCTGGTGGATCCCCCCAGGTTGGGAGCCAAACTTAGTTAGTTTAGCCCCCCTCTCTCACAATTCAGCTGCTCCACACGTCCATTGGCCTGAGGATGGTAAGGCGTTGTCACTGTGGCTTGACCCCATTCTTGGTTATGTATACATTGGTGTCTTCAGAGTTCAACTCTTTGCCTCCGTTGGTTATCAGGAGTTCTGGCTTTCCAAACTTGCTGATGATTTCTTTCCCTATGAACCGCTGCATGTCATTGCCTATGTCATGGCCAGAGGCTGTCATGTACCAAGGCATCAAAGGGGAGCTTAATCCATCTGGATAACAAGCAACAAGGGCCCAATAGAGAAATGGAGCTGAACAGGTTAGGTAAAGCAATCCAGCGGCTAAGGGGCGGTAGGCACCAAGGTTGGGAATGACAACTTTGGCCAGACTGAGGATAGTCAAGATGACAATCTAGCTCTACTGTGGTTGTAGGGCTGAGGGATAGGTGGAGCAGGGGAGTCATAGTGAATGTCATCAATTCCAGGATCTGGACCTGGCTAGTATTCCATGGGTATAGGTCTGGAGTGTTACTCTAGTCTTCTGGTTTGACTTCTGCTCAAGTGGTGTTAAATTGGAATCCTAATAAAGCAAACAAAACAAAATATTCATTCACTTTATTTAACGGTGTTTGCACTTAATTTGAGTGTGGGGAAATGATTTTTATACCACTTGTCTGGTCTACCTTGGAAAATACTACTGCCTACTTTTAGTGAGCTTTTGGTGTCCCAACTCTTGGGTACTGGCTTCTGAGAAGTAGTGAAATGTGGCTTGGGAAGTGAGGATTGGGATCTGAGTGGCAGGGCCTGAGCAGGGGGATTCTCTTGGCAGCTGGCAGATAATTGGCTTGCTCCATCTTTCTGAGATTTTTCTTGGTTGAAGCATGGGGTTGGGGAAGTATCAATAGATTCTTCAGGATTGAGTCCATTAATTGGTGATTAGTGTTTATAATTAGCTTGGTCACAATCTGTAGATATATCTGAACCTTGAAGTTTAATTAAGGTGCTGTGGGAAGCCAATTTATTGGCTGCATTATTTGAACCCTCAATTGCTGCAAGGTTATTAACTAGCACATCTGTGCAGTTGGTGGCAGGGGAAACAGCAGCAGGAACCAGCATTTTTTTAGATCTGCTGGTTGCATTTTACAGCAGATCTGATTTAGAGCAGCATTGGGGGCTCCCAGCCTCATTGTGGTATTGGGGCTGGGTTCCACAATGCCAATGGGAGCCGCAAGCTCCCACAGCCCAGCATTAAAGCTGGCCCCAGGACAGGACCAGGCATCAGATCACTTCAAACTGCTCAAATAGGCCAGGGCACTTCAAAGCGGGCCTTGCCCACCCTGGTGGGCAGTTGGGGGTTTAATCCCCCAGTGGGCTTTCTCGGCTGTCCTTGCTTTTGCTTGGCGGCCAAGTGCAGGGGTTTAAACCCCGTTCTGGGCTTTGGGCTTGCGGCCCTGACAGCTGTTATGTGTTTTTACTGCTTGTGCCACTGGCCATTGTGTGGCAAAGTCTATTGCAGCAATGATATCCTTCTTCTTATTATGCTTTCCTGGCATGGGGCCCACAATGTCTAGGGCCCACACCTTGAAGGGTAGTTGAGCGTGGATAGGTAGTACTATCTTAGGTGGGGTTTTGCTCATTGCAAATTTCTCACATACTTTGCATTGGTCTAAGACTTCCTGAACATCTCAATACAGGGTTGGCCACCATGCTTTGTGTTTTAGGCAACTGTGGTAAGTTCAACTCCCTGGTGATCAACTCCCTGGTACTCAATAATTTTTCAAGTACCAGGGAGTTGAGTGCTGCATATGTGAATCTATTAGTATTTTTGGCTTAACCAATTTAAGCTAATTTTTACTAGTAATTTAGGGTTTGAAACCAAAAACCAAGGTTAAATTTACTCAAAATTGACTCTGTTTAATAATTCAGTTAGCTAAAATACCAATTTAAGGGGCAATTTATAAGTAAATTTACCAATAGAAATGAAAAAACCTGTGTTTGACACTCTAAAACAAAAAGTGACCAGTTTGACACTTTTTAAGCCAAATTTCAATTTTATTAATAAAATACATATGCGCTTATATAAATTTTATAATTTACTATTATATTTTTATTATTAGTGTCCATAGTTGTTGATTAGGCTCCCAAGCACCACTATACTGGATTTAGTGGCATAAACATTAATCAAATACCCCACTTGTTTTACATTATTTCATTCCTGGGTTTTTGGATTAAGTTGTGCCACATAAGTTAAGCCCAATTTATTAAGAGATTTCATATGGAATTTATAAAAAAACTGAAACTTGACATCTTCTTTGTTTGACTCTATCCACTTGACACCCAATTGGTTTTAGATTTAACTAATCAAAGGCTCAGAATTAAGGCTAAATTAATATGTGACGCACTATGAGCACCACTTGACACTCACCCACTCAACACTTTAACTTGGGGATTAGTACAGAAGCTTCTTAACGTTTTAACCAACACTATGGTAAATAAGTCACTTCCAGCTCCTCACAGCACATTATTATCACTAATAAACACATTTCCACTCATTTACTTTTTTAACTTATGTTTTTTTAATTTTTGAGCATATGAAACTGCCTTGCTTTTGGGTTAACTTTTGAACCCATTTTAAATTTAAGCAAGTTTTATACGTAAAAAACATAGTAAATTTGATTTTTCTGCTTGACTCTGGCATACTTGACAGTGAGAATTCAGCTTTTCCCAGCTGATTGACAGAGCCAAACTCAACACTTTACTATGTTTTGATTTTTCAACTCCCAATAAAAAAATTCCACATAATAATTATTTATTTTTTTGCATTTATAATCTACTACTTTTTCTTCTGCTCTCCATATAATTTTCATATATTTTTTTGATTTTTAATTGTACTTTTACATTGATTTAGCACTAAGATGTTATGCTGAACCTAACATCTTTGATGCTTCATCATAAATTCACTTATTTTCTATGTTTTAACGTTTATATCTATACTTTGAGCTTTTATTTTGCTTCTATTTACTTTTTTATGTTTTTTTCTTGATAAATAAAACTTTATTTGCATACTTTTCATTTAACTTTTACTTTGCTTTACATCTGTGTTTCATATCTTTCACACTGTTTTATTTATAAAACTAAACTTTTCTTTAGATAAGATCAAACAAGAACAGCCAACATCACAAGCGCCAAGCCTCCAAGGGCTCTAAAAAAACTGCCTCCACTCCCAAGCGTTCCAAGAAGCCTGCAAAAGCAAAGTCTCCCACCCCATCTCCTCCTACTCCTCCACCCTCATCTTCCACATCCTTTTTGCCTTCCCCCAAAAATTCCTCCCCCAATAAATCTGATAGTGATCTTACCAACCACTCCTTTTACCACTCAGAGGCCAACTCTAAGCCCACCAAGGAGCAACATACCAAGAATTCAAAGGCTTACAAGGAGCCCACCTCTTCTTCTGGTAAGAAAAAGGAGGCATCCAAGCAGGCCTTGAAGAACCTTTCCCCTCCCCCTCCTGATGGCCCTTCCCCCTCCCTCATCTGATCCCCAAGATGAGCCAAAGGAGTACTCCAAGAAGTTCAAAGCTTCTGGTCATGTGGCTTGGGATCCACTGACCATCCACAATATCTGTCATGTGGACAGAGAGTTTAAAGTCCCTGTCAAGATTTCTTATTCTTGAAGAAGAAGAGAGATTGTTTTTATTAGGTGAGTTAATCATGTTGGGATGGGATATCTGTATGAAGACAGATGTGTTTCCAATTGGTGTTTTTTTGCAGCAACAGGCTGTGTTCTGTTGCTGCTTGTGCCAAGTGATGGGAGAGTCCTGTGGTCCTTTGGAGACGCAACACCGTATATGGTAGTTTGGTAGGATTCTGAAAGTATCAATAGGTTGCTCTTATTGTACTTGACACTACTACTATTTGGACTAGTATTAATGTTGATGGGTATTTGTTGTCTGCCTTCCAAGTGATCTTGGAAGGAGCCTTTATAGTTGACAGCTAGCTGCAGACAACTCTTACTAACTAGCCTATCATCCCCAAGCTACTAGTTTCACCCCCTAAAGTTGGATCCCAAAACCCAAATAAGGTTTGAGGTGAGGTAATATTCTAGGCTGCTGATTTCTTCTCTTCAGCCTAGATATACCTTGACTTAGTTACAGCAAACTAAGTTGACACCCAATTTGGCCGACCTGCCCTTGTGCTCGGTATAATGTGCAGAATTTGCACAGGCAGTCTTCTGTCTCACTTCTTGGTGAAACAGGGTGTTGTAATTCACTGTTCTAATCTCTGGGTTGGGTCTGCGTCCCTATTTGAAATCCAGAATCCTTAGCATCTAACTATAGAAGCTTCTGGATAGGCCTGTGACCTGAGACCCAGAATGTCTCAGGTGTCTTCTGACTTGGAAACTATATCAATCTTATTATAGTTTCTCTGTATTCTGGAATAACTGTGTCACTCTGGCTGAAATCTGTCCAATGTCAACCCACAGCTTCAGTGATAGGGATATGGATTAGTCAACCCTAATAGATCAGGATTTCCTGACAGTCCCCAAGCGCTTCCCCCGTTTTCCCCCAATTATGTCTGTTAAGGGTGGCCCTGGCTACGTAGCTGATAACTACATTTTTAATTGTAACAATCAAAAGCACCAAACCAAGAGCAAGCACTTTGTCTGTGAGGATAAGACTTGCAGGCCCCGGCTAAAAACCAAGGGCTGGGAGCAAGTAACTGCAGAGAAGGGGGAGCACTCTTGTGAGCCCCCCAATCATTTAATAACCCGGATGTTAAAATGGTACCTGGTCCAGGTGATCCCAACATTCTCTCACCTCTGAGCATCTGATCTAACTATTAAAGCCCTGCAGCACTTAAAACCCAACAATCTCAAGTTGGTGCCAACTCAAGAGCAGTTGGTTAAGTTCATAAGCAATAAGTGTATTACCACCAATCCCCCTCCCCCCAAGGCTTCAGACGTCCTCTCAGAGCTTACACTCACCCACAAGCTCAAGCAGCTTCCAAGTGGAGAGCACTTCCTCCTCCATGACAACGGGCCCACCACCAAAGACCACATAATCTGCTACTCAACTCAGCAGAACCTGATGGAGTTAAAAAGGGCTTCAACCTGGCTAGTTGATGGTACCTTTTCCACTTGCCCCCAGATGTTCAAGAAGCTCTGGATGATCCATGCCCAGATTGACATATGGGTGATTCCAATCATGTTCTTTCTTCTTCCTGGGGCCACCAAGGCCATTTACACCCGTGCTTTTACCATCCTCTGCCAAGCACTTATCCTCCTTCCTGACAATGACAATGCCAAGAAACCCCCCTACACCTGCGCCAACCCTCCTGCCTCTGACAAAGACCAGGACACCCTGGACTTGGAGAAAAAGGTAAGGCTGAGAGCTCTGGACCTGCCATGTGCATTATAGACTTTGAGCCTGCTCAGTTCAATGCATTTGAGCAGCTGTTCAGCGGGGAGGTGCAGGGGTGCCACTTCCACTACTGCCAAGCAGTTGCTCAGAATGTGCAGGCCCATGCTGATCTAAGTAGGTTGAGCCAGAGGGATACTTCAGACACCTGCAAATTTGTGCTGGCACAATTCAGTGCCTTGACTTTTATAAATCCAGAGCACATTGTGCAGGGGTTTGAGGTTTTCTCAAAGGATTCTTACGTATTAAAGCACTCAGAGCTCAAGCCTTTCCTTGAGTACTTTGAGCCCCAGTGGATTGGGAAGGTTGTCACGCAGAGGCGAGGCAAGACCTGCGCCAAGGCCAGCTGGAATGTGTACTGGGCAGCAGTGAATGGTGAGCTCAAGACCACCTCAGTGCTAGAGGCTTATCACAAACACCTCAAGGCCAACTTTGGGTTCCACCCAAAATTCAATAAGTTTTTCTCCCTCCTGCAGCACAAGCAGGAGAAAACCATCTTCAAGCTGCGTGACTTGGCAAACTGCATCCCCCACCAAGCCCACAACCTGTTCCACCCTATTCACCAAGGCCATTCAAAATGTGGCCAAGCATAAATAAAAGGCCTAAGAGATAAAGCAGCAGCTTGAGCTCATTGCAACTGCCCTCCCAGAAGGGGCCAAAATGAAGAAGGGGAAGAATGGGGAGGAATAAACTTGCTGTCTTGCTTCTATGGTTTTAATTTTTACTTTTTAGTTTTAACTTTTCTATTTTGATTATATTAGATAGCACTGATTATTTTATGTATACATGGTAAGTTTGAGATGAATAGTTATAGTTGAAAGTGAATGAAATATCTTAATTTTTGTTAATTTCCTAATAAAACAAAGAAATTCACATTTAACTTATATGAACTACATCAATAAATATTAATATTTCTTCATATTTTGCATAAATTTTATTGTTGTGTTTGTGTTTATTTTTGTATCATTGGATTTTAATTTTTTATGGTAATCAAAAATATTTCTATAATAGGAGTGTAAATTACATACTAAAATGAGAAATAGTTGCTTATTTCTCCTTATTCTGATTAATTAAGGTACATTTTTTATTGCATTTTTTTGAGCTCTCTGGGATCACTTTAGTATACCATAGCTGTAAGGCTTAATTTTTTATATTAAAAGTTTTCAGTACAATAAGATCTGTTAGTTAAAAAAGTGTTGATTTCCAGTTGTCAATCAGGAAAAAGCTGAATTCTCACTTTACTATAGTGTCAACTACCAGGCAGTCAATTGCCAGGGAGTCAAACTTACCACAGTTGGGTCATTATTTGTTAGATTAATCTGCTTCCTATTAACTGTGCTACTTAAAACTTTAAAATTTTGTTTTAATTTTCTTATCAATAAATTTAAATAATTACAACAATTTTATCAAAATAAATCTTATTTAATCCTTATAATATAAAAACCTATATTAAATTAATCATTTTCTACTTACAGCTAAATTAAACTGTATTAAAAGCTAGTAACAATCTTATTTCATATACCATTATTTCTTGAAAGCTGATTAGTACAAAATGACATCATTCTAAAAAGAGCAACATAAAAATACAATAAAAACTGATATGATGCTTTTTGTTGGAAACTAAATTGTTGCCTAAAATTTTAGCTTTTTTAAAATATTTAATTTAAAATATAATAATTTTTGAATCCCTCTTTTTAAAAAGAGGGCAGATAGCTTTTTTGCATATTTAATAAATAAATATTAAATAATTTTGGATTTTTTTAAAAAAATCTAGTAAAAAGTTAAAAAAAACTAAAATTAAAACTGAACTTTTATTGAAATTTCAGTGATCTCATTTAGAATAAGTAATTTATTCTTAAGTTAGATTTTATAGAAAATAAATAATAAGAACTTATAAGAAAGTAAAAGTTTTTCTTTTCAAAATTTTAAGTATTTAATATTAATAAAATAGCTTTATACAACTATTTAATAAAATTATATTTTTATACTATATGCTAGAGAAAATATGTATAAAAAATTCAAACATAAAAAAGAATGTATCAAAATCTTGCTTTATTTAATTAAATTTTATAAAGGTTAAAATTTATTTAAACTAAATGGAAAATGATCTTAGTTGTTGTATCTATAAAAATAAGATACAAATTTAATTATACAAGCAAATATTTATATGTGATTAAAAACTACATTTTTGTTTTGATAGATTTAAGATATATAAAGTTCATTTTTTAAGAACTGTTAAAGGTTATAATAAACTTAAGTTTATTTAAAAAAAGGTTTTTGAGTTAGTTACTAAAAGTAAGCTAAATAATGATTTATACTTTAAATTTAGTTTACTGATTAAAATATCATACTTTAAGAGTTAATTAGCATATTTTATTTTAAATAATAATTTCTAAGCTTACATTCAAAGCCACTTCAAGATACTAAACTGGTATTGAAATATAAAGTTGCAGCACAATTCCAAAAGCTGAGATTAAGGGCTTTCTAATGATACTAGTTTGAGCAAGATTGAAGTACTATTTGCGGAAATATCAACAGTTAACCAGAATTAAAAAGGGGTAAATAAACAATGATATCAGACTTCAGGGGTGATATTGATAAATTAAGGAGATCAGTTGGGGGTCAGTTGGGAATTTATGCCTGTAGTGCAAAAGCTCAGCTAACATGGTATTTAAACAGCTCAACTTTACAGAAATTTACTTTACAATCCACACCTTTACTCCTCTCTGATAACTGCACATCTATTTCCAAGAAAGAACTGCCTGAACCAAGCCAAGGAGCCCAACCACTATCATTATGGAACCTATCAAGTTTGCACCTCAGATGACACCCTTCTTCTCACTGGGGGCTTCTACTAAGAGAGAAAGAATCTCTATGCTTAAACAAGCATTCCTTTTTACTGCTGGCAGTGATCTTAATAGCTTTGTTGAACATTTCTTATTAAAAACAGAGTTTGTAAAAAGTACCTTCTTACCTGTCATACAAAATTCTAAGACAGATGATTTCCTTAATAACCTAAAGGAACTGATGTCAGAGTCCCCTGCCAAGCACCTTCCTTCCCTAAGAGCATTGGTAACATCAAGCTACAGTCTGAAAGAGCTTTGGGATTGTGGATTTAAAAAGACAAAAAATGAGTATTCATATTCTAAAAAAATAAAAAAATGCTAAAAAAGCATCATTAAATTCAAAAAATAAAAAAGGAAAAATGATTCAGTAAAAAAAGAAAACATAAAAAATATTTTAAAACATATATTAAAAAATTCATTTCCAACTAGCCAATTCACTAAAAAATCCTCTGGATTGATTTATGAAGAATTACAAAAAGAGTTGAGTGAATACTCAACTAAAATAAAATACTCATTATTGAAAACAAAAAAGAAATTTATGAAGATATGAAATTAAAAAACAATATTTCTATTTCACTTTCCACTTTTTATAAGCTTTTTTCTAATAATATAATTAAAAAGCAAAAAGCAAACTGATATGTGTAACATTTGCAACTTAAAAAAGTCATTAGAAATGAAGAAAAAGGATTTGAGTATAAAGAAGTTGCCATTGCCTAAATCTATTAAAGAAAATTTGGAATCTATTGACCTACATGAAAAGTTTTATAAGCATCAAAATAAAGAATGTATTAGTAATATAAATAATCTTGATTTTAATTCATGTGTTATAGTAATAGAATATAAAGAAAACTCTAAAATAGGTGGGGATCCCATAGAAACAAATAATTGTTTTTATGAGAAAATACCTATTTCCTTATTAGGATTTGCAATTGCTTTTAAAAAAATGAGAAAATTAAGTATGAGTATCATGACTTTTTATCTGAAATTTTATCTCATGACTCTTTGTTTTCAGGTCAGTGTTTGATAAGTCTTCTTAAAAATAATAAATTTAAGAATATTAAAAATATTAAAGTTTGGACAGATAATGGTAATCATTTCAGATCTTATGAATTCTTATATTATCTTTTTAAAGAGGTACCTAAAATTATAAAAGGAACAATTAAGTTTAATAGATTTGTTGAGTGTCATGGCAAAAGTATTGTTGATGGTTGTTTTGGTGTATTATCTAAAATATTTAAACAAAAGGAAAATGAGATTTATATAAAAAATATAAATGATCTCAAAATAGTTTTTGAGAGAGAGGAAGAAAGAAAGGTCTATATGAGACACTTGTAAATAATTCAGATGTTTCCCAAAAAACCTTTTTTCACATCTATGATAGAAAATCTAGGCCTAAAAAAAGCTGGGTTGAAGTCAAAGCATTTTATGTTAATCTTTCATATTTAATGAAAGATGGTGAGCTGTATGTTTCACCTTTGAAATTTGAGGATGTTAAGGAGTACTCCAAAATAAATTATTGTGCAAATTTCTGCACAGATGACAGAGAAACAAAGAGAGCTGATACTACTAAAGGATTAGTAGGACATGTTCATGAAGTTGGACGCATAACAAAAACTTATATTTAACATAGGGTAAATAGTCTTTTAAATGCAACAACTTTTTTTCTAAAAATAACTAAGAAATTAATTATATGAGCCAAAGATAGGGTAATAGCAATTATAGCTTTGGTGCTGCTATTACTCTCCCATGCAACTCATATATTTGATTCTTGGCTTATTAAAATATAAAAAAGGGTTTTAGCAAAAAATAAAGTTAATAGAAATAAGATTTATTTCTATTATTTGTATATTTTACACTCTTAAACTTTTCTTCAGTAAACTAAGCATTATACTAATTTTCAAAAAACATAATCTTATGACTTAAATGATACCAAAGAAGTTAAAAGGCTTTGAAATGCTTAAGCTGGCGCCTTGGCTTAATCTAACAAATAATGACCCAGTTGCTGTGTTTTAGGAATTTGTAGAGGTTGCAGCTTTTTGTGTGCCCTAGATCTCTATGGTAATATAGGATGGTGTCAACTTGCTGATGTGTGGGAACATAAGGAATTGTGGTTCTGTTGGACATTTTTTGATGCAAGGTTCCATGCACATCTGCAAATAAGTGTTTGTTCTTAATGACTGTTTCCTTTGCTACGTCTCTGGTGCCAGGGAGAAGCCTTTGTTCTTGATTTATAGCACCAAGAGAGAACAGTCAGTGTAGAGCCCATTTTTGTCTCTTGTGGCTCAGATATATAGTTGGGAAAGGGCATTTGCCATGACTAAATTAGGCCCCAGCTTATATTGAATGTTCATGTTAAATCTTTCTATGAACTACATCCAGTACGCTTGGTGCCTGGATAATTTGGCCTGGGTTTTGAAGTAAATGAGGGACTTATGATCAGTTAGGGCTGTGAACTCTTCCTGGCGCTTGAGGTAGCAACACCATTTTATAAGACAGTGGATGATGGGTAGTAGCTCCTTATTGTGGATTGTGTAGTAGCACTTGCCATCAGTTAACTTGTGTGACTTATAAGCCATGGAAAGGAAGTAACTGTTATCTGTCTTGATTCTAAGTACACCTCCAATGGAAGCATCTGAGGCATCAGTCTCCATCTGATAGTCTCCATCTTGCTTGATGTACTGCAAAATGGGGGAAGACGTCAACTTTTCTTACAGCAGGCAGAAACAGAAGTCTTGTTGTGGAGTCCACACTAACTTGGATTTGATGCCTGTTATTACAGATAAGGGGGCCGTCAGGACACCACAGCTAGATATGAACCTTTGGACGTAGGTGTCACAGTAGATTCCATAATGCGCAGAATAATTTGCTTAAGTCAGAAAGCGCAAAAAGCCTGAAGGCCATTTAAAAAATTGACTGATTTGACAGATTTGAACCAAACAGTTGATTGGAAATGGGTTACTGTTGCTCCAATTTCCATTAGGATGTAAGGTCTTGCCAAATAGGGTGCAAGATTATATACTATACTGTGAAAATTATTCAGATTTAGGTTTAAAATATAAAGAAAAGTGGGTACAGTTTATAAAAGTACCTTTAAGAGACCTGCTAAAAATTTATGGTTAGACACATAAGGCGTCATTGAGTTAACTAAACCTAAACTAACTACATAGAATAAAGTGTTGAATAAAGATTTGTTGGTAACCAAAGGTATATCCATGTCAGGATATTCCCTGTGAGAATATCTTAACATAAAGTTAGTTAGACTATCCCTAATTTTGAAAAATGAGGCCTAACAAATTTTTAATTCACTATAAACCTAAACTTAATAAAGTCAAGACCCTAAGTAAATTTTGAGTTCTAATTGAAGATTTAGAAAAGTAAAGTGAAGAGATTGAAGTAAAAAATCTGTGATAGTAATTGGGGAAAACTACTTAGAATTTCAGCTTAAGAGCTTACTTTTCTGGTGTCTTTATTTATATGGCATAAAGCCAAGTCCTGGGAAAGATCTTCATTGGCAAGGAGAGAGTTTCTTGGAAGGTAAGTTTAATAAAAAGAAGGGAAAAACACATGATGGTGAGAAAAACTGCTGGCAAAAGCAAGCCAAAGATCTGCATGCTGCAGGGGAAGAAGAAAGCAGTTGTGTAAGCAGGGAAATAAAAGAAAACCCCCTATTTTTTAGTAGAAATTTATAATAAAATTGAATCAAAACCTGTGTGTAAGCACACAAAGCAAAAAAAACCCAAAAACAAAGAGCAAAACCAAAAGCAGGAAGCAAAATCCAAGGTAACCATTTGATTTAAAAAATAATAATTCTTAATTCAAAACTATGTTCAAATACAAACTTAGTTGCATTAAACCCTGCCCTCCAGGACAGGGTACAGCATTGAATTTAATTCCTCCTTGTAAACTGATGCTGATAAATCAACATAATCTGAGAGTCACTTGATAAAACCTTATTTATCAGCACAGTTGTCAGAAATTGGTCACAGAATGGTTCTTTGCAAACTGGACTAGGTACTCACTTGACAATGCAAAAGAAATAGGAGCCAAGCATTCAGGTGTTATTGCTTAGTTAAAATTTGATATATATGGGAAAAATTTCACTGTTCAACTCTTATGAGTTTATTCCTCCCTAAATTTTTCTCAAATAAAATCAATATTCCACTGGTCTTACTATAATTTATCATACATCTTGTAGTTGCCTGCTGCACTATATTTCCAATAATTTAATTCTTAGCCAAATCATAAAAAGGAAGATGGGGCCCTGCCATTGGCACTTTGTTGTTTATTTCCTCCCAATGTTAATCCAATGGCCTCAAATCTTGGAGTTTTTCCTTCATTATCTGAAGCCAAGACACTTGCTCCATCTCAATGTCCAGAATTCTATGCTGAAGACACTTTAATTCCCTCCCAGGAATTTATCTTGGATTTTTTTGGTTAGGATTAATCATTTTGTTTAATACTAGTGTATCTTTTGGAAATTCTACCAAACAGTACTGTAAATTCAGAACCTAAATGTAAAAATGTGGAATTGTCAAATTGTTGGTCCAAATTTTGAATCACTCTTGCAGGCAACTCAGCTGAGTGAAAATTACAGTAGTTTTAAAAGCTATGGTAACAACCAGAAATACCTCAGATTTAAAAAAATTCCAAGTTGGTTGAGATTCAGGATTCAATTAATTTAAAAAAATTCAGTTAATAAATGAAATTTCAAACAAAAAACAAAATTTCACTAGCCCATTATACAAAATTATATCAAACATCAAGTGGTGTAGTTCAAACCACAAACAAAATGAACTGACACAACAAGTGAGATAGATGGATGCAATCCCGGAGTATATTATAATCCAATCAGGATTCATATGAGGCACTAACAGAAGGACTAAAATGAAACAAAATTTGAGCAATCTAGAAGCAAGATTCCACAAGCACAAAACAAAATGAAGTCACACAAGATTTGTAGTGTGAGCAGCCTAAAATAGAAATATAACAGTTTAGCAGCCAATCAACAGCTATCCAATTTAGGAACAGAGGCAGTTTATTCATTTTCATGGCTCCTGATTTGTATGGAATGGTTTTGAGAACCTTCCAAATATAGACTGAAGATTACAATAAAAATAAATCATTAAATTTTAAAAATTCTACTTTTAGTGATTTTATCCTAGGTTTTAGTTCAATATAGTTTTCAACAGCAACATTTTTAACGACACCAGCAGCTAAGCCAGCTTCAATGGAGGTGAGGCTCAGGGTGTGGAGGCACCTGTTTATACCCAAGCCTTTGAGACAGGTAACAAGGAACTGACCTATACCTGACCCCCAACCCCTATGGCTTTGACTTGTTCAGTAGACACTTAGTGTCTAGCTCTGCCCCTGCTCCTGTACCCACCCCCACACAAGCTGCCCACCAACCAACCAATCAGAATGGCAACCTCAATCCAGAACAAATTGCTGCCACCACCCAACCTTCCCCCCTACAGCCAATCATGTTTCAGCTCCCTTGTCCCAGC
Organism: Entomophthora muscae; assembly: GCA_014839935.2. Lineage (NCBI taxonomy): Eukaryota > Fungi > Entomophthoromycota > Entomophthoromycetes > Entomophthorales > Entomophthoraceae > Entomophthora > Entomophthora muscae. Next base: position 364,826 of record QTSX02002176.1, on the reverse strand, counting down.
GCCCCAAATGCAGAATAATTACTGCTCAGATTCTTCAGGAAATTGTGGCACTGAACTTGCAGGGTCTGTCCTGGGAACAGATTGTTTCCCAGTTGCAATTTACCCAAGCTACTGTCATGCAGGAATTCAACAACCTGATGAACAGGGGGAATCTGATTGGGACAGCCAAGAAGCCCAAGAAGGCCCCCAAGTCACAAATATCTGAGGTATACCCAATCATGTTTGACCTCCTCCAGCAGGATCCCAAGCTTCCCTTGACCCAGGTATGGAAGCAACTTGCGCACCATGGCATTTGGGTGTCTGAGCGCATGGTGAAGCTCTGGATGTAAAGAAGGTTGCTTCAATATGGGTTCTTAACACTCTTTGGCAACCAATGGGATGGTGCTGAGGATTCCCTGTATGACACCACCATCAAATCAACCCTGGTCTGATGCCTGACTAGTCAAACAGATGACATTATGTTTGTCTTGTAGTACAAGTTATCAATTGTGTTTGAAAATTTTGGTGAGCAAGGAAAAGCCACTGACAAGAATAGAAGGAAGAAGGTCAAGAAGGGGATGTTTATTAGTGCATTTCTGGCTGTTTTAGCCAAGGATTTTTTCTACTATTGGACAAACCCAGATTTCATTTATGGCTACTTTTACAGCCACATCCTCAGTGGATTACTTGACTCCTGGTATGGCTCAAAATTCCAAGCACCAGGTTTTCTTGAGCTACCAGATGGAGGGTAGTTCCACTGACTTTGAGGCCATCCAGGAATGCGGGCACCAGGCCTCTGTGTACCCGGCTGGTCATTCTGACATCCATCTGGCTGATGTGGTGTTCTTTAATATTGAAAATACACTTTGGGAGCACCGCCTTCAGGCTTTCAACAACCTCTATCTTGGGGTCCTTGATCACAATCCTCTCTTTGGTCACCAAATAGTGGCTGACTTGTTTGCATAAATTGTCTTTCATGTGAACATGGGCAACTAATCACGTAAGGATAAGCACCTCCCATCCTGTGCCACAGCCACCCACCTACTCATTCACCAATGACAGACGAGGAATATAACAAGTGTTATATGGCAGCTATTTCACACAATCCTTCTACCCCTACCCCCACATTCCAGTCCCACCCACCCAATCCCAGACCCCCCCAGGCCAGCACTTCCTCTACATCTTCCTTCCCGCGCTATTCTGCCTACTAGGCATCACTCTTCCCTGCCCCAATAAACCCCCTGTTGCCAAACATTTTCTATTTATATTATCTTTGTTTTTGAATTTCAATTGTTCATGTTCTCTTTGTCTATAGTTAGTTTTTTGTTTTATGTTCAGGTTATTTCTATAAAATCACTTATTTACTATGTCCTGTATATAAATCCAGAACACAGTTATTTTTCGCACTTTGCATAGCCACTTGTGAAAACATTAACAACAATTTGGTGATCAGCTAAATTTGAATTAGAATTTATAGGTTAACTGTTTTTAGATAAAGTTGTTACTAATCCAAATTCAAAACCTTAATGATGAACTTTGAGCCAATCAGGAGTCAAGTGATAAAGTGATTTTTGTGACATAAAGGGTCATTCAATAATTCCTTGATGCATGTGCGCTAGTTAATATGATTGGCTGGATCTTTTGCCATTGTGTGCCATTGCCGCTGTGGCAAGTTGTTGACAGAATAGTGCTAACCCAGCAGCTGATTGGGCACTAGTCCATCAACAACTTGCCATAGCAGCAATGGCGCAAAATGGCAAATCAACCAGCCAATCATATTAATTAGTGCACATGTACCAAAGAATTATTGAATGACCCTTTATGTCACAACAATCACTTTATCACTTGGCTCCTGATTGGCTTAAAGTTTATCATTAAGGTTTTGAATTTGGATCAGTAACAGCTTTACCTAAACACAATTAACCTATAATTTTCTATTTCAAATTTAGCTGATCACTAAATTGTTGTTAATATTTTCACAAGGGGCTGTGCAAAGCGCCAAAAATAATATGGCAATTAAGGAAACAATGCCAACACAAGGCAAACAACACATATTGAGATGAGCGTAAAACATATACACAATGGGGGGAAATGGGATATTGGAGTAATGTGAAAACAAACAGATATAAACAAAGAGGCAATAGTATCAGAATAATACAGATTTTATTGGTATGAAAGCTATAAAAACATATGGAAAGATTAATAAAAAATCAATGAGAAAATTGGAGAAGCTTTTGAAGGATCTTGACTCTGAGTTGCAGAGATCAAAGAAATTGACCGCAAGGTCAAAGCAAAAGTCAAGGCTGCTGTCCTCAAAGGCAAGAAACTTGACAGGGTGACATCCAAGGCATTAATGACCAAAATCCCTGACACATCAGAGAAGACCATTGAGCGCCTGGCAACATTCAAAAAACGGTAGTTGAGGGCTTGCAATTCAAGTCCTTTGCCCTCTCTGTGCCGTCTGTCAGGATGGGTGACCCTGAAATGTATGCCCACCTAAAACCTACCAAGCAGGCAAGGACAGAGGATAAAGAATTGCCTGTGCAACTGCTTGCGCCTAGAATGGCAAAACCTGTCAAAGCCGCAGGCAAGGAGGAAACCTGAAAAGGTACATAAAAAATTATAATTAATAAAAATTAAAAATACTTACCTTTTTTGGTAGAAAACATTATTGGTGAACTCTGCAGGGTCCTGGTTCCTTTTGTCACCGCCACGTTTTATGCCAACTATGCCAATCATGTTGCCAAACAGCTCTATCTGTCCCCCCTGTCTTGCAGGAGCTTGAAGACAGGTCCATGGTACCTTTCTGATGACAAGGGACACGCTAGCCAAGCTGACGCACGCCAAGGGGGCATCTGAGTGGGCAGTTACAGCCTACAAGCATGCCCAATTGGTCCACCTGGACCCGGTATCCCTCAATTGAGTTTAAAGTGTAAACTCCATTGAGCTTGTTTGGGACAACCTGGAGACGCTCCCATTCAAGAATGTACTGGAGATGGGCCAGGCCCATGTGGCTGCCTGCTTCTGCTTCCCGGTAGAGCATATCATCTCTTTCCTCTTGGACAAATTTGGGCGTGCAGTGTCAAAACTGGCTGTTGCAGACACAACAGCCATAAAAAAGACAAAAATTCTCTTGGCAGACTTTGGGCTGGCCTGGAGTGACAACAAGACAATGGTTCCTCTGGCAATGGAGCTCACTTTGCCAAGACAAAGCACAAGAAGAAGATTATTACCATGTATAATAAGCTCTGCGAGTTTACAGAAGCCTTTGCTGGACAAAGGCTTCACCTTGTTATTTACCTGGGGTTACTCTTCTACTTTGGAATGAACGCATCTGTAGATGACCTGGACGGGGTCCTTCTTGAGATCAACAAGGTATGGCTCTCCTTACATGGGAAGAAGGTCCCCCCAGATATGGCTTGGTGAACCACAGTATCTAGGACGCCTTGGTCCTGGTTGGAATTTACAGGTTTGCAGCCCTGCCAGAGAAGCTACTGCTTCTCTCCCACCTGACCATACTCCCTTTCACCAGCAGGTGGGAGTTTTTTAACCAGGGTGTATCCACTGTCCACAGTGTGGCGGTGGAAGTTGTGTGCCACCTCCATTGCAGGGTGGATACATACCGCTGAACCCATTATAGGTGCTCTTAATTTTTTCTCTATATCAATAAACATCTTTATACTCTATATTATTTTTATTATAAATAATTTTTTAAGTCTTATTTTAGCAAAAAAGTTTTGAAAAATATATTTCAGAAACAGTTTTCATAAAAGCATAAAATTATATGTTAATAAAATAAATTCTAATTTTTACACCTTAAATTTATTTTTTTTAATTTGATTTTTATATTTATTTGACAAAAGTAATATAAATATAATTGTGTAATCCAGTATTGAGTGTTTGGGATAACCTCAGATAGCATAATGAAAAAATATAAAATCAAATAAATAAATTACTTACCCATTGATGGTCTTGCCAAATGTGATTGTGGGCTTGGAAGCTTCTAAATATAAAATTTAGTTAATAAATATTAAATAGTAAATTAGAGAATATAATATAGTTGGACATGCTAAGCCTTTAATTGATTGGCTGTTTGGCTAGGCATGCAGGGATGAACAAATCAGTGTGGCCATAGAATTTGGCCATGGTCTCAGCTGGGAGGGTGTGTATCCCGGCCTAAAGCAAATCAAAGAGGTCCTCAGTCCCAGTTGGGGTTCCTCTCTTGACAACTTGCTTGAGCCACACAAAGACTTCTTTGATGGGATTCAAGAAGGGCAAATAGGCAGGGAAGAATAGAAGGCGCAAATTTGCTGTGGCCAATTGCTTGGGGCCATTGCAATGTTGGTGTCAATTGATGGAAACTATTTGAGAATATCTGCCACTTTATGGAGGCCAATGTTATCCAGAACAATTACTTTTGTGAAGCCCAGGCTTTTGCGCCTTTGTAATACCCAGATAAGGTAGATAATACTTGCAGCAGGTATGGCAGGAGATTGACAAACTGGAAGCCAGTCAGAGCGGTGACAATTGGATAGATAGTCATCAACCAGCGGAAGATCTTAGCATGGATGTTGTACCTTCCAAAGCTCTCTGCAAAGTAGTTTATACATAGTACATGAAGGTGTATACCACAATAGACAGGATGGAGTGTGGAGATATGAGAAGAGGCCAGGAACCAGTGTGAGAAGAGTTGAGTTGCCAGGGTCATAGTGAGGATCATGGCCTAGCCCTTCTGATGAAGATCCAAAGAACTCTGATCCCTGTTAGTAGCCTCTAATCCCAAGGCAAGATGTAAGCACAGCTGTGAAGATGAAATGATTCATCTTCCTTGGATTGGAGGGGATTGGCTGGGGCAAACTATTTTAAGTGGACTTAAGGTTTAAGTAAAATTAGCTTTATTGAGGGTATCAAACTCAATAATAACACAAGCTATCACTGAGGAGGGGTCCCTTATTTATAGCGTTCCCCACTGTACAAAGTTTTGCAAGTGGGAGTAAAAGCAGGGAATGGAGAATCTCAAAAAGACTGGGTGATGAAGATTGAAATCAGGCATTTAGAATATAGTTAAACCTTTGTTCTTCTATTATCTGTGTATGTATTGTCATTTCCTGGTTGTAGTCAATGGCTTACTATCAGTAGGGGAAATGGGCCTGAGTTTTCCTCAAGGTCTAATTTTAGACTGGGTAGTAAGGTTTGGCAAGAGTCTGGCACAAAACATGTGGTCTGGGTCCCAGATCCCCATTGGTTGGTGCCAGGATTGATGGCCAGGGTTTGGATTTTATTCCTGAATTGTTCAAGGGGTGCATGACCTGATTCTATTTTTATCCCCTAATTCTAGGACTTATCTGATTGGTTCCTCCCAAGGTTTTGTATTCCAATTGGTTTTACGCGCAAGGTGAACTCTTAACAGGTACTTATTCATTATTAAATGTCAGGGATCCAGTCTTGTGCAACTTGCCCATTGTTTTCAGGGGTAAATTGGGCCAGGTTTTTTGTAGTCAATGTCCACCATAAAAGGGGAGCTAATTTCAAAAGGTAGGAGACAGACTTTCCCACCCAGGACCACGGGCTGTCAGCCAGGATTATAGTATCAATCACCCCTGTGAGGGTGATGTACACAATCCCAAACAGCTTACCAGTATGGTTGGTTGGAAGGAAGGGTGAGAAAGCGGGCATAGGTTTTGGGGTCACAGGCAGTTCCATGGGTAGGTTGTAAGCAGAGAGATAGTTGAAAATATCCACAGACCTTGTTGGTTGTATCTAACTGCAGATTGTATGTGGGCCAAAGGATTGAGTTCAAGTATCTTTTCCGGGGTGTAGTCCTTGTACTCAGATTTCAGAGGGTAGTCAGTAAAATGAACGGGTCCAAAGGATACCCCAGGAGGACAGAAAACTGCAGGTGGTGGGGCAGGAGGGCCAGGAGATCTTGAACTGAATTGATAGACAGCAAATAAAAATAAGGCAATAGCTGTATGAGCCAAAATAACATAACCTTTATTCAAAAATGGCAATAAGTTTGAAGCGCGGGGTCTTTGGGTCTATATAGTACCCCACCTCCAAACTTAACATTTTCCATGGGGATTCATCAAGGCATTGGGAAGGGCCGGGGGAAATGGGTGCTTGGGTCCAAATGCAGAAAAATGGCACTTGGCCCGGGAGTTCTTTCATTGGTCAATAATCTCAAATTGACTACCTGATTAACTTGCCTTAGAGTTGTGGTCATGGGGTTGGGCCGCGGGACTTTGCCTCTTCCTGGGGACAGCTCTTGATTGGCCACTGGTGTAGACTTCGAATTCATGAAGCTAATAGTTGCTGCTTCAGTACCTCCATTAGGTTCTGTGATTAGTCTTCCGTTTGGTGCTATGATTTCCTTGGTTTGACCTGTTTCACTGCACAGGCCATCATTATTGGTATCAGCTTGTGGGGGCTTGATCTCAGAAAGATGCAGGCGGGCAGGCGGGCTCTCAGTCCATGGGCCCAGCGGCCCACAGGAATTCAGGTTCAGGGTTTGAATACCGCCCTTGGGCCCAGGTTTTGAGGGATAACAAATTGTCAATCTTGACATTCAATGATACTCAAAATACAAAGAGCTTTTAAATGAGTGGTTGATCAATCATTTTGCTTTTGTATTTGCTGAGATACACTTGCGTGGCTGACATCATTTCATGCAACAGGAGTTCATGCAGGGGGGATTGCTTTTGCTCAATTTAGCTCTTGATTGGCCTTTCAACCTGAATTAATTCATTAAGATAAATTGTAGGTGCTGTCAAGAGCTCTTGAATGCAGGTTTGGACATTAGCATTTGTTGATTAAGAGATGAGATATAATTGCATGAATTATGTCATCTATATAACCATGACACCATGCTTAATGAAGCAATGGTATCTCAATCAGGCATTTCACAATTCTTCCCCTTTTGAACTAGAATGTGCTTATTTTTTGCTTTGATCCTCATTCAGAGCTATGTCAGGAGTGATCCTGAAAGGTGAGTCAAATCTCAACCCAAAACTGAAACACAATAGCAACTCACTATGTAAACTTAATCACTCAAATGTTGTGTGCAATGAACTATACTCAAGAATGATACCAAGGTATCTAAAATAAGACACATAATCTAAGACATAAATTTAAAAATATTGTGTTGGGTGCTTAATTTGGCATAAAATCTAGGAAAATGGGTGGAAAATATTTTGGGTGTTATAAAATGGGCGTTGTAAAACCAAAAACAACTAAATAAAAATCTATAATTGGGATATGGGGGGAAACAATATTAATCAAATATTGATATTCAGATAAAATCAAAAATTAAAATTAAAGGGTGAATTAATTAAGTTTTATTTAGTATTTTATTAAATTTTAAAAATTTAAAGGAGCACAACAACAGAGTGACAATGCACCTGTTGTGTGCTGCAGTTGTGGTTGCCCCTGCAAGTCAAAGAACAAAGTTAGTGCAACCCAAGTGCCTACTCAGAAAGGAGTTGGGAGAGGAGAGTTAAATAGTGACACTGCATTGACACAGCTGGTTCAAGGAGCACAAGCTGTTAGGGTGTGGAGCATCAACCCTCAGGTCCCCAAGCTGACCCAGAAGCCCCCCAAGGTTACCACAACAAAAACAATTAGAAACAAGGAGGTAGAACTTACTTTGTATGTGTTTGACGCTGTGTACTGCCAGGATTTGGTCCCGTCAGTCATGCTGGAGAAAGTTAAGCCTGTACTTGATACTAGCTATGTGCCCTATGTCAGTGATAGCAACCAGGAAGAGGACAAAGAGCCTGAGTTCTACAGAACTGATGAGGAACAGCTGGTGTTAAAAAAGGTTGCAGCCTTCTACAACAAGGTACCCATGCCTTACAAGCCTGTCACCAATCAGGATCCCAGTTCATCTGAGACCACTAAGCCTGCCCAGAAGCGCATTCCTGATATCAAGCAGATCATCTTTCTCTTTCTCATGCGGGAATCTGGTGACTACAAGGCGGCCGCGGCTCTTGTTGGGATGGATCACAAGTACATCTCAAAGACCTTCAATAAGTGCATCAATACTGGCCATGTCCTTGCCGCAGAGAAATCCCTGTGCGTGTCCACCATGCTCACCAAGGAGCACAAATGGGCAATCCACCAGTGGATAACCCAAGATTGTCATCTTGAACTTGCAAATATATAAGCCATGGTTAAATCTACTTTTGGGGTTGAGGCCTTGATTTCCTTTTACTATCATCTGGTGAAGGGAATGCGCTTTTCCTGGAAAAAGCTCAGGGTATCTCCCTATAATAGAAACAGTCCAACCAATTTTGAAACCCAGAAAAATATGCTGGGGCGTAAACTGCACTCAAAGCCAAGGTGACGGTCAAATTTTACTATATTGACAAATCAGCATTTGCCTCATCTATGTGTAATGCATATGGCTATATCCCCAAAGGCTAAAATAACAGGGTAGCTTTGTATGCTGCAGTCCGCCCCACAGCCTATTCAATGGTGGCTCTCCTTGGTCCAAAGGGGATTGAGCTTTATCAAATGATATTAGGATCCCACAACAGCTGGACTTTCTTATCATTTCTCTGATTGGTCTAAGTGCACCTAAGGCTGTCAGGAATATTCATGACATAAACCAGATTCTTACTGAAGGGCAATGTTGGAAAATAATAGAGGGATGCTCTGTTAAAAATGACAAATTCAATAAGGATTTCCCCCCTTTAATGTGGGAAAATAAAAATCAAACAGAGGAAAAAACAGAACTTAATAGACGCTGTAATAATTTATCATCCAAACAGGCGCCTGCCACACCTACCAGCACCCAGCCAGCCGCCAGTGGGCCTCCTGTCAACCCTACTGCCCAGCCAGCTGCCAGCAAGCCCCCTGCCAGCCACCTGCGCGCCAGCCAGGCCCTGGCCAGCCACCTGCTCACCCACCCAGCCAATCAGAAAATCCCAATCAATTTAGCCAATAAAATAAGTCCCTGAGAAAAAGGAAAAATTAGAGAACAACCTCTGCCCATCAGAAGAGGGCCAAATTCAAGTTTTAAAAATGAGCAGCAATTCTACCCATAACCAATGGAATTCTGAACCTCAGGTCACATGTTTGAGTCTAGACCCCAGCCAAACCCTGGCTTCCAAAACAAAAATAGACCCTGAAAATCCCATGAGTTGTAGACACCACCTGACCACATGCCCAGAGAAAATCTTTGGCTCTGGCCAAGAGTGGCAAAACTCCCAACACATTGTCAAAGAACAAGAGTTTGGCCACCCTCTCAAACCCCAATTCCCAATCCCATCTTTCAAAATTTTGGGTTCTCCAATCCCTTGTTTTCATTCCCACTTCCAAAACTTTGCACAGTGGGGAACACTATAAATAAGTGACCCCTCCTCAGTAATAGCTTGCTATATTATTGAGTTTAATACCCTCAATAAAGCTAATTTTACTTAAACCTTAAGTCCACTTAAAATAGTTTTCCCCAGCCAACCCCCTCCAATCCAAGGAAGATGAATCATCTCATCTTCACAGCTGTGCTTACAGATTGCCTTGGGATTAGAGACTACCAACAAGGATCAGAGTTCTTTGGACCTTCACCAGAAGGGCTAGGTCATGACCACCACTATGACGCTGGCAACTCAACTCTTCCCACACTGATTCCTGGCCTTCCCTCATATCTCCACACTCCATCCTGTCCAATGGGGTGTACACCTCCATGTACTATGTGTTAACCTACTTTGCGGGGAGCTTTGGAAGGTACAACATCCATGCCAAGATCTTCTGCTGGTAGATGACTATCTATCCAATTGTCACCGCTCTGACTGGTTTCCAGTCTGCCAATCTCCTGTCATACCTGCTGCAAGTAGTACCTACCTTATCTGGGTATTACAAAGGCGCACAAGCCCAGGCTTCACAAAGGTAATTGTTCTGGATAACATTGGTCTCCATAAAGTGGCAGATATTCTCAAATAATTTACATCAATTGACACCAGCATTGCAATGGGCCCCCAGCAATTGGCCACAGCAAATTTGCGCCTTTTATTCCTCCCTGCCTATTTGCCCTTCCTAAATCCCATCAAGGAAGTCTTTGGGTGGCTCAAGCAAGTTGTCAAGCAAGGAACCCCAACTGGGACCAAGTACCTCTTTGATTTGCTGCAGGCTAGGATCCACACCCTCCCAGCTGAGACTGTGGCCAAATTCTATGACCACACTGATTTTTTTATCCCTGTGTGCCTTGCCAAGCAGCCAATCAATTAAAGGCTTAGTGTTTCCAACTATTTTATATTATCTAATTTACTATTTGTTAATTATTGTTTTATATTTGGAAACTTCCAAGTCCGTAATCACATTTAACTGGACCAGCAATAAAGGTTTTTAATTTATTCATTTATGTTAAATTATTTTATTATGGTATATAGTGCTATCCCAAACACTTGATACAGGATTACTTGTATAGATTTATATCACTCTTGTCAAATAAAATTAAAAATGAAATTGAAAAAGTTAAATGTAAATTGTACACAGTAGAAGTAAATTTTATTGAAGTAAATATATTTATGGGTATATGATGACATTCACCAGGATTTTTTTCCAAAACAGTGTTTTCAAAAATAAAAATTATTATAAATAAAAATAATCTAAATTATAAATAAATTTATTAGAAATATATAATATATTAGGAGTACCTGTAATGGGTTCTTTGGTATGTACCCACCTGGCAATGGAGGTGGCGCACAACCTCCACTGCCACACTGTGGACAGTGGATACACCCTGATTAAAATATTCACAGCGGCTGGTAAAAGGGAGTATTTTTAGGTGAGAATTCAGGAGCAGCTTCTCTGGTGGGGATGCAATCCCATAGATTCCCACCAGGACCAGGGCGTCTTGGATTATGTGGTCAACCAAGTTGTACCTGGGGGGCCTTCTTCCCGTACAATGAGAGCTGGGCCTTTTCAATCCTAAGAAGGACCCTATCTAGGTCCTCTACGCTGGCACCCATCCCAAAAAAAGAAAAGATATCCCAGGTAAACCACGAGGTGAAGGCTTTGTCCAGCAAAGGCTTCTGTAAGCTCACAGAGTTTATTATACACTGTACTAATCTTCTTCTCATGCTTTTTATTTGCAAAGGTCAGCTCCATGGCTTCAGGGACCCCTGTCTTGTCAGTGCTCCAGGCCATCCCAAAGTTGACAAGGATGATTTTTGTTTTCTTGAAGGCTGTTGCAGATGCAACAGCCAATTTTCCAATTGCTCACATGAAGTTCTCCAGCAGGGAAGAGAGTGTGTGCTCCACCAGGAAGAAGAAGCAAGCAGCTGCATAGGCCTGGCCCATCTCTGGTATATTCTTGAACGGGAGCGTCTCCAAGACTTCCCAAACAAGCTCACTGGACTTTACACAGTAAACTCCACTGAGGGATACCGGGTCCAGGCGGACCAGTTGGGCATCCTTGTAGGTAGTAATCACCCACTCAGATGCCCCCTTGACATGTGTCAGCCCAGCTAGTGTGTCCCTTGTCATCAGGAAGATCCTTAATTCTGTCTTCAAGCTCCTGCAAGACAGGGGGACAGAAACAGCTGCTTGGCCACATGATTGGCATAGTTGACATAAAACATGACGGGGACAAAGGGGACCAGGACTCAGCGGATTTCACTGTCCATGTTTTCTAAAAAAGGTAATAATTTTGAATTTTTATTAATTTTTTTTAGGTTACCTTTGCGTGTTTCCTCCTTGCCGGCGGCTTCAGCAGGCTTAGCTATTTTTGGTGTTAGCAATTACACTGGCAATTCTTTGTCATTGGTTCTGACTTGCTTGGCTGGCCTGAGATGTGCATACATCTCAGGATCAGTGATCCAGACAGATGGCGCAGAGAGGGCAAAGGACTTGAATTGAATTCCCTCCACAACAGTCTTGTGGACATTTAAAAGGCATTTTATTGCTATTTCAGGGGTGTCTGGCATCTTGGCCATAAGTGTCTTGGAAGAAAACTTCTCAATTTTGTCCCCAGTAAGGGCAAAAGCCTTGAATCTTGCCTTGACCTTGTAGTAAATGTCTTTTAATTTGCAATTGCCAAGTCAAGGTCCTTTGGCAGCTTCTCCAATTCACTCATATAATTTTTTACTAACCTTTCCATATGTTTTTATAGCTTTTAACGCAAAAAAATCTGTATTATTCTGATACCATTGCCTCTTTGTTTATATCTGTTTGTTTTCACATTTACTACATTATCCCATTTTTTACTCACTGTGTATATGTTTTACGCTCAACTCAATATGTTTTGTTTGCTTTGTTTTAGCATTGTTTCCTTAATTGCCATATTATTTTTGCCACTTTACACAGCCTCTTGTGAAAATATTAACAACAATTTGGTGATCAGCTAAATTTGAATTAGAAAGCCATAGGTTAATTGTGTTTAGATAAAGTTGTTACTGATCTAAATTCAAAACCTTAATGATAAACTATAAGTCAATGAGGAGCCAAGTGATAAAGTGATTTTTGTGACATAAAGGGTTATTCAATAATTTTTTGGTGCATGTGCACTAAAAAATTATTGAATAACCCTTTATGTCACAAAAATCACTTTATCACTTGGCTCCTCATTGACTTATAGTTTATCATTAAGGTTTTGAATTTAGATCAGTAACAACTTTATCTAAACACAATTAAACTATAGTTTTCTAATTCAAATGTAGCTGATCACCAAATTGTTGTTAATATTTTCATAATTGGCTGTGCAAAGTGCTAAAAATAACTGTGTTCTGGATCTATATACACAACATAGTAAATATATGATTTTATAGAAATAAGCTGAACATAAAGAATAAAACCAACTTTAAACAAAGAGAACATGAACAATTGAAATCCAGAATAAAGATAATATAAATAGAATATGTTTGATGACAGGAAGTTTGTTGGGGGCAGGGAAGAGAGACGCCTAATAGGCAGAATAGTGCAGGAAGGAAGGCATAGAGCTGGTGATTGCCTGGGGGGTCTGTGATTGGGTTGGTGGGGCTGAAAGGTGGGGGGTAGTGGTGGTGGGGGATTCAGGAGGATTTTGTGTGATGGCTGTCATATACTGCTCATGATACTCCTCATTGCTCATTGCCGTGGTTGGCTGGTAGGTGGCAGTGGCATGGGGTGGGAGGCACTTGTTCTTCTGTGATTGGTTGCCCATATTCATATGGAAGACAATTTGGGCAAACAAGTCAGCCACCATCTGATAACCAAAAAGAGCCAGGTGGTTGAGGACCCCAAGATAAAGATCATTAAAAGCCTGAAGGCAGTGCTCTCATACTAGTTCTTCAATGTTGAAGAACACAGCATCACCCAGATGGATGTCTGCATGACCAGCGGGGTAGACCAAGGCCTGGTGCCCGCGTTGCTGGATGGCCTTGAGGATGGTGAAGCTACCCTCCATCTGGTGGCTCAAGAAAGCCCAGTGCTTGGAATTTGAGCCATTCCAGGAGTTGAGTAATCCACTGAGGATGTGGCTGTACTTGTAGCCATTGGTGAAATCTGGGTTTGTCTGATAGTAGAAAAACCCCTTGGCTGAAACAGCCATAAACACACCAATGAACGTCCCCTTCTTGACCTTCTTCCTTCTATTCTTGGTGGTGGCTTTTCCTTGCTCACCAAAATAATCAAACACAATTAATAACTTGTAGTACAAGACAAACATGATGTCATCTGACAAACTTGTCAGGCATCAGACCAGGATAATTTAATGGCATAATCATACAGGGAATCTTCAGTGCTATCCCATTGGCTACCAGCAACATTGGTAAAGAACCTGTACTGAAGCCACCTTCCCATACATCCAGAGCTGCATCATGTGCTTGGTAACCCAAATGCCATGGTGCGCAAGTTGCTTCCGTACCTGGGTCAAGGGAAGCTTGGGATCACGCTGGAGAAGGTCAAGCATGATTGGGTATGCCTCAGATATTTGTGACTTAGGGGCCTTCTTGTGCTTCCTGGCTGTCCCAATCAGATTCCCTTATTCATTGAGTTATTTAATTACTGCATGATGGTAACCCAGGTAAATTGTAATTGGCTGGCTATCTGTTCCCAGGACAGACCCTGTAGATTCAATGCCACAATTTCCTAAAGAATTTGAGCAGTAATGATTCTGTGTTTAGGGCACTGGGCCAGGGGAGCTGAAGCCTGATTGGAAGTAGGGGGCAGGTTGGCTTGTGGCAGGAAGTTGTTCCAAATTGAGGTTGCAATCCTGATTGATTAGTTGGCAGGCAGCTTGTGCGGGGGTGGGTACGGGAGCGGGGGCAGAGCTAGACACTAGGTGACTGTTGAACAAGTCAAAGCCATATGGGTTGGGGGTCAGGTATAGGTTGACTTCCTTGTTACCAGCCTCAAAGACTTGGGTCTAAACAGGTGCCTCCACGCCCTGAATCTAGCCTCCATTGAAGCTGACTTGGCTGCTGTTGGCTTGGCTGCTGGCGCTGTCAAAGATATTGCTGTTAAAAATCATTGTAAAAAACCTAGGATAAGATCACTAAAAGTAGAAATTTTAAAATTTAATTATTTATTTTTATTGCTATCACCATTCCATATTTGAAAGGTTCTCAAAAATATTATACACAAATAAGGATCCATGAAAATGAATAAAATGCATCTGCTCCTAAATTAGATAGCTGTTGACTGGCTGTTAAGCTGTTATTTTTCTATTTTAGGCTGCTCATACTACACATCATGTGTGACTTCATTTTGTTTTGTGCTTGTGGAATCTTGCTTCTAGATTTCTCTAATTTTGTTTCATTTTAGTACTTCTGTTGGTGCCTCATATGAATCCTGATTGGATTATAATGTACTCTGGAACAGCATCAATTCATCTCACTTGTTGTGTCAGTTCATTTTGTTTGTGGTTTAAACAACACTGTTTGATATTTGATATTATTTTGTATAATGGGCTAGTGAAATTTTGTTTTTTGTTTGACAGTTCATTTATTAACCAAAAATATTTAAATTATTTGAATCCTGAATCTTGCACAACTTGGATTCCGTTCAAATCTGAAATCATTTTGTTTATATCTGAGGTATTTTTGGTTGTTGCCATAGCTTTTAAACTACTGTATTGATTTTATTTTTAAAGGACATGGTTGCAAAGTTATTTCTATTGTTGACAGTATTCCAGTCTGGTTGGAGCACCAGGAGGACCCAAATTCTTTGAGGACGCCTACAACAGCAGGCAGGACGGCAGAAAAACTATAGCTAAGCTTGGTTATTTTTTCTTTAATTTTTTTAGGATGTGGGTCATTGTGTGCTTGGTTGGGAAATAGAAACAGACTTATTTTTTTTCCTCTCTTCATCTTGGGTAGGTTTTAATATGGCATAGTTTTGACAAAGTCTCAAACAAGCACAACAAAGAGCTTGCAGAAGCCAGGGAGTGGAACATACTGGCCAAGGTGCAGGTTAGGGGCCACAGCCAAAGCTGAGACCCGCCATTTGGAGTTGTCTTGCTTTGGTTGAAGTGCTTCAAGTTGTTCTTGCTTCATAGTGTAATTTTTTTCTAATTTTTTAATCATCTCAGAGGTGGCAGCTGGCGTCAAGATCAGCTGACTCCCTATGTGGGGGATGTAGTTGCTTTAAAAGGTTTGCAATATGTAGGGTTTTAGGTATTGGTGGACTACTCCTTAATTTTCTTCATTAAATAAAAAGGTACTATAATCTTTTTATTTATTTGATGTTTTATTTGTTACCTTCTTCTATATCTTTACCTGTTGCCCCCTTGACAGGGGCTGCTTCACAGGACTTTTCACTAGTTGGTTGCTGGTCTTCTGTTGGTTTCTGCTTATTTTTATTTTTTAGTTGCTCTAACATCTTGAGATCCTTTGACAACACCTCTGCGGTTGCAAACCCCTGTGGCTTGAACTGTAGATTGGCAAGAACATCTTTTTTACATTTAGGAGCCTTGTTGCAAGTTTGTCAATATTATTGGGTATATTATTCTTAACAGCCTTCATAGCAAGTCTGTATAGTTTTTTGCCTTCCAACGCCACCTCATTTAGCATGTCTTTCACCTTTTGATTGACCTCCTTGATTTTAGCCACCGCCATGTCCAACTCCTTGATAATCACCTCCAATTATTATATGTTTTCCTGTTCTTACCCCAACCCCTTTTATACCAATAAAATATCCCAATACACTATATCTATTACATGGTATCTAATAGAGGTTTAATAAATATATCTGATTTTAATTATGAATTTTTCATTAGCTTTAAGTAATACTATTGATATTGATATTGATATTATGTATATTTATTATATATACCAACCCATTCTTGGTATCATGAATGTCTTGTTTTGTTCATGTACATGTTCTGTCTAAGTAAAATATAATTTGTTCTTGAATCAATATGCCAAGTTTGACCCAAAGTGCATATTTATTAAAAAATAATTACACTCAGGGGTTATATGTAGATCATACAGTTCAGAGAGTATATGTGGTGAGATGGTTTATTTTTATTGATTCTATTTAATTCTATTACAACTTTAATAGAATTAAATATAATTAATAAATATTAAAGCAGCCAAATTTAACTTGTGACATGATAAAAATTTATTATAATTGTAGTTAAATGTAAAATATATTTGTAAAGACCCAACAATTGGGGAAGTACTTTAGAAAAATAAGGTACCAAGTTGGCGACTTGGAAACCTGTGAGCACCATAACAATTGGATAGACTGTCATCATCAATCAAAAGACTTTGGCGTGTACGTTATAACGTCCAAAATTACTGGCAAAATACGTGAGTACAGTAGTTTTAAAAGCTATGGTGACAAGCAAAAACAATTCAGATTTAAACAAAATTAACTCAGCTTTAAACAAAATTGAAATGAATCCAAATCTATTGTAAATCAATATAAATTTGTTTAAAATTAATTTTGTTTAAATCTGAGTTCATTTCCTTTAAATCTTAATTGTTTTTACTTGTTGCCATAGCTTTTCAAACTACTGTACATAGTATATACAGGTGTATATGGCTACGGACTGAGTGGAGTGGGGTAATACCAGCGTGGTCCAGGAGTACCGCTCAGAGGAGTTGAGATGTACCGGCTCCTTGTAGTAGTACTTGCCAGATAGATTGTTGAATGGCCCATGCTGTTGATTATATTGGTGGCCCCCAATCCCTAGGCATGCTGTGAGAACAGCTGAGAAGATTAGGTGATTCATCTTCTGATCCTGGGGAAGGGCAGACAAAGTTTAGTGTCTTGTTTAACTTCTTGTAGGTAAAGTTTTTTGAATTGATTTATGTGATACTATTGAGGGGTAATTTCACTCAATGATAGCACAAACTACCATCAAGTGATTTGGCTTTATTATATACTATTATCTTTGTGGGGCATGAATAGTGCAAAACATTGGACAGGGAACCCCAAACACTTGGTGTTGTCTATAATTCCCTTTTGGGAGTGGTATTGGGATGGATTGGCAGGCAATGAATTGTTAATCTTGGCATTGAATGACTTGGGAGCTTCTTCAGGTACTTTCATGCAATCACTTTCAACTTCTGTAGCTGATGCATTAATTGTTGAGCTGGGCTGCTTGTCAACCCCCTCCAAATTTGGAATCTACCAAATTTGGGCAGCATCTCCCCCATTTTTGGACTTGGGTAAATTGCCTTTTTTTGATACCCAATTGGGCAATTTCCCCATCTGGCTGGGGTGGACAGCCCCGCTGTGAGGGGTGTGCTGTCCCCCACCAGCTGGCTTGCAGGCTTGGTGTGTGGCTGTGCGGCCCGTGGCCGGGCTATAAAAGCCACTTTTTGAAAAACATGATTTTTTAATTTCATTTTAAAACCCTTTTTGTTTTGTGGCAGTTTCCCCAACAGGGGGGAACTGCTGCAATTTTTTTTGGCTTTTGAGCTGAATTGTGCCCAAAATCTTGTCTTGTAAAAGGGTGTTATCAGGAATATTCCTGACAATATTGTATCTCAATTAAAATACCTACAAGTTAAACCAATATGTTATAAAATAAAAATTGTTGGGGGGCAAGTTTTATTGGGCAAAATGGGGGAGTGGATGGGGTGAGCTAGATGACAGACTGGGTTGAGAGGGAGGATTCAATTGGCTGGGGGGTGGGTTCCAAACAACTGGGTTGGTTGGCTGGGGGCTGTGGCAGCTGGAGGTCCTATGGGCGCATTGTTGCCTTGATTGGCTTAGAGGAATTTATGGTACATTACATCATAATTGGACTCCAGGAGAACACTGATTGGCTTATACACCAGGGAATCACAAGGGGGAAGTTGAGGATTCTTTGGTGATTGGCTGCTGCTGTGAGCATTCAGGGCCATCCTGGTAAACATGTCAGTGGCCTTAGGAGGGGGAAAAGTACTGTGTAGTTGTGGGTGCGCTAACCAACTGGTTGAAGGATGTGAGGTTGCGCTCACAGATTGTGTCCCCAATGTTAAAGAACAGTGCATCTGTCAGGGATCCAGCCTGTGAGAGATTCTTGGGAACTTGCAGGTGGACGGCCCGCAGGCCCAGAAGGAAGGGCCCACCACAAGATTGGTGCTAACTTTACAATATAAGATAAAAATTTGCCCAGGAGGGCCCAAGGTCTGCTTGCAGGTACCATTGAATCAATTAATCCAGTGAGAGTGATATACATCACTCCAAATATTTGGGTGGTAGTGGATTCATCAGCCGCAACAGATTCTTGCCAGCAGTTGGGACGCAGGGTGAGAGATGGTGTCATTGGAACCAAATACGCGGGCAGGTAATTGTACTTGTTGCAGAATAGCAGAGGAGGTCTGGTGATTTTGGTGCCTTCTCTGTAAATGGTCTCTGTCACTCTAGCTCTAGCCTCTGGGTCATAGATTAGGATTTCCTCTTGGGTGAACTCCAAATATGCCAGGTTGGGTGGTTATTCAGTTAATGTACCAGGCCAAAGGGAGCTCCTGGTGGACAATAGAGTTTGGGCGGCTGGTCCACAGTTTCTTGGGTTGGGTAAGAAGAAGGTGCGGAGCCGCGGGAGGGGACTTCAAATGAAATAGAACTAAAATCAAATATGGGATAACCTGGTTGAACCAAAGGTTCATGCCACTTTATTGCAAGAATGACAATGTGCAACTTCCTGGTGGCCCAAGGTATAAGTATGTCCATCTGCCATAGGTAAACTTTTACAAATTCCTTCAGGCCTGAGCTACTGTCTACCAGGTTTTTCTGGTCCTTAGTGGCATCTGTTGCAGGAGTTAATTCATTGGCTGGTTTGAACTGAGATTACTCAAATTTCCTTGTCAGGTTGTGGGGTTGGTCATCTCTGGGTGGCCCACATTCTACAGGAAGTTTCTTTGTTTCCCCTTCCATGAAGGCCTGGGTTATTCTGGGATCTTTGGCTTGGCCTGCCCTCTCATTGGGTGGGTGTGACGGTCCACATGTTTGGTGGTTTGCAGGCGGGGCTAATGTTAGTCAAGCAAAAGTTTGGTTGTTTGTTTCAGGAAGAGGCCTAGTAGGTAACATAGGACTACTAGGGGTAAGTAAGGTGAGCCTAGTAGGTAACATAGGACTACTAGGGTAAGTAAGGCCTGACTGGTAGATAACAAAGGACTACCAGAGGCAGATGTTGCCTCCACCCAGAAGAAGATATTGGCTGATTTGAGCTATAGTTCTTCACCTAGAAGGAAACTGTGGCTGCGGAAGGGTGAAGACTGAAATAGCAAGCAGGGAATTTTGTCTGTCTGGGGGGGAGTAGGTTTTGGACCCCTGGCAGATAACATGGGCTGCCAGGGAGGGAAAGAACTCTGAGGGCTCTACGTACCCTAATACGCTTACAGGAGGTCTGTGAGCAAGCATCCTACCTAACAGACTAGTAGGGTGTCCTTGTTTATGCCCCTATGGGAGTTTTGGGGGAACCCCAAAGTGAGCATTGGAGGGCATAGATTTTCTCAGAGGTGTCACCAAGGCGGTTTGCTTGGGGAAGCAATCTGCAGAACTTGGTGTGATCAGGCCTCTGGGAAGTAGAGCTGATTACTCTGCAACTGAAAGCTCAGACTTAATCTCCTGGGTGAGTAAAGACAACACATAGACATTAATCTATGGTTAAATGACCTAAGTGGAGTGCCACTTGCGAGGGCCTAGCCAAACGCCAGTTCAATGTAGACTCATGCCTGGGTCTACAAGTTCTGGTAATGGGGACTGAGATAAAGAACCAAGGTGGTTCACGGAATTAACAGAGAAGACTAGCAAAAGGGACTGTTTGATCACAGTGAAGGCTAGTTGACGGACTGTTGATTCATATTGAATTGTGGGAACCAATATGGTTCAGTATGCAGAGGAAACTAAGGAGGTTCCTAGACCAGAAGATTATGATGCAGGACCAGCTGATCATGATGCAGGTTGTAAAAAGGACCAGAAGATTGTGTTTCAGGAGTAGCCAGATGACTGATGAAGTTAATGGACTGATTGCTGGTTAAGCTGAAGAGCTGGAATATGATCTGGCTGAAAGATCTGAAGATGATGTTGAAGAACTGGTGGTCCAGAGAAATGAGCCAAGATTTTGCCAAATTGATTTGCCAAAGTTGGAAGATTTGGAATGTTTTGCCTTGGTTTAGTATTAAAATCAAGAAGGAATGTGGATAGAAGTGTGGGTAAGACATTTATTTATTAAGTTCCTAGGATAGGCAAAGGTATGTTGCTATGAGAGCGGGATACAAAGTTGTTTTGGTGGGACATTTTCCTTGGATTTTACTATTTTTATAAATATATGGGGAAAACGTTGAAGAGGTCCAGAAAGAACAATTTAAATAGTATTCTACTATTTAAATGGGTTTAGGTTGAATGCAGGAAGAAATGGTGCCATAATAATGGACCGGTTAATGCTTTAGTGCGCAAAGAGTTGTCAATTTGAGCGGTTTGAGCTGTGGAAATTATTTTTGTAGTTGGATCCCAGTGGAACTTCAGGAATGGTCTATTTATGCTCTCTGTATTCATTGGTTGAGTTCTGGCAGGTTTCCTGATGAAAATGATTGGTTGGAAGCCAAAAGCTTAAAGTATAAGCAAGGAAATAGTGAATTAATACTTTAAGCTTTTGAGAAAGTAAGTATGTAAGCTTAAGTAATTATAGGAAAAAGTGAGCGGCAATGGTTTAAGCTTCTGAAGAAAGCCATTTTGAAGGTGGAACCGTTGGGAAAAGGACACTATAAGAAGGGGGCTGGCTGGAAAGTTACCGGGTCTTTTCAAGGTCTTTTGGAAGGCTTTTGGAGGTCTTTCCCAGGTCTTCTGAGTTTCTCCAAGAGGTTTTGGAAGCCTTTTGATCACTAGCAGGAGCTTGGTTAGACTGATACAACCCAAGATAACGGAGCAGGAGCCCAAGAATAAGGAGCTGGGTCCTAAGCATGGCGCAGAAGTCTGATTCCAAGGAGCCAGAGTCCAAGTTTAAGGAGCAGGAGTCCAGGTCTAAGGTACAGGAGTCCAAGTCTAAGGTTCAGGAGTCCAAGACCAAGTACAAGGAGTCCAAGATACTGTTGGAGGACTCCAAGTATTGGCAGATCCCTATTGTTTCCTTGACCCCCCGGACCATATACCAGAAGGTTTCTAAGGGGATCTTCCTTCTGAGAGTGAATAAAAGCCCATTTCAACCCCTATACATATTTCTGAGATACATTTTCCCTTACTAGAGAATGACAATCCCTTCCAGACGGTCCCTGGCTACAATCCAGGACACACTTGGGGACTGGTGGACAGGAACCCCACAGTGGGTTAACAGGAACCCTTGGTGTGGGGGATCTTGATGCAGGTATTTTTTGTTCATCAAGCCTTAGAAGATTCCCCAAAGTCAAATCCTGCTATGGTTTGAGTCCAGAAATCTGCAGGCTGGCGGCCCACAGGGTATTAGGGTTTGAATCCTGTAGTTGAGGTTTTCCCATGAGCATGGTCAACAGGAGTTTGTCACTTGTGACAGCATCCCCCAGGTGAATATTGGCATTGCTGGCAGGGAAAATGGAGACATTGTGGCTGCCTTATCACAATTGACATATTCCTGTTATCAATATACATGGTAAAATCCCAGCTACTGAATTCAAACCCCAAGACCCTGAAGGCCGCCAGCCCGCAGACCCAGCCGGCCACATTTTTTTGAGCTCAAATCAGAAAGGGATTTGACTTTGGAGAAACCTCCAAAACCCACCAGCGTAAACTTTCTACGTCCAGACCCTGCCCTTTGAAAGATATTCTTAGCCCAGCCAATGAGAGTACTGACCCAGGCAATATTCCCTCTATAGCTTGGGTCACTGCAATTGGAAAATTGCAGAAGCTTTCCCAAGAACAAGGGCTGCCAGTTAATGAAAAATCCCATGACTCAAAGAAGGAATTTGAGACTCCCTACCTCAACCCAGCCAATGGAGATTTGTCCACAATGAATGTCACCAATGATTCCCAGGCCCAAGTAAACTCCAGCACCTGGCCCAAAGGAATTTGCAAAGGTTTTTCATGGCAGATGGGCATACTTATACCCTGGAGTTACCAGGAAGTTGCTCATTTCCATTATCACAATAAAAGTGTTATGAACCTTTGGTTTACCTAAGTTATCCCATATTTACTTTTAGCACTTTTAAATTCACAAAGCAATTACCCCAACCCTGACTTGCTGGCCTACCAATTACCAGAAACTTTCAATAAGCCGCCTGAGTTATACTGCCCTTTTAGAATACCACACAATCCAGCATATTCCTTTGAGTATTCTCCCAAGCCGTCCTACTTATTACCCATGACACCGCCATTAACTCCTCAACCCAGTTGCCCGCTGGACCCCAAGACCCTGCTGATAGGATCTCTACCCAGTTATTTGGCGTCCTCTATATTATACTCACTGGCCTTATCAATTCCATGTGCTGTAACTATGCTGTTTTAGCAGAGTTACAAGGGGTAAATATTTAGAAACTAGATAATATTCTTTATTGAGAGATAGTGATTATATAGTCAATGTGAGTCATGGATAACAGGAACATGATTGTGTAGATCACACAGTAGGATGGTGAAGGGGGTGGCTTGATCCTAATAATGAGTCAAGCGCCAAAACAAGGTATTCACCGTAAGAGCTCATCATTTGTTCATGTTGTTAGATTTGGAAATTTGAGTTGACTTCCTAGTCTGGCTTTGAGTGACTGGATAATTGGATTACAGGTCACAAACCTGCTTATTTGGAACCTTACTGACGGGTCAACCCTGCTGTTTTGACACATGGTACCTGCCAACGGCCCTTGGGCCTTGCTAGGAAAATTGTTCTCTTATATTGTGAAGTTAGTACCCATCCTGTGGTGGGCCCTCCCTTCTATGCCTGAAGGGTATCCTCCCGCTGACCCCCTGAACCCACTACAGGTTGGCTCCCTGGCATAAATTAATTTTTATTTACCATAAAAATTAAAAGAACTAGTCAGTTAGAATTCATTATCCAAGACCAAATATGAACCATCCAATCTTCTATGATGTTCCCACAGAATCCCTTGGGATTGAGGGCCATCAGCTGTAACAACCCCAACTCCCAAAGTTGGATATCAAAAGTCCTCAATTGGATAGTTGACCTTCACATATTTTTAGTATAAGAGATAATTTCTCCCATTCTAAATTGGTTATGGACCTTATGAATTTCAATCCCATATATCCCATCAAGTTGGCTCCTTGGAAGCTATCTTGGTTTTCCAACTCTACAATAAAACAGTAACTAGTAAATCCCATTGAACCTTTAATTTTTCAAAAAGATGATTTTTAATCATTTAATTTATTAAATTTTTGAAGATTAATTATGAAAGAATCATTTATTCTAATATTTGAAAAAATGCTAGAATTAAATTTATTTCAACTCTCCATTATCTTTGTAGTCGTTTCACTTATCATCTTTAATAGTTTCTCTGGTTTGCAACTACTCCAGCCAGAGAACTGGGACTGTATGTTTCTATCTTCTTGGTTCAGGGGATGGCTTGGTCTGTGTTGCTCAACACATTTTTGGTGCACTGGAACCCCCCATTAATCACATCAGCAACCCTTTGCCCAGTTTGGGCCAATGTCTAATGATGCTGATTGTGAGAGAGGGGAGCTAAACTAACTAAACTCATCAAATGATTACACCTGACCTCCTCTGATGTCTACCAGATCTACCACCTCTATGGCCCTATACAGTAGTTTTAAAAGCTATGGCGACAAGCAAAAACAATTCAGATTTAAACAAAATGAACACAGCTTTAAACAAAATTGAAATTAATCCAAATCTTTTGTAAATCAATATAAATTCATTTAAAATTAATTTTTTTAAATCTGAGTTCATTTTGTTTAAATCTGAATTGTTTTTGCTTGTTGCCATAGCTTTTAAAACTACTGTACACAACTGTGTATTATATTCTGACCTACTTTGCCAAGAATTTTGATGAATTTAATGTCAATACTAAAGCCTTCTGTTGGTTCATGACAATATACCCTATTTTCACAGCCTTGACAGGCTTCAAGATGTTCAACTTGCTCCCCTACATAGCCCAAGTAGTATCTACACTTCTAGGGTATTACAGCATGACTTAAGTTTGCTCTAACTTGACTTTGATTTTTCTATCTCAACAGCTGTAAAAAGTACAGCATCAAGTCCCTCTATTTATAGAGCCTAATACTATAGCATATACTCCACTCATGCAGTTTAGATAGGATAAACGCCACTTATAATCCTGAATTAGTCGCCCTTATTGTAAAGTCATAAAATGGCTACCCTCTTTCAGGGCATATAAGTCCTCCTTCTTTTAATAAAAACTCTTCTTCCATCTTTTCTTTCCTCTCTTCTTTATGTAACTATTGCCCATAGCACAGTTACAACAGTTGGAGAAGAAAAAGATCATTTTAAAGATAAATATATCAGGATTGACTAGGCTAAAATAACTTTATGATAAGGCTTGATAAGCTGGGTTGAAGCTCTTAATATTTTTAGACTAGTTATTAGCTGTGCTGCATCTCAGTGTTCTGAGCTTGTGATTGTATTATGATAATCATTTATTATTAGATCCATGTTTACCCATTATGACCAAGCATCATTTAAGTTACGATTTTGATTTTATAAATCGTTATTAATCAGATACGCTTTTGATAAACAGAATAAGTTAAAAGCAAATTTGTTCACTTTTAATTCGACTATATGTAGCAATCTGATGGAATAAATCTGGGCTAGCACCCAATCATTCCATAATGTGTGCGTTCCATTACACTGTCATTTAAATTGTCTTGATTGAATCGGATTTGTGTCATCAAGTACAACGTCAAAACAGTCATGAGATCAGTAATTATCCTCGTGGCAAATTTTAAAGCAACTTAGCAAGTTCAGATGAAAATCCTAGGCAAGCCTTAGGTCTCTCACCGTGCTTCCCATCCAAGCATTTGTTACTCCTGCTTTATTCTTTAATTTATCAAGTTATCCCAGCTTTTTAAAAAATAAATGAATGGTGCTTCAAGTTCTTCGGGTCCCCAGGACTCCCTTAGTGCACAAGGTGCATCCCAAAATTTTTTAAAAGGGTTCAATATTGTAAGCATCACGGATTTTTTGACTAGCTTGAACTTTTTAACAGCATTTTAATTTTTGAGTTTTGCTAGAGATATCAACATTTTTCTTGATCAAACTACTCCTCATCCTTACCTGCGATGGACTGTCACCGTCTTCTTGTTAATAGTTTTCATTGCTCGATTTCTTATTGCCCAAGGCTGGTACATTGTTGCATATGCACTTGCCATTTATCTACTCAATGTATTTCTTGCCTTCTTAACTCCTCGATTCGACCCTGCTCTGGAGGAGCTCGAGCAGGAAGAGCTGGATCAAGAGAATGAATTTTCACTACCAACTCGTTCTGATGAAGAGTTTCGCCCCTTCATTCGCAGACTTCCTGAATTCAAATTTTGGTAACTACTTCATCAATGTAATGGCTAATATATTTTAGGCTGCTCTCTACCCGCGCAATCATTATTTCTATTTTCTGTACCCTATTTGAATTTTTTGATATCCCAGTGTTTTGGCCAATTCTACTCTTTTACTTCCTGTTTCTATTCTTCCTTACCATGCGTCGACAGATTCAACACATGCTCAAGCATCGGTACGTTCCCTTCAACATTGGCAAAAAGACTTATTCCAAACGGGCTCCCTAACTCGGCTGTGGCGCATGGGTAGCTTCTCTCTCCTTGAAAATAAATCGCCTCTTTAACTAGCCCAACGGGTTTGCTGTCGGTCGCTTAAACTAAGGGTTCAATGCATACTCTGCGAAAAACCACCCCTTTTCTTTAAAAATAAGGTGAGTTTTCTTGATTTTGGGGCGGTTTTCTTCAGTTATTTCTCGCTTTCTCTACCTTTTGCAGTAATATATGGAGCTTACATTCTAGACGTTGGATTTTATCTACAGTTCCATTGAGCTTTCTTGATTCGCGTTCTAAAGATGCAGCTTACTGTTTTGCTAGTTACCATGATTTAATGCGCATATAATACCAAAAGTTCTCAAGTCTAGCTTGTATTTTTATAACATGTCGAGATAAAAAGCACTTACCATAGTTTAGCGCTTACTTGTGCAAATGCTTTGGCTCCTTACCATCCTGAGGTTATCCATGATTTAGACACCCCTGCAGTATAAAAAATTCTTTATAATTTGTATAGCTTTTTTTGATTCCCAGAAAGTTGACAGAATTCTTGGACTTTGTTGATATTGGATTCCTTAAATCAAATCAAATTCTATATTGTCCAGCTGTGCATTACAGCAAGGGTTTTAAAGGTTTTAATATAGCTTATAACCATGCAAACAAGCAGTTACCTTAAATGTACTATACCTTTTATAAGAATCATCATCTGACTAGTTGATTAAATCTTATCACCACTTAAAAAAGCAACGATACAGAATGTACTGTCAAAACAGGTGTATTAATAAGCTGTTTCAGGGATTTTTTAATGATTAAACTAAAGTATGATTGAGAGGGATAGAGAAGAAGAGTGTATTTATTTTGCAAAGTCTAATTCTATTATGGTTAAGCATAAACCTTAAAGTATTTATGGGTATGACTGGTCTTTCTTAAGTGCAGCAAGTTAAATGTAAGGATGCTTATGATTGGCTATATTATCTAGGCATGTGGTTAATATTAGTTCAGGCTTAGTGATGATGTTTAAAAGTTGTCATTATTTTTTCAGAGTAAGGCAATTTCTGAGTTTGGTAGATATTATGCAATATGTTTATAGTACACCACAGTACTCTTTGCTGTTTTAAAGATAGCTCAGAAAACATTTGGATGAGATGCCAAATCCAAACAGCTACCAATTTAATCGACAATTCTCTATAAGGTATGTTATCCTATACACCTTCTCTAGCTTCTAAACCCTTCTTGCTTTGCAGCTCATTGCGAGCCTTGATTTTGAATTTTGTCAGCATATTAAAGGCTATAACAATGAGTCTAATGGGTTTGTTGCAACTGAACTAATTACAGTTCAGTGTTAGGGGGCAACTGTGGTAAGTTTGGCTCCCTGGTAGTCAACACTATAGTAAAGTGAGAATTCAGCTTTTTCCCTGATCAACAACTGGAAATTGACACTTTTTTAATTAACAGATCTTGATGTACTAAAAACTTTCAGTATAAAAAATGAAGCTATACAGCTATGGTATACTAAAGTGACCCCAGAGAGCTCAAAAAATACAGTAAAAAGTGTACCTTAATTAATGAGAATAAGGAGAAATAAGCAACTATTTCTCATTTTACTATGTAATCTACACTCTTCATTATATAAATATTTTTTATTTTCCTAAAAGTTAAAATTCCAATGAGACAAAAATAAACAAAAACAAACCAATAGAAGTTATGCAAAATATGAAGAAATATTAATATTTATTTGATATAGTTCATATAAGTATAAATGTGAATTTCTTTTGTTTTACAGTAGTTTTAAAAGCTATGGCAACAACCAAAAATACCTCAGATATAAACAAAATGATTTCAGATTTGAACAAAATCCAAGTTGCCCCAGATTCAGGATTCAAATAATTTAAATATTTTTGGTTAATAAATGAACTGTCAAACAAAAAAAGAAATTTCACTAGCCCATTATACAAAATTATATCAAACATCAAGCATTGTAGTTCAAACCACAAACAAAATGAACTGACACAACAAGTGAGATGAATTGATGCTGTTCCAGAGTACATTATAATCCAATCAGGATTCATATGAGGCACCAACAGAAGGACTAAAATGAATCAAAATTAGAGCAATCTAGAAGCAAGATTCCACAAGCACAAAACAAAATGAAGTCACACATGATGTGTAGTATGAGCAGCCTAAAATAGAAAAATAACAGTTTAAGAGCCAATCAACAGCTATCCAATGTAGGAACAGAGGCATTTTATTCATTTTCATGACTCCAGATTTGAATGGAATGGTTTTGAGAACCTTCCAAATATGGACTCAAGATTACAATAAAAATAAATCATTAAATTTTAAATTTCTACTTTTAGTTATTTTATCCTAGGTTTTTTTACAATGGTTTTTACTAGCAATATCTTTGATGGCGCCAGCAGCCAAGCCAACAGCAGCCAAGCCAGCTTCAATGGAGACGAGGCTCAGAACATGGAGGCACCTGTTTACACCCAAGCCTTTGATGCGGGTAACAAGGAAGCTGACCTGTTACTGACCCCCAACCCATACGGCTTTGATTTGTTCAGTAGTCACTTAGTGTCTAGCTCTGCCCCTGCTCCCGTACCCACCACCACACAAGCTGCCCATCAACCAACCAATCAGGATGACAACCTTAATTTGGAACAACTTCCTCCCACCAGCCAACTTGCCCCTCTACAGCCAATCAGGCTTCAGCTCCCCAAGCCCAACAAATCATCACAGCCCAAATTCTTCAGGAAATTGTGACACTGAATCTACAGGGTCTGTCCTGGGAACAGATTGCTGCCCAGTTGCAATTTACCTGAGCTACTGTCATGCAGGAATTCAACAACCTGATGAACAGGAGGAATCTGATTGGAACAGCCAAGAAGCCCAAGAAGGCCCCTGAGTCACAAACATCTGAGGCATACCCAATCATGCTTGACCTCCTCCAGCGGGATCCCAAGCTTCCCTTGACCAAGGTCGGCAAACAGCTTGCGCACCACAACATATGGATTTCTGAGCGCATGGTGCAGCTCTGGATGCATGGAAAGGTGGCTTCCATACAGGTTCTTACCAATTTTGACAGTGACCAATGGGATGGTGCTGAGGATTCCCTGTATGACACTGCCATCAAATCCAACCCTGGTCCAATGCCTGACTAGTCTAACAGATGATATCATGTTTGTCTTGTACTACAAGTTATCAATTGTGTTTGACAATTTTGGTGAACAAGGAAAAGCTGCTGCCAAGAATAGAAGGAAGAAGGTCAAGAAGGGGATGTTTATTGGTGCATTTCTGGCTGTTTCAGCCAAGGGTTTTTTCTACTATTGGACAAACCCAGATTTCATCAATGGCTACTTGTACAGCCACATCCTTGGTGGATTACTCAACTCCTGGGATGGCTCAAATTCCAAGTACTGGGTTTTCTTGAGCCACCAGATGGAGGGTAGCTCCACCGCCCTTGAGGCCATCCAGGAATGCGGGTACCAGGCCTCTGTGTACCCAGCTAGTCACACTGACATCCATCTGGCCAATGTCGTGTTCTTTAATATTAAAGATCCACTCCAGGAGCGCTGCCCTCAGGCTTTCAATGACCTCTATCTTGGGGTCCTTGACCACAATTCTCTCTTTGGTCACCAACTGGTGGCTGACTTGTTTGCGCAAATGGTTTTCCATGTGCACATTGATAACCAATCACAGAAAGACAAACACCTCTCATCCCGTGCCACAGCCACCTACCAGCCAATCAAGCCAATGACAGACAAGGAATATGACAAGTTGTATATGGCAGCCATCATGCAAAATCCTCCTGCCTCCACCCCTGCCACCAACACCCCTCACCTGCAAGCCCAGCCCACCCAATCCCAGACCCCCCAGGCCAGCACTGCCTCTATGTCTTCTTTCCTGCTCTATTCTGCCTCCTGGGCATCACTCTCCTCCGTCCCAATAAACCCCCTGTCACCAAACATTTTCTATTTATATTATCTTTTTTTTGAATTTCAATTGTTCATGTTCTCTTTGTTTATAGTTGGTTTTATTCTTTATGTTCAGCTTATTTCTATAAAATAATATATCTACTATGCCATGTATCTATATCCAGAACACAGTTATTTTTAGCACTTAAACACAGCCCCTTGTGAAAATATTAACAACAATTTGGTGATCAGCTAAATTTGAATTAGAAATTTATAGGTTAATTGATTTTAGATAAAGCTGTTACTGATCTGAATTCAAAACCTTAATGATAAACTTTAAGCCAATCAGGAGCCAAGTGATAAAGTGATTGTTGTGACATAAAGGGTCATTCAATAATTCTTTGATGCATGAGCACTAATTAATATGATTAGCTGGATGTTTTGCCATTGTATGCCATTGCTGCTGTGGCAATTTGTTGATGGACTAGTGCTAACCCAGCAGCTGATTGGGCACTAGTCCACCAACAACTTGCCACAGCAGCAATGGCGTATAATAGCAAAACATCCAGCCAATCATATTAATTAGCGCACATGCATCAAAGAATTATTGAATGACCCTTTATGTCACAATAATCACTTTATCACTTGGCTACTGATTGGCTTGAAGTTTATCATTAAGATTTTGAATTTGGATCAGTAACAACTTTATCTAAACACAATTAAACTATAGCTTACTAATTCAAATTTAGCTGATCACCAAATTGTTGTTACTATTTTCACAAGGGGTTATGTCAAGCGCCAAAAATAATATGGCAATGAAGGAAACAATGCCAACACAAAGCAAACAACACATATTGAGATCAGCGTAAAACATATAAACAGTGAATAAAAAGATGGGATAGTGTAGCAAATGGGAAAACAAACAGATATAAACAAAGAGGCAATAGTATCAGAATAATAAAGATTTTATTGGGATGAAAGCTATAAAAACATATGGAAAGGTTAGTAAAAAATCAATGAGAGATATGGAGAATCTTCTAAAAGACCTCAACTCAGCAATTGCTGAAATTAAAGAGATTGACTGCAAGGTCAAAGCAAGAGTTAAGTCTGCTATCCTTGAAGGGGACAAAATAGACAAGGTGTCCGCAAAGGCCCTTATGACAAAAATACCAGAAACCCCAGAGAAGACAATTGAGCACTTATTAAATATTCAAAAAACTGTGGTTGAGGGCCTCCAGTTCAAGTCTTTTGCTCTCTCTGTGCCATCTGTCTGGACAGATGACCCAGAAATGTATGCCCATCTTAAGCCAGCCAAGCACGCCAGGAAAGAGGACACAGAATTGCCCGCTCAACTTCTTGCGCCAAGAATGGCCAAGCTGGCCAAGGCTGCGGGCAAGGAAGAAACACAAGAAGGTAACCTAAAAAATTATAATTAATAAATTTTCAACATACTTACCTTTTTTCTTAGAAAACGTAAACAGTGAACTCTGCCTGGTCCTGGTCCCTTTTGTCCCTACCACATTCTACGCCAACTACGCCACTCATGTGGCCAAGCAGCTGTTTCTATCCCCCCTGTCTTGTGGGAGCTATAGGACCGCATCCACAGGTCTTTTCCTATATTGCAGGAGGCATTGGCTGGGCTGACGCATGGTAAGGGGGCATCTGAGTGTGCAGTTACTGCCTACAAGGATGCCCAACTGGTCCGCCTGGACCCAGTATCTCTTAGTGGAGTTTACTGTTTAAACTCCATTGAGTTTGTTTTGGATGTCCTGGAGACGCTCCCATTCAAGAATGTACTGGAGATGGGCCAGGCCCATGCGGCTGCTTGCTTCTGCTTCCCAGTGGAGCACACAATATCTTACCTATTGGAGAACTTTGGGCGCGCAGTGGTAAAACTGGCTGTTGCAGACGCAACAGCCGTGAAGAAGACCAAAATCCTCCTTGCTGACTTCAGGATGGACTGGAGTGCTGACAAGATGGGGCTTCCTGCAGCCATGGAGCTGACCTTTGCTAAAATCAAACATAGAAAGAAAATAAGTACAGTATACAATAAGCTGTGTGAGTTCACTGAAGCCTTTTCTGGACAAAGGCTTCATCTGGTGATTTACCTGGGGTTCCTGTTTTACTTCAGGATGAGCGCTGATGTGGAGAATCTTGATGGGGTGCTCCTAGGGATTGACAAGGCCAGGCTCTCCCTGGATGGGAAGAAGGTCCCCCTGGGTACAACTCAGTGGACCACGTGATACAAGACATCCTGGCAAGGATTTACAGGTTTGCAGCCCCGCCAGAGAAGCTGCTCCTACATTCCCACCTGACCTTTCTCCCTTTTACTAGCCGCCAAGAATATTTTAACCAGGGTGTATCCATTGTCCACAGTGTGGCAGTGGAGGTTGTGCACCACCTCCATTGCGGGGTGGGTACATACCAAAGGACTCATTATAGGCGCACAAAATAAAAAATATGATTCCAATAAATTTTATTACAGTTTATATTATTTTTATAATAAATTTTTATGATTTTTATTACAGCAAACAAGTTTTGCAAAATGTATTGCGGAAACAATTTCATAAAAGCATAAAATTATATGTTAGTAAAATAAATTCCAACTTGTGCATTTTACATTTAATTTTTTTAAATTTGATTTTTATATTTATTTGATAAGAGTAATATAAATATGTTCACTTAATCCAGTATTGAGTGTTTGGGATAACCTCAGATGGCATAATAAAAAATCAATATAAAATAAATAAATTACTAACCTCCCTTGATGGTCCTGCTGAATGTGATTGCAGGCTTGGAAACATCTAAATATAAAACAATAATTAATAAATCTTGAATAGTAAATTAGAGAATATAAAAAAGTTGGACACACTAAGCCTTTAATTGATTGGCTGTTTGGCTAGGCACGCAGGGATGAATGAATCAGCGTGGCCATAGAATTTGGCCACGGTCTCAGCTGGGAGGGTGTAGATCCCAGCCTGCAGCAAATCAAAGAGGTCCTCAGTCCCAGTTGGGGTTCCTTGCTTGACAACTTGCTTGAGCCACCCAAAGACTTCCTTGATGGGATTTAGGAAGGGCAAATAGGCAGGGAGGAAGAGAAGGCGCGAATTTCCCATGGCCAATTGCTGGGGGTCCACTGCAATGCTAGTGTCAATCATTGGGAATTCCTCAAGAATATCAGCCACCTTATGGAGACCAATGTTGTCCAACACAATGATGTTGGTGAAGCCTGGGCTTGTGCGCCTCAGGTGCTCCTGGACCAATTGGAGAAATGATAGGAAGATCCAGCTATTGTAGGAGCCTAGTATCATTTGGTACAGCTCAACCCCCTTTGGACCAAGGAGAGCCCTCATTGAGTAGGCCGTGGTGTGGACTGCAGCACACCAAGCTACCCCGTCATTGGAGCCTTTGGGAACATAGCCATATGCATTGCGCATAGACGAGGAAAATGCTGATTTGTCAATGTAATAGAATTTGGCCATTCCCTTGGCTTTGATGGCAGTGTACACCTCTGCATATTTTTTCTGGGTCTCAACATTGGCTGGGCTGTTTCTGTACTAGGGAGATACCCCAAGCTTTTTCTAGGAAAATTACATTCCCTTCACCAGATGGTAGTAAAAGAAAATTAAAGCCTCAACCCTAAAAGTAGATTTGACCATGGCCTGAATATTTGCCAGTTCAAGATGGCAGTCCTGGGTTATCCACTGGCAGATTGCCCATTTGTGCTCCTTGGTGAGCATGGTAGAAACGCTCAAGGATTTCTCTGCGGCAAGGACACAGCCAGTATTGATGAATTTGTGGAAGGTCTTTGAGATGTACTTGTGATCCATCCCAACAAGAGCCACAGCCGCCTTGTAGTCACCAGATTTTCACATGAGCTGGATAAGAATGATCTGCTTGATATCAGGAATGCGCTTCTGGGAAGGCTTAGTGGTCTCAGATTAACTGGGATCCTGATTGGTGACAGGCTTGCAAGGCATGGGTACCTTGTTGTAGAAGGCTGCAACCTTTTTTAACACAAGCTGTCCCTCATCAGTTCTGTAGAGCTCAGGCTCCTTGCACTCTTCCTGATTGCCATCACTGATGTAAGGCTCATAGCTAGTGTCAAGTACAGGCTTCACCTTCTCCAGCATGGCTGACAGGACCAACTCTTGCCGGTACACAACGTTGAACACATATGAAGTAAGTTCTACCTCCTTGTCTCTAACTTTCTTGGTGAAGGTAACCTTGGTGGGCTTCCAGGTCAGCTTGGGGACCTGATGGTTTATGCTCTGCACCCTAGCAGCTTGTGCTCCTCAAACCAGCTGTGTCAGTGCAGCATCACTATCAAACTCTCCTCTCCTGTCTCCTTCCTGAGTAGGCATTTGTGTTGCACTAACTCTCTTCTTTGACCCGCAGGGGCAACCACAACCGCAGTACACAACAGGTGTATTAGTAGTCTGTTGCTGTGTTTCTTCCATTTTACAATCTAATAAAATATTAATAAACACACATTTAAGTTACTCCCTAATTTTAATTTTTGCTTTTATCTGAATATGGATATTTAATTAATATTTTCCCATCCAATATCCCAATTATGGATTTTTTATTTCTTAATTAGTTGTTTCTGGTTTTACAACACCCATTTTTGAATACCTAAAATAATTTCCTCCTATTTTCCCAGATTTTACTGCCAAATTCAAACACCCAACACAATATTTTTAAAATTTATGTTTCAGATCTTGTGTCTTATTTTAGATACCTTAGTATCATTCATGATTATAATCCATTGCACACATTGCGTGAGTGATTTTGTTTAAGTAGTGAGTTGCTATTGTGTTTTATTTTTGGATTGAGTTTTGACTCACCTTGCTTGGGTGTATTTTGTCACCAATTCACATAGTAAACATATGTACACTGAAAGTCAACTCACACCATTTTGTTTGTGAATCAATATATTTTGAATTGTATTTTGAATAGTTTTACTTTGCGTGTGAGCCCTTTGTTGCTGTGTTGACTCATTTTGCCCATTAAAGCCAATAAACCCTGTTAACAGAGTGTATATTTTAACCTGATAGTTGGATCTTGTTCAAACCTGAAATCATTTTGTTTAAATCTGAGGTATTTTTTGGTTGTTGCCATAGCTTTTAAAACTACTATATTAGAAAATTAACAAAAATTAAGATATTTCATTCACTTTCAACTATAAATATTCATCTCAAACTTACCATGTATACATAAAATAATCAGTGCTATCTAATATAATCAAAAAATAGAAAAGTTAAAACTAAAAAGTAAAAATTAAAACCATAGAAGCAAGACAGCAAGTTTATTCCTCCCCATTCTTCCCCTTCTTCATTTTGTCCCCTTGCAGGAGGACAATTGCAATGAGCTCAAGCTGCTGCTTTATCTCTGAGGCCTTGTATTTATGATTGGCTGCATTTTGAATGGCCTTGGTGAATAGGGTGGAACGGGTTGTGGGCTTGGTGGGGGACGCGGTTTACCAAGTCACACAGATTGGAGATAGTTTTTCCTGCTCATGTTGAAGAAGGGAGAAGAACTTGTTGAACTTTGGGTGAAGCCCAAAGTTAGCCTTGGGATGCTTGTGGTAAGCCTCAAGAGTCAAAGTAGTCTTCAGCTTGCCATTTACCGTTGCCCAGTACAAATTCCAGCTGGCCTTGGCACAGGTCTTACCTCGCCTCTGCGTAACAACCTTCCCAATCCACTGGGGCTCAAAGTACTCAAGGAAAGGCTTGAACTCTGAGTGCTTTAATACGTAAGAATCCTTTGAGAGAACCTTGAACTCCTGCGCAGTGCGCTCTGGCTTTAAACAAGCCAAGGCACTGAGTTGTGCCAGCACAAATATGCAGGTGTCTGAAGTATCCCTCTGGCTCAACTTACTTAGCTCAGCATGGGCCTGCACATTCCAAGCAACTGCTTGGCAGTAGTGGAAGTGGCACCCCTGCACCTTTACTGCTAAACAGCTGCTCAAATGCATTGAACTGAGCAGGCTCAAAGTCTATAATGCACATGGCAGGCCCAAGAGCTCTCAGCCTTACCTTTTCCTCTAAGTCCAGGGTGACCTGGTCTTTGTCAGTGGCAGGAGGGTTGGCGTGGGTATAAGGGGGTCTTCTTGGCATTTTTGTTGTCAGGAAGGAGGGAAAGTGCTTGGCAGAGGATGGTAAAAGCATGGGTGTAAATGGCCTTGGTGGCCCCAGAAAGAAGAAAGAACACAAGTGGAATCACCCAGATGTCAATCTGGGCATGGATCATTCAGAGCTGCTTGAACATCCAGGAGCAAGTGGCAAATGTACCATCAACTAGCCAGGTTGAAGCACTTTTCAACTCCATCAGGTTCTGCTGAGTTGAGTAGCAGATTATACGGTCTTTGGTGGCAGGCCCATTGTCATGGAGGAGGAAGCGCTCCCCACTCAGAAGCTGCTTGAGCTTGTGGGTGAGCATAAGCTCTGAGAGGATGTCCAAAGCCTTGGGGGAGGGGGATTGGCGGCAATATGCTTAACACTTATGAACTTAATCAACTGCTCTTAAGTTGGCACCAACTTGAGATTGTTGGGTTTTAAGTGCTGCAGGGCTTTTATAGCCAGATCAGATTCCCAGAGGTGAGAGGATGTTGGGATCACCTGGACAAGGTATCATTTTAACACCCGGGTTATAAGATGATTGGGGGACTCACAAGAGTGCTCCCCCTTCTCTGAAGTTACTTGCTCCCGGCCCTCAGTGTTTAGCTGGGCACCACAAGTCTTATCCTCACAGATAAAGTGCTTGGTCTTGGTTTGGCTTTTTGAGTGTTACAATTAAAATTTTAGTTATCAGCAGCGTAGCAAGGGCTGCCCTTTGCGGACATAATTAGGAAGTACTGGGGGAAGTGCTTGGGGACTTTAAACTCTCTGTCCACATTATAGATATTGTGGATAGCCAGTGGATCCCAAGCCACATGACCAGAAGCTTTGAACTTATTGGAGTACTCCTCAGGCTCATCTTGGGGATCAGATGAGGGAGGGGGGAAAGAGCCATCAGGAGGGGGAGGGGAAAGGTTCTTCAAGGCCTGCTTGAATGCCTCCTTTTTCTTACCAGAAGAAGAGGTGGGCTCCTTGGAAGCCTTTGAATTCTTGGTATGTCACTCCTTGGTGGGCTTGGAGTTGGCCTCTGAGTGGTAAAAGGAGTGGACGGTAAGATCACTATCAGATTTATTGGGGGAGGAATTTTTTGGGGAAGGCAAAGGGAATGTGAAAGATTAGGGTAGAGGGGGGAGGAGTAGGAGGAGATGGGGTGGTAGGAGATGGGATTGGAGACTTTGCCTTTGCAGGCTTCTTGGCACGCTTGGGAGTGGAGGCAGTTTCTTTGGAGCCCTTGGAGGCTTGGCACTTGGGCTGTTGGCTGTTCTTGTCTATAGAAAAGTTCATTTTTGTAAATAAAAGATGTGATAGATATGAAACACAGAGGTAAAGAAAAGTAAAAGTTAAATAAAAAGTATGCAAATAAAGTTTTATCAAGAAAAAAACATAACAAAGTAAATAGAAGCAAAATAGAAACTCAAAGTACAGGTATAAAGGTTAAAACATAAAAAATAAGTAGATTTATGATGAAGCATCAAAGATGTTAGGTTCAGCATGACATCTTAGTGCTAAATCAATGTAAAAGTATAATTAAAAATCAAAAAATATATGAAAATTATATGGAGAGTAGCAGGAAAAGTAGTAGATTATAATTGCAAAAAAATAAAAAAATATTATGTGGAATTTTTTTATTGGGAGTTGAAAAAATCAAAACATAGTAAAGTTTCAAGTTTGGCACTGTTGATCAGCTTGGAAAAGCTGAATTCTCACTGTCAAGTATGCTGGAGTCAAGCAGAAAAATCAAATTTACTATGTTTTTTACATATAAAACTTGCTTAAATTTAAAACGGGGTTGAAAGTTAACCCAAAAGCAAGGCAGTTTCATATGCTCAAAAATTAAAAAAACATAAGTTAAAAAAGTAAATGAGTGGAAATGTGTTTATTAGTGATAATAATGTGCTGTGAGGAGCTGGGAGTGACTTATTTACCATAGTGTTGGTTAAAACGTTAAGAAGCTCTCTGTACTAATCCCCAAGTTAAAGTGTTGAGTGGACAAGTGTCAAGTGGCGCTCATAGTGCGTCACATATTAATTTAGCCTTAATTCCTAGCCTTTGATAAGTTAAATCCAAAGCTGATCAGGTGGCAAGTGGATAGAGTCAAACAAAGAAGATATCAAGTTCCAGTTATTTATAAATTACATATGAAATCCTTATAAATTGGGCTTAATTTATGTGGCACCACTTAATCCACAAACCCAGGAATGACATAATATAAAACAAGTGGGGTATTTGATTAATGTCTATACCACTAAATCCAGTATAGTAGTGCCTGGGAGCCTAATTGACAACTATGGATACTAATAATAAAAATATATTACTGTAAATTCAGAACCTAAATGTAAAAATGCAGATTTGTCAAATCCTTGGTCCAAATTTTGAATCACTTTTGCGGGATAGCCTTTTTTAATTAAATTGAATTCTTTGTATTTTTATTTGAATTTTTAAAAATGCAGGAACTCATAGACACTTTGCAAAGTTCAAGTCAAACTGCATATTTCCAATGGACAAAATGAATTAGCTGGAATCAGATTTGAAGCGTTCAAATCCATCAACCATTTTCATTAAGTTTACTATGTTTTTTGAAATTGCGGGATTGTCAAATCCAGGAACCAAATTTCAAATCACTTTTGAATGGCACTAGTAAACTCAGATATTAATGCAGGAACTGGAATCCATATTGAATGTACAATAAGCACACTAGGTTACACTAACCCAAATCAAGAAGCTCCACCACAACTAAAATCAAATGAAAAACCCAATCTCAACAACCATGTTTAGACATGAAATTAAGTGAAATGTAAAATTGTATAAACTGGAAATGATGTAGTATTCTGCACTCTAAATCACCATTATAGCAACCAAAAAACCATATAATGATTTATGAGCTACCCTCCTGATGAGGAAGAAATTTTTTAAAAGTTTTTTGGCCCCCAGCGTAGCCAAGGGGCCAACAAAACTTTGTTTCAAGGAAGAAGGAGAGGTGGGAAAGATAAACCATCAGTTTAATACACTATGTATGCATGTATTGCTATTAAGGATGCTTGATTACAATAGATTTTAAAAAACACTAATAATAAAATAGAAATATATATTAAAATCTATTTTTATCATGTTGCCTTTTCCTTGGTGTGTTGATAGTTCATTTGCTGTTGATAATGTGTTCCACTTAATTGGATAGTTTCACCTCCAGTTGCCTTGGCAATAGGAAATCAAGCCACCTCCGCAACCACAGTTGGTCTTGGGGAGGCAATTTGATTTCCTATTACCAAGGCAACTGGAGGTGAAACTATCCAATTAAGTGTAACACATTATCAATAGCAAATGAACTATCAACACACCAAGGAAAAGGCAACATGATAA
Organism: Entomophthora muscae; assembly: GCA_014839935.2. Taxonomy (NCBI): domain Eukaryota; kingdom Fungi; phylum Entomophthoromycota; class Entomophthoromycetes; order Entomophthorales; family Entomophthoraceae; genus Entomophthora; species Entomophthora muscae. The sequence continues at coordinate 325,390 of QTSX02002176.1, read as the reverse complement.
AAATAGATTGTAATATATAATTTTATTTTATTATTAGCGTTTTAAAAAATCTATTGTAATCAAACATCTAAATTTTAGCTGTCCTAAAATGAAATAGGTGCTTTTTGAGAATGCCTATGATTCCTAAAAGAATTAGCACAAATCCACTCTAGATCCTTTATAATCCTTTTTGAAATACCCATAAATTATATTTATTTTGAATTCACCTCATTTTTGATTTGAAATTTGGTTCTTGGATTTGAAAATCCTGCAATTTCAGATTTTTTAAGTTTTACATGATGTCTATGATTTGTTTGAAATACAGAAAATCTCAAATCATACATTAGAATCCCACATTTCTGATTCATGTATCCTGCATTTGTTTGCTGTGTTTTGTCTTTTGTTAGTTGAGTTATATGCTCAAGAGATTCAAAATTTGCCAATTTAAATAAATCAAAAAAGACAAATTAAATGTTTGATTTTATTAAATATTTTATTTATCACTTAGCTGAGTTGCCCGCAAAAGTGATTTGAAATTTGGACCAAGGATTTGACAATCCTGCATTTTTACGTTTAGGCTCTGAATTTACAGTAGTAAATAAAAAAAATTATTTAAGCGCAAATGTATTTTATAATAATAAAATTAAAATTTGGCTTAAAAAGTGTTGAACTGGTCACTTTTTATTGTAGAGTGTCAAACACAAGTTTTTTCATTTCTATTAGTAAACTTACTTATAAATTGCCCCTTAAATTGGTATTTTGGCTAACTGAATTATTAAACAGAGTTGAGTTCATGTAAATTTAACCTTTATTTTGGGTTTGAACCCCTAAATTACTAGTGAAAATTAGCTTAAAATCAGTTAAGCCAAAAATACTAATAGATTCACATATGTGGCACTTGACTCCCTGGTACTTGATAAAGTGTCAAGTACCAGGGAGTCAATCACCAGGGAGTTGAACTTACCACAGTTGCCATTAGGGGACAAAAATAGTCCAGAAAGGGGACAGAAAAGAACTTATGAATAAGATGTACTTTATTGGATATAGTGGGAATTTTTATAAAACCAGGGGAAGCCATTGGGCCACCAAGGGGGTGGCCCTGTGACAACAATCTAGATATGACACAAGTCTGTGCTAGATGAGGTCATGTGTGGGATTGCATTCTAATTGAGTTTTCATCTAATAGGGAAACATGAGACTGCTCCCACAAAGGAATCAAGAGGGGCTATAACATTGGACTATCATGAGGTGACAGGTCAAGTACCCCTGTGTATTATGAGATAAAGTGATCACTGGGATGCCAATTTCAGAAATAACACTTCTTCTTGTTCCTGCCTGCCTTGCCATCCTCAATGGCTATGGAAACCTGTAGAGAAGCAGGAAAGATGGTAGAGAAGTGTTTATGGGCAGTAATGGTGTAATCAGGGCACAATTTGTTGTTGTGTAGCTGTTTGATGCTGCTTATGGCATTCTCTATGTGATAGGTCTGGATGTCTATATCTGCAGCTAACTTGATTAACCCAAGAAGTTTAGGGTCTAGCTTTGCCTGTTTAGGATTAAGAGCATACATGGTTATCTATAGTATAGTGAGCCTCTAGGTATTTGGTTGGTAAGAAGTTGAGGGAGGCTTGGACTTTTTCAAGTAGCAACACCATTTTTCCACACAATGCACAATATCAGCTAACCAATTTTCATGGATAAGATAACCCTGCTTAATGTCTGTTAGTTTTTGGGAGTCATAGGCTATGGTAAGAAAGCCCTCACTGTAAGGTATTGCCCAATAGAGTGCAAGATTGTATACTATACCATGTAAAGCATTTGGGTTGAGATTTAACACGTAAAGAAAATAGGTACTGTTTGTAAAAGAACCTTTATGAGGCCTTCTAAAAACTTATAATTTGACACAAAAGGTGTCATTGAGTTCACTAAACCTAAAAAAACTATATAAAATAATGTGTTGAACAAGGATTTATTTGTAACTAAAAGGATTTCTACATTGGGATATTCACTGTGGGAGTATCTTAACATGAAAGTAGAAAGGTTATCTCTCATATAACAATGATGACAGCAAGCCAATTGCTTGTTGTTGGGCTATCTCCATTCTAATTATCCTAGCTATTAAAACACAGGCAAATTTAGAAGAAATTAATATCTGATCAAAAATGTATTTATTATAACCTTGAAAGTTAAATTTCAAAAACATATAACTTCAAATATAATTTTGAATTAAGAAGTTCAAGATTGAGAAGTAAATTTTCTAAGATTGAAGGAAAAAACCTGTAGATAGTGATTTGGGTAAAAAACCACTTAGAATTTCAGCTTAAAGGCTTACTCTAATAAGTGTCTTTATTTATAGATAAAGGAAAACCAAGTCCTGGGGAGATCTTCAAGGCTAAACAGGGAGTTTCTGGCAGATGGAATTGATAGACCAGGAGAAATACATTGTTTTTGGGGGAAGATAGTATTGGGAAAACACAAACCAAAGATCTGCAGCTGCAGTGTTGGGGAAAGGCGTTGGTTGCGTCAGCAACACCACAAGAAGAAAAGAGACCTATTCAAAATTGGATTTTTAATAAATTTTAAAGGAAATGGTGGAGGACGTGTGAAAGCAAAAGCAAACCCAAAATTTAACCCAAAGCAAAAAACAAGGTAAGGATCTTGATTAAATTAGACTAATAAGCTTTAAATCAAACCAAAGTTCAAATTTAAACTTATAGTATTTAAAGAGCCTGTCCTTTGGGGAAGGGAACAACACCCACTAGCTGTTTCAACACTTAAGACACCTCCTATAGTGTGATCTGCAGTATCATTTTTGAGCTCATGCTGGAAGTGAAAATTGGGGAACTATAGAACTGGGTCTGTGGTAAGGTTTTTCTTGAGCTTCTCAAAGGCCTGGATCCTGATGGGGGTTCAAGAAACCCCTTTCTTGGTGTTTAAAACTCATAGAGGTACTATTAGCTCATCACAACTAGGGATGAATTTTTTCATATGTAAAATCATTCCCAGAAAGATTTAAACTTGACTGCCATCAGTGAGAGGTGTCATATTTATGATGGCTTTGATTTTTGACTGGTCAGGTTTGATGTTGGCAGCCAAGATTGTGCAGCCAAAGAAGAGTAACTCTGTTTAGAGGAGCTCTCACTTGGAATTTTTGCCTTCAATTGGTTCTTGCAAAGGATTTTGAGGACAGAAAATAGGTGCTGGAGGTGTTCCTCAGGGCTCTGGCTGAACACAATAACTCCATACAGATATATTATAAAAACTTTCTCATAAGCTCCCTGAAAGCTTCATTCATTAAACTTGCAGTGATAAATGGCATTTTTGCCATGCCAAAATTTATGACTTGACACTTAAATGACCCTCAGTGTTTTCTAAAAGCTGTTTTGGACTCATCTCTGGGTGCAATACAGACTTGATTGTACCTGGATAAGGCTAATATTACTGAAGATTTTGGAATTCACAAGTGTTCAAAAAATTTATCAATCAGGGGTAGGAGTATTTGTTTTTGATAGTGAATTTTTGAGAGTGTGATAGTCTGTGACCAGCCTATAAGAACAGTTCTTCTTAGCCACAAAAAATGCAGCCCCATACAGAGATAGAGAGGGACAGATGAAAGCCTTTTTTAATGCATCTGCAAGATGTTGTCATAGGCTTTTATTTTCCTTGAGCATAAGAAAATAAATGCGGTGTGCCTTGAGCAGGGGCACCTGGAGTTGCACTGTGTGACATAATTTTTGAGTGGTAGTAAGTGTTTGAAAAAAAACTTGATAAGCACATACATAAAATTGTTAAGAAGTGTTTTTAATGCAGAGACTGAGTGACAGCAGAGGGGGTACCCATGTCTTTGGGGGGAAATGACATTGACCAAGCATTGTTTGAGGTTGAGTCTCCCCCTTGAAACTATATGCATCACAATATAATATTTCAACAAAGACTGTGTCATGTAGGAGTTTAATCATCTTAATGGGGTAGATGTGGAAGTATGTTATAGTAGAAAATCAAATAGTATAAATATATCACCTTCATAAGAAAAGAATCAAAAGCAGATTACCACTAAACCTCTTGTTAAATTGGAAGGCTTGGATGTTGTGATATGCAAAAATGGGCTCAAGCTGGAACAACTCCAACAAATATTGCTGAACTAGGCCTACCCTACTTCCTACTAATTAATATCAGAAAGATAATTACCTGTTATTGGCTACTTCCATATGAAGGTGCTTGGCCCATTGATTGCTAAAGTCTTACAAATATCATAACATTTATGATCACTTCCTCTATGGGAAAAAATTCTCATGAAACACCTAAAGTAATGAATAATTGATGAGACTATTATCATACACTCATGTTTTACAGGGATCAAACATTTTGAATCCTAAGAAGAATACTACTTGGACAAGCCCTATGGTTTTCATGAATGTCATGTACAACATGAGGCTTATCAAGATATTATATAAAATCCTATTATCAGATCAAATAAAGTATCATTCTCTTCTTAATTTCACCCTTTATCTCTTTTTATATGTTTCCAATAAGTATAAACTCAACAGTGATAGAACAGGTAAGTTATTCACGCCTATACAACTTAAAGGGAAATTTACTATCAATAAAATAATCTAACAGATGTCTCTTCTCACTGGCTGGAGTAGATTTAAAAAAGGAAAATATGTTCTCATGGGATATTTTTCTTCAATAATATTCTTATACTCAGAAAAAAGTACAATTTTCTCAGTACCCAAGAACCCCTTAACCCACCCCAACTCAAGGTGCCCCCAAAATACCCAACATTTTATTTCAACACCTACACTCAGCAGAAATTGGAAGGTTCTCAGGACTACACCGTGAAAATGCCAATCTCTGGATTCAAAGCACCCAAAATAAGTTTACACAAGTGGGTTATCCCTGTAAGCTCTGGGCTAGTGAAATTGTCCTACGTGTTACTGGGTCCAACCCTCAATTTGTAAGCAAATAGTTTAAGCAACATCATGGTCACAACAAAGACTGAGACATGTTTAATAACACCTTCCTTGAAATATTTGCCATAAAGGACTATGATGTTGTGATCATGGCGGAACTGAGAACCTCAAAATGACAGGAACTAAAAGTAGTGCATTGCAGCCTATGAAGACAGAAATGACTGAGCTCCCAGCACCATCAACTTTGATGAACCTGGGCCATGCTTGGACTTCTACAATGGCCTTCCTACACACATTAGACGTCAGTTTGACATGACCTGTTGCAAGAACCTCAAGGATGTATTCCTAGAAGGGGAAGCGCAGCTCAGAAGTCTGACAATCTACACGCCACCAACAAGTGCAAGGAAAACCCTGCAGCCAAAAGAGAGCCTTGCCCCAATAAGCAAAACAACTGACCTAAAAATACCCATCCTTGAAATGAGAATTGCACTGCGTAAGCTAATCAAGCAAGCACTGAAGACACCAACAAGGAGGAAAAAGCCCAGGGGAGTGCTTAGACAAGCCACTCTCCCCCACTTTATAAGATTTTTACAGGGACCAGGATTTGGATTCAAAAACCATGATCCAAGTGCCCCCCAGCAATCCTATACTGTTTGCTGCCCAAACCAGAAATAGACACATCACTTATCATTTCCGTTTTTCAGATACCAGGGCGCAGTACTATTCAACACAGGAGCAGACCAATCCTGTCAGGAACCCATCTGCTTGGAAACATACCACCCAAAAGGTGTATGGCCACAGATGGATTCAACCCTATGATTAGTGAATCAATTGGAATGGAGACCATCCCCATATGAAACAATTCTTCAATCAGACAGTATTGACCCAAAAGGGGATTGGATCTTCCCAAAATGAAGTAAGTTCCAAGATAACTGAGAAGGAAAACAGAAGCCAAAGGATGAAATAAGGAAGAAGCAGGCGGACTGGCCCCCATGACCTGTGGTTCCTCTGTAATGGGGGGATTCTGTGACAATGGAGTGGCGGTGTACCATACGCCTGGTATCACTTGGCGCCATGACTTGTCAAGGTAATTAGGAGGAGATGAACCAGAATTGACTCTGGTTCCAAAAGATATGCTTGCAGTAAAGGACTGGACAAGGAGCAAACAAACCAACCATTTATACCCAAATGGTCCCAATTGGGAAGACTTGGGTAGTATCATGGTGTTGGATTTCAAGACTGAAGAGCAGGCAAAAATAAAGCAACTAGATAAGAAAATTGACTTTATTAACTGAACAAGTAATAATGCTGAAAATATGGAGCCTTATATAGGCTGTCAATTGATGTCCAATTTGCAGTTTCAAAGGGAAGTTGGGGATAATGTTGGGGGAAAACTTGGCAGGAGAAGCTTGAACTGGCTTTACAATTAAAATACAATTATAATTGTTTTTTAAGAAACCATAACCCCTGCTAGACCTCCCCAAACAGCTAGGTGTCATTTTCCCCAGCTGTTTGAGAGGTCACAGCTTGGGGAACCTTCTGGTGGTTGAACAACCCACCAGAAGGAGAGGCTCCATTGTTTGGATTAACCAAAACAACTACATAGCCTTGTTTTTGCTTAACAAAATCAGCTTTTGAAGTGTACGCAAAATTGAGAAATCCTGCATTGGTTGTAAGATATGATTGGCTGCAGGAATCAATTTTGCAAGATGCTAAAGGTAAATTTGACTTCAAACCACTAACTCTGTTTAGGTGTTCCCCCAGTAAGCAAAAGGACCCAAGTTTGATCCTTGTATTGGGCCCAGAAAAGGCCTCCAGACTTGAATCAAGACCCTTTAAAGGTAATATAGAACTGGTATTACAAACTAATAAACCATTTATAAGTCCTGGGGAAAACTCCAAATTAGGAGAAGAGTTTCCAGAACCTGGAAGTGTTAAGATTTCCTTATTGTTGTCAGGAAAGATAGAAAAGGCATTCCTGACAAATCCCTTGTTGACAAGAAATTTGCCAATCTCATGAAACTAGCTACACCCAAGAGCAATGTCAAAAGAGTTATCATGGCAGAAAACATGAGTGCCCCAGTCAGTAAAGAGGCAAAGCCTTTTTATGGGCATAGATAGGGAATGTAAAAACTACCCTTGGTGGCCACATCATTTCAATACCTAAGTACAAAGTAGTGTTTGGCTTAGACTGGATGAGAAAGACAAAATCTTACATTGACTAGTATAGTGCCACACTCATCATACAACAAGGAGAAGTACATCATCACATCTATCTGACACACCTTTACACACTCATGAGGGCCCATATATTTTTCAAAACTATAGGAACTGAGGAAGAGAAAAATACTATCAAGATTGATTGGAACACTTTTACTTACAAGATTATTCACTTTAAAAATATAGAAGCCTCATAAAAACAGGATCTCATATACCAACAATTTATCCAATGATTCTCTTCAGTCTTCTAAGAGAAACTACCTGTATTATCCCCTGACAGGGGCATCCTACACAAAATTGAACTCAAAGAAAGTATTCATAAAGCAAGATATATTTTTCAAGGCCAGTTTCAGATTCCAGCTTTCCTAGTAACAAGATAGCAGACTGATCATGGAAAGCCATGTACACTATTGGAGCAAATTTCAATAGGTAGTTCACTGCAGTGAATCAAGATTGTCATATACCTTTTTGGGGGATAATTTATTCAGCTAAGCTAACATATTAATCTAGACAAATCCAATTGTTCTTTAGTCTTGTGTGAAAGTGTCCATGGAGAGGGGCTTCTGGAATCTCCTTATTCTGGATAAATTTCTAATACCAGGGAAGCTTGAAAAGTGCTTGGCAAAAGGAGATCCAAGTGATGAGAATGGAAAAATAATTGGTCAGGTATGTGGGAAGAAGTAATCATAAAAGGTAATGTGTGTTGTTGCAACTGAGTTCCCAGACTTGCCTGCCAACATATCTTACAATACACAGGGGGCGCTTGATGAGCCGCCCCTTGACGTGTCTAACAACATGAATCAATCTGATGGCAATATCAAATTGCAGGCATATTCTCCTAATTAGGAGCATTATCAATTTGAACTGCTGATCCCACAAAAGTTATTCCTTGGCTCCAAGTCTTACATGAAACATGTCACCATGCCACACTTTGTGGCCCAGTAGCCTTCCCCATATAGTATATTGATCACAGTATTCTATAATAAACAATATCTTATATTATAATTTCTGTCCTTTCTATTAGACTGTTGTATTCCCCAATTCAAATACTGAATCATCATTGGTTCAGTTGCAGCAGTGTTCTGGCAGCAGTTTTTGGTATAGGGATATCAGGTGGTAATATTCTCTTAACAATGTGAATAATAGGTAAATATTTTTGTGAAGAAGTAGTATATTACTGCCACAACAAGATGCTTAAAGCACATACATTAGGTATCATTTAATGGATTTAACAACAAGGAAGGCTATACTTACCCATTATTAAACTGCTTTGGAAACTTACAGGGGCTTTTATAGGGGTATGGTGACATCTTGGGTTAGTGAAATACCTGTTTAATGCTACAGTCTTCAGTGGCAACACAGGTTCCTGGGTGAATCATTGGAGGTGTGTTGGTTCTTTCTATGGGGTTGGAAGCTTACAATCTCTTTCTTAGCTTGGCAGTGGCTTTTATTTCATAATCCATGTGGTTATTATTGCAACTGAACCAATAATAGTTCAGTATTTGATTGGGGAAGAAAACATTCTAATAGAAAGAACAAGGACAAGAATAATAAGATGATGTTCATTGGTTGTTATTGTGACTAATATACTATATAGGGAAGCCATAAGTTCATAGGGGGTGGCACAGTGGCAGGTTTGACATAAGGTTTTTAGCCAATAAATAACTTGTGCAGGGATCAAAAATGTCAAATTAGCAGCACTCCTAGTTAGGATATAGTGCCTTTAACTCAACATCACCATCAGATTTATTCATGTCATTTGATACGTCATGGGGCAACTCATCAAGCGCCCCTGTGTATTGTGAGATATATTAGTAGGCAAGAGGGGAATCTGGGTTGCAACATTATGCTACTTGACAAAGGCTAGGTGGTGGGTGCTTTAGTGTGGCGTTGTAATACCCAGTTTTAGTAGGTACTAATTGCAGCAGGTATGGCAGGAGGTTGGCAAATTGGAAGCCAGTAAGGGCAGTGATGATTGGGTAGATGGTCATCAACCAACAGAAGACCTTAGCATGGAGGTTGTATATTCCAAAGCTCCTGGCAAAGTACGTTAACACATAGTACATGGAGGTGTACACCACAATAGACAGTGTGGAATGCGGGGACACCAGGAGAGGCCAGGAACCAGAGTTAGAGGAGTTGAGTTGTCCAGGGTCATAGTAATGATCATGGCCTAGCCCTTCTGGTGAGGAGCCAAAGAACTCTGGTCCTTGTTGGTAGCCTCCAATCCCAAGGCAAGCTGTAAGCATAGCTGTGAAGATGAGATGGTTCATCTTCCTTGGATTGGAGGGGTTTAGCTGGGGCTAACTAGTGAAAGTTGGCTTAAGCTTTAAGTGAGATTTAGCTTTATTGAGGGTATTAAGCTCAATAATAGCACAAGCTATTACTGATAAGGGATCCTTTATTTATAGTATCCCCCACTGTGCAAATTTTTGCAAGTGGGAGTAAAAACAGGGGATTGGAGAGCTTAAAGGTTTGGAAAATGTGATTTGGAATTGGGGTTTGAGAAAGTGGCCAAATTCTTGTTCCTTGACAAGATGTTGGGGGGTTGACCATTCTTGAATAGAGCCAATGATTTCCCCTGGGAGTGGAGTCAGGTGATGTTGAAGGCTCATGGATTTTTCACAATCTATTTTGGTCTTGGAAGGTTTAGTTTGGCTGGGATCTGGACTCAAGCATGTGATTTGATCCTCTGAATCCCATTGGTTTGAAGTTGAATTGTTCTCAAGGTTTGAAACCTGAATTTTCCCATCTTCTAGGGAGTCAGAATATTTCAAAGAATCTGAACCTAAATTTGCCCTTCTTCTGAAGGGCAGGAATTAATCAATATTTTTCCCTTTGAAAAAAAAGGAGTTTTCTGATTGGCTGCAGGTAATGGGGGCTGCTGATTGGCTATGGGTTGGGGCCTGGGACCCAGGTGGGTGGCATGCAGCCAACTGGGACCCAGGGAGCAAGCGAGTGGGCTGGCGGCAGGCTTGCAGGTGGCTGGCTGGGAAAGTGGATAGCTGTCTGGGCCCTGGCTGGCAGCAGGCCTGCTAGTGCCAGGCTGGGCAAGTGGGTGGCTCACGGCAGCTGGCTGGGCGGTGGGGGGTTGGCAGGCAAGCAGGGGGTTGGTGGGAGGCCTTCTGAAAGGCTGGCGGAGGGTGCTGGTGGGTATGGCGGGTGCCTGCGCGGTTGCAGCAGGCGCCTGCTTAGATGTTAAATTATTCTGGCAGCTTATAAATTCTGTTTCTTCTTTGGTTTGATTTTTATTTCCCCCAATTATAGGGGGAAAGTCCTCATTAAATTTTGCCTCTTTGGCTCAAAAAACTCCTTTTCTTTTCCAAACTTATCCTCCAGTGATAATTTGGCTTATGTCAGGAATATTCCTGACAGGCAGGTTTGGCCTTTGGGTTTAGTGAAGAAAACCTTGTTATCATTGATACAATCAATTGGTCAATTAGTTAATTAATTCTTTAGGTGTATAGTATTTTTCTGAGATGTCAGCATCTCAGATTTGCTCATGGAGTTGGGCCTTGAATGAAAAATTATGTTGGCTATGCAAATTAGTGGCTATCTGGGGTTTTTAGCCTTTGAATTTGTTTCTATCTAATAAACTCTCTTTAAAAAGAAGGATACAATGTCAACACCAAACAAGGGTCTTTTAATTTATATAAAAAAGCATATATCATCTAATAGTAAAGTGGGAGTTGGTCAAGGATCAGGACAGCACTATGAGTTTAGCTCATGAGACAAGATAATGGACAGGAATAAGGAGAGCCATAGAACAATCAAGGGCTGTAAAAGGGCCTAGTAACCATCTGAACTGGGAATATACTATTAATAAGTCAAGAGTATTATAGGGCAAGGTGATTTTATTGTAGAAAAAGTTGGTAATTAAACAATTAACTTATAATTCAGAGAGAAGTTGTTAAATAAGGAGGGTGAAATTAGGGGTACAGTATTAATGATCTTGAAAACAAGAATAATGCTTTTCATGAAGTTTCAGGAATCATGACTTAAATTGTTTTTATATTCATTATGGTACTTAATTAATGGCAGATTGAACTTGCATCTGCATTGCTGTGGGGCATAAGAGCAATCAATTGGTAATTATTAGAGCAGTAGTAACCTAGATTATATAAATTTGGAAGTTGTAATATGTTTTCATCTATTGACAACTGTTGTCAGGGAAGTGATTCCTGAAATTCTGTTAGTGAGTTTTGATAGGAATTTTTCAGAAATTTTGGGGAATTATGTCCAGGTGTGCCATTAGGTTATTAGGCACTTTCTGGGCCCTGATATAATCTATTGTTCAATTCCACAATAATACAGTGCACTAAAAAAGTACCTAAATGAAGCATTATAAAAGGGACTCATAAGACCATATAAATCTCCCTTTGGTGAATCTGTTTTCTTTGTAGCCAAGAAAGATGGCAGGCTGCGCCTTGTCACAAACTACTGAGCATTCAAAGAAATTACAATTGAAAACAGGTATCCTCTGCCTTTTATTAATGACATCTTTGAAGCCTTGGGGGATGCAGGTCTTCACTAATATTGATCTGACTTCCAGATATCATCAAATATAAATCAAACCCAAAGAAATCCCAAAAATACATTTATTATCAAACATGGTTCCTTTGAGTGTATTGTCATAAAATTTGGCATGATCAATTATCCCAGTATCTTTATCAGATTTATTAATGAAGTGTTAATGGAACAGATTGGGGAAAATGCATATTTTTCTGTATGACATTATCTTCTACAGTCTCATTAAGGAAAAATTGTAAAGACATATGTGTGATACTCACTTCACTAAAAGAACAATTAGTTGCCAAATATTCCAATTGTGAGTTCTTATCCTTGAGATACCCTTTTTAGGTTATAACATCAGCAAGGACATAATTAAACCAGACTCTGACAAGGTAAGAGCCATAAATAATATACCAGCACCTTAGAACAAGAGTGAACTCCATAACCTTTTGGTGATGATCACACAAATCAGATGATTCATCCCTGACTGGGGAGTTCTGATTGCCTCAGCATCTGCAATCACTGACAATATAACTATATTTTTCTGGACACCCTTACAAGAACAACACTTCTTCCAACTAAAAGAGCGCATGATTACTGCCCCCATCTTACAATATCCAAGCCAAGAAGGGATCTATGAATTGGAAACACACACCTCAGATTAGTCAGTTAATGGAGTGCTCAGAATACAGATAGCAGACAAGGATCCCCCTGTTGCATATGAGCCAAGAAAACTCTATGATGATGAAAAAATATGCCACATACATGATAAAGAATTGGTAGCTATCTGTCAGGGAATTATTCCCTAGCTATCTTAATTTATTGACCATGGTATATACTCCATATCTGCACCACAAACATACATCAGTGAATTGAACACTACTGTAAATTCAGAACCTGAACGTAAAAATGCGGGATTGTCAAATCCTTGGTCCAAATTTTGAATCACTTTTGCAGGCAACTCAGCTGAGTGATAAATAAAATATTTAATAAAATCAAACATTTAATTTGACTTTTTTGATTTATTTAAATTGGCAAATTTCAAATCTCTTGAGCAGATAACTCAACTAACAAAAGACAAAACCCAGCAAACAAATACAGGATAAATGAATCAGAAATGTGAGATTCTAATGTACAATTTGAGATTTTCTGTATTTCAAACAAATCATAGACATCATGTAAAACTTAAAAAATCTGAAATTGCGGGATTGTCAAATCCAAGAACCAAGTTTCAAATCATAATTGCAAGGAATTTGAAATAAATATAATTTATGGGTGTCTCAAAAAGGAGACCAAAGGATCTAGAGTGGATTTGTGCTAATTCTTTTAGGAATCATAGGCATTCTCAAAAATCACCCTATTCCAATTTAGGACAGCTAAAATTTAGATCATAATATTCACAAAATTAACATATATAACAATAAAATTGACAAAAATATACATTCCTCTTCTTGAGTTTAAAATTTTAATAAAAATTTATTATGTCTTCTTTCAATAACAACCAAGTCAACAAGCTGTTCCCTGGCCTTGACAAACTTATGCAGGGCTCACTGGGTCTCTTAATGGTGAAGCCTCTGTCTATGGCCACTCCCAAACTGCAGGCCCCTCTGCAAGCCCCACTCAGGAGTTTGTTCTTTCTCCTGCAACTTCCAGCATGGCCCTGTTTGCTCACCATGCACAGGCAGCTGCCAACTCAAATCCCTTATCAGCAATAGCATCTGGAACCAGCCATTTTAGCCATGGGGTCACCCAGAAAGCCCAGGATCCTGAAACAGCCAATTAGATGGCATTGACCAGTTCCCATGATGAACACATCCCTCCCCCAGCCAATCAGCCTGCAAGACGCAGAAAGAAACTAATCACTCCGGAGATTGTTCTCAAAATGATTGAAAGGCAAGGGAAGCTTAGGTCCCTTGGGGAAATTGTGACCAAAATGGGGTTTGCAAAGTCCACTGTGGCTGCAACCCTGCAAGCCCATGCCAAATGTGGCCCCCCTACCAAGAAGACCCCAACTGGTGCCTGTACTTTGACCAAAAGTGACACAGCTCATCCCCTTATGATGGCCATTATGGAACGTGACCCGCAGATGCCCCTGCTCCAGGTACGTCTCCAGTTGGGACTCCACAACATCTTCACCAACAAAAGAACGGTGAATTTGTGGATGCACAGAGTTGTGGTTGCTGCTAGAATCTTGTCCAATCAAGTTCTCAGTGGCCCCATTTTGGTGGCCACTGACCCCTACAATTCAACTATTATTAATTTTATCAAAGGAAGGGCAATGAGGCCCATAATGACGTAATCTTCCTGTTTTATGCTAAGATATCTGCAAGTATCCAAGACTTTGGAGAAAAGCGTATCCAGTCTGATGTGTACAAGCGCAGCCCAATATTGTATTGGTTTGTTGGGGTTTTATTGGCAGTTTCCCCATTGGGCGTCAATTATTACTTGGCAATATCAAACACTGCAGATGGGTATGCCTACCAGACAGAGCTCAAGGCCATGCTGGAGGAGTGGGCCACACAAAACACCGTGCACACAGTTGTACTGAGTGCAGAGATAGAGCAGCAGGAATGGGAAACCCAAGAAATCAGGGCTGCGGGGCATACCTGCTGGTCCTACCCCATCAACTACGCCAACATGCATCTTGCAGATGTATGTCTCTACAATTTTGGTTCTGCCCTCAGGCGCTTAAAGCCTGCCACCTACAACAAACTATGCACCCAAATTGATAAGGGGTATGAGCTTTCCCCTTCTGCGTCTGTCCAGGACTTATTTGATCTCATCATCTTCTATGCAAGTGATAGTGATAAGTCTAGAAAGGACCCCCGTCTCCCCCATGCCAGTCCATCTGTTTTGTTAAGCCCACATATGTGATGGAAGAAGAATTTGAACAATTGAAGCAAAACAATCTTGCTGCCCCTTCCCAGTCAACAAACCCTGCCTCCCCAACCCCCCATCAAGCCACCACCCATTCCCTCCCCACTATCTCTGATGCCGCCTCTTTCACAGGCGCAGATGAAGGTAATTTTCATTCTGCCCATCCCTCCCCTTCCCGTCCTTTGATTAGTAAATAAATATTTTCTTTTTGACAACTTATTAGAATTGATATCTCTCTTTCAATTCATAATTAATAATATTTTCTTTTCACATTATCAAGATTTCGCATAATTAATACAATGTTGTACATTATATGAATAACTTAAGATTATGAGCATACATATTTTTCATCACCATTAATAAATTAAAGACAATAAACATAAATATTGCATTAAAATATTACAATTAGACATCAACTCTTGATATTTTGATATTATGTACATAACTCAATGCACTTTTTTTAATAAAATTCATTGTAAACTAGGCCTTTTTCATTAAAATTTAAAATAAATTGACTGTGTTTATATTAGAGAGCCATTAACGCTTAGTACAAATATTGATACATAGTGCATTTTTACAGACTGTATATTTACCTATTGGTAATAATTCTGTAAACTTTTCAGTTGGATAATGTGAGGTAATAATGTAATGTGTTAATAGATTACTGTTTATTGTCATTAATTGGCTGATTTTCTTTGCTGTGACAATTGTACATTTTCTGATATTTATGAACTAGTATCCAATTGGTTGGCTTCACATCCAATCACACAGGTGATAGGGAAACAAGCTGCCACCCTGAGACTGGATGTGGTCAGGGTGGCGGCTTGTTTTCCTATTGCCTGTGCAATTGGATGTGACGCCAACCAATTGGATACTAGTGTGTAAATATCAGAAAATGCACAATTGCCACAGCAAAGAAAATCAGCCAATTAATGACAATAAACAGTAATCTATTAACACATTACATTATTACCTCATATTATCTAACTGAAAAGTTTACAGAATTATTACCAATAGGTAAATATACAGTCTGTAAAATGCACTATGTATCAATATTTGTACTAAGCATTAATGGCTCTCTAATATAAACACAGTCAATTTATTTTAAATTTTAATGAAAAAGGCCTAGTTTACAATGAATTTTATTAAAAAAAGTGCATTGAGTTATGCACATAATATCAAAATATCAAGAGTTGATGTCTAATTGTAATATTTTAATGCAATATTTATGTTTATTGTCTTTAATTTATTAATGGTGATGAAAAATATGTATGCGCTGAAGATAGTACTATAAAAACCAGTTTTTTAATGGAATTAAAACAAAATGTCAACAATCTATAACTTGATCAACAAATTAGAAGCACACCTGCAAAAGTTTGTTGAAATAGAAAAAAATATCAGGGAAATAGTGACAGGAAAGCTGGGTAACAAGGGCCAGCTACTAATCCAGTCAAAAGAAGATGCTCTGGATAAATTGGAAAATATTATAGATGAAAAGAACAAAGAGCATTACTTAATCTACAGGGAACAATTTTATCAAGTCTGAAGTTCAACAATGTGGCCTACAATTTGTGGGAGTTCTGGCAGGGGGCCAAAGAAAACAATAAGATCAAACCTGTGAAGGAACAGAAATTCAAAAGGAAATCAACACCAACAAAGAGGAAAACAATCAAATGGAAACAGATGAAAATGAAACAAAATCAAGAAGCAGAAGCACTTCAAGAAATACAGAAGCTTTATCAAATGAAAACCAAGAAGAAACACAAGTTGCAAGAAAGATAAGAAAAATTCAGCCTAGAAAAATTAATGAGGAGCATCCAACGCTCATGAAGTTTGCCAAAGTGGCGCCTGTGGCTGAGGGGGGCACAGGGGAAATGATTATAAATCATTTTATGTTTTATATTTATTTTAGTCATCACCAGGAATGGGGATGAGGTTGCGGAAGTGGCAGCTTATACGCCAAGTTGGTTTTACGGGGGTTATCAGTCACTGGTGGCCCCTGTAAAACAAATAAATAAAAACCAAATAAATAAAATAATTCAACAGAATATGAATAATTTTTTAATATTGAAGCTCAAGATAGGGAATATTCACCACCTGCGGGGTGCTTGCCATGGATAAGGGAAGCATATGAACTAGGATCAAATATCAAAATCAAAGAAATGAATGAAATTTGCGGGGATATCAAACTGAACTTCAATGAATACATATACAAAAGCATTCAAAGATTCCCCTTCACAAACATCAACAAATACAAAAAGAATTTAATAAAAACCAACTTTCAAATAGGAAATGAATATTTGAATTATGCAATTTTTAATGAAGTTTTTAAGGCACTATCAAATAAAGTTGGGGATGCAGTCCTTGTGAATAATTTTAAACCTTTATTAATATTGTTTGCCAAGGCCTGGGGGGCTGATTCAAGTCAGGCCCCCCCGGAACCCTCTTCAAGTTCAACCAAACATCCTATATTAATAGGTTAGTTCAAACATTCAAAAAGTTATGCATGTTCTTGGAAAAGTATACCTCACAGATAATCCATGTCGCGGTATACCTGGGAATCCTCCTACACTGCATATTAAAAACCAATGTCAAAAAGTTGGAAGATGTACCTATACAAATTGATATATGCCGTGTAGCCCTTGACCGCCAGAAGACACCACAGGGATATAGGACAGTTGAGCACGTCCTGTATGACTCATTTGCATTAGCAACGTTATACAGGTGCTATGTGCCCCCCAAAAAACCCCTACTAGTCAATTCCCTCACCGGCCTGCCTTTTATCAAACAATCATCAACCACCAGGGTACAAGGCGCCACCCCTCTAGCAATTGCATCCAGGGTTGTCCACCACGTACAGAAGAGTATGTGGATCCAATTAGATGCATTAGCTGAAAATTTAATTTTGGGGTATAATTCCCTGGAATAATCACATTCTCTTTACAATTAGCATCTCCCAATAAATATTTTCCCCTTGAAAATTTTTTTTTTACTTTTTATATTTTAATACTAAACTTTTCAATACTGAAATATGTACTATTAAAATTTTACTAAAAAAATTTAATATTACATATTTAAATATTAAAAAATTTAGTATCTAAAGTTAATATTAAAATTTTAATAATACATATTACAATATTAAAATTTTTAATATCAAATATTTTGATATTGAATAAATCATGATTTAATAAAATTGCTATATTTTGATTATTTAAACTTTAATATTTAACTTTTAAGATTTATAATTATAATTTTACTTTTAATATTTTAATTTTTATTTCAAATTTTAGTATGTAAATTATAATATTAATATATGAAAATATATTACAAGACATTAGTTAAAGTTGTGACCAGTTAAATATTAAAAATAAGTTAAAAATGTTTTTATTTATTAGCTTGTTGAGTACAGGTTTGTTTATCACATAGATAAACATCAAGAATTGAATTTGTCTGCATCATGCGGCCCACTCCACTATTGTTCTAAACAAATGATTATTTAGAACTCAAATTACCTTTCCCTTGTAATGTGATTTGGTAAACATATTCAATATACTTGACCTGCGTTCTAAGTACTAATTAGTAAGCAATACATGAAAATCATTGGTGGTTGTGTTGTGTGGCTATAGTGGCAATGAAATTACAAGGATCAGATGATGACATGCAAGGTCAGATTTGTGGCTTAAAAAAGCCAAAGTACCATCAAGAATTCACAATTATTTAAATAAACTAATTTATTTCTATCTTTTTTTAATTTATTCATTTGTTAGCGCAAAAGCCAATAATAATATTCAGTGCATTATAATAAAATATTTGTCCTCATACCTAGCATAATTAATTTTATTTACCTTTTCTATGTATTCTTATATGTCCATATTACATTCAAATGTCACATTATGATATATAAATAATAGTTATTGAGTCCTAATAAAAACAAACTAAATAAAATTAAAACTAAATAAAACCCAGAGCACCCATTTACCTGATTGGCTCAGAGGCCAGGGCTTTTGGGAGGAAGGATTCCAAGTGCTCATAGAAAGCCGCCACCACATCAGGTGGCATTGCAAATTGGCTGATCTCAAGAATATTGAAGAGATCCTTGGTGTCCTGAGGGAGGCCTTTCTTCACCTTATTTTTGATCCACCCAAAGACCTCCTCAATTGGATTCAGAAATGGGGAATATGGCGGGAGGAAGAGAAGTCTCATTAGACAATTGGTAATTCAGTGGCTGGAGGTGTGACTGTTTTTTTTGATGGGGGGAACTTGGACACAACCAGATCCACTTTGTGGAGCCCAACATTATCAAGCACAACAACATTGGTTGTGCCGCTGTAATTTATCCAAAGGTACTCCTTGACAGCTCGGAGAAAATTGAGAAAGGTCCCACTATTATGGGAGCCTTTAATCATCTGATACTGGTTCAACCTGCAAGGACCAAGAAGTGCAACCATGGAATAGGTCTGGGAACAGACAGCTGCGCAATGGGCTACGCCATCCTTGGACCCCTTCTCAACCCACCCATGCCTAGACCTGAGTGAGGAGGAAAACAACAATTTGTCAATATAGAAGAACTGGACATTCCCAGTCTCCTTTAGTGCCAGATATGTCTTGGCATAAATGTGTTGATCCTTGATGGTCTTTTCACTGTTCCTATTGTACAAAGAAACTCTGAGCACCTTCCACAAGAAGCTCAAATCAACCATTGTTTTGTAAACAAGGGTTTTAGAAACAGAAAGCCTGAACTTGGTGGCAAGCATTGATTCAACAGCAAGTGTTTCCAGGTGGTAATCCTTGGCTACCCACTGCTTGATTACATCAATATAAACAGGCTGAAGGAGTTTGGGCTGCCGCTTAGCCTTGGTGGATTTGGCAATTTTCCCAGTGTTGCCATACTTGGTGTTGATGCTGGCAATGTATCTGGCTGTGACACCAAATTGGGACACAATATTCCAAACTGTCATTCCCCTGTTCAAGCAGTTGAGGAGAGCTTCACACTCACTATCTGTCAACTGACGCTGGCCCTTGGCAGGTACCACAACATCCTGGCTACCAGGCTTGACACAGGGGATGGGGACCTTTTGTGTAGAAGGTGGGATCACGCTTGCTTGCAGTGGTGCTGTCAATGGTTGAATACACAATAGGCGCAGATGGTTCCTCAGTTGTGGCTAATGCTGATAGGAGGTGTCAAAGACGTGGGGGCAATAAGTAGCAACTCTTGGGTCAAGAGTGCGGGGCCAGGTGACAACTGGGTATACAGTGGAGGTGTAAGTAACCTCAGTGTTCCCGGTGACCCTGGTGTAGGAGACTTTGGTAGCAGGCCTTGAAAGTGGCTTCTGCCTGGGATTTAAGATGGTAGTTCTGGCTTGGGATGCAGGAGGTGGTTGGCTGGTGCTGACACCTTGGGAGGCCTCTGTATTGGCATGACTCCCCTCAAGTTGGGTTCTGGGTCTGTTCTTGGACCCTCTGGGACGCCCTTGTGGACAGGCTGCCCTGCAGGCTGGTGCAGGAACGGGTTGAGAATGTAATTGACAGTCCATAAAAATAAAATAAAAATATATTTTAGATTAAATATGTATTTATTTGGAGTTATTGGTTTAGTTGTGGGTAGTTGTTTTCTCTTGATTTAGCCTTGAATAGTAGCAGAGTTTCTATATCTGTGACTTGAAGTGAATAATATTGTATACTTTCTGGGTTTGGATGATTTTAAACCTTAATAACTTTTTATGTCTAATTATGGTTATTGAGATTGAATTTTTAGTTTGATTTTAGTTGTGGTGGAGCTTCTTGATTTGGGTTGGTGTTTCCTAGTGTGCTTACTGTACATTAAATTTGGATTCCAGTTCCCACAATTAATATCTGAGTTTACTGGTGGCATTCAAAAGTGATTTGAAATTTGGTTCTTGGATTTGACAATCCTTTGATTTCAAAAAACATAGTAAACTTAATGAAAATGGCTGATGGGTTTGAACGCTTCAAATCTGATTCCAGTTAATTCATTTTGTCCATTGAAAATATGCAGTTTGACTTGAACTTTGCAAAGTGTCTATGAGTTCCCGCATTTTCAAATATTCAAATAAATACTCAAAAAAATCAATTTGATTAAAAAAGGCTATCCCACAAAAGTGATTTGAAATTTGGACTAAGGATTTGACAATCCTTCATTTTTATGTCCAGGTTCTGAATTTACAGTATGATTAACTCTCACTTGATCCCAGACAGGAATCAAACTTGGAACCCTAAAGAGAAGCCAGAGTGTTATTATATATTTAACAGTTTAATATAGTTTACCTATTTATTTGGGCCTATTCAGTCAACTTTTGCTCCTGCTCTTGTGTTTAGTTCCGCAGAGATTAGTATTCCACTAAGCCATATCACTTACCGTGTGAATGCTGATTGGCTGCAGGTTTTACACTTGACAATCACAAAACCTCTTCAGCTATACTTTGACATGGCTCTTCATTTTTTTGACAATGGTAGAATGGATCAACAACGCTTAATTGTGGCTGCTCTTATTGCTGGTTTTATGAGCCTCTTATTCCAAGTTAAATTTCACTAAATTATTAAGCTTCATCTCCAAATAACCCTGGTAAGTATAATATTCTCAGTCAACCATTTTATGAAACTTGATTTTAAACACACTCATTTTCAATTACCCTCCTAAATATTTTTATCTCAATACCAAAGTATTTAAGTGAGCTCCTTTCATAAATTTCAATTGTTCCAAAAATAAAGATTATCTTTGATTCTTAATACTTGACCTGTCAGGAACCCATTCCTGACATCATTAATTATCCTTAAGGGATTGTTAAATTGTTTACAATTATGTTTTAGGATTTTCTAAGAACATTTCAATAATTTCCCTAATTATTTAATTCCCCTGATGATTTTTTCACCTCCAGGGTATTGTGAAACTCTATATTATTCATCAACAAAACCCAACTTCAATGTTTTACGCTTGTGATCAACTGATCTCAATCTCTTTCTCCTGATATATAATATATGTGATTGAGATCTCCCAATGTTGGATCTTATTATTATTTAAGTGAATAATACCCTTCCTTAATTATTGTTTGTAAAATAAAAACCTTTACCCTATTCCCAAATCCCAGATTCATTGCTTGCTACAACAGTTTGAAATAGGAAACCTGGCTAGTGCCTAGAATACTTACTACTAATGTTGGTGATGGGTTGGGTACATTGGTTTTGCTACTATTTATGACTTTCTTCTTGAATTCCTACAACACTGACTTGGTCCTCTTGGTTGTGATTCCTGTTATGAAGAATGTGTGTGCTACTGCTGGGTTGATAAAAGCAGTCACCTTGTGTCAGGAATATTTCTGAAATAAACCAAATAATTACTAGAGGACAATGCTGGGAAAGAGTAGAAGTATTTCCTGTTAAAGAGGAAAATTTTAATAAGGAATTTCCCCCTTTGATTGGGGGAAATAAAAACTAAATGAAAGGAAAAACAGAACTAAACAGATGCCAGAATATTTTATCATCCAGACAGGCGCCCACCACGCCTGCCAGCCCCCCACCTGCTAGACAGCCACCCTGCCAGGCTCCTGCTTGCCCACCCAGCCACCAGCGGGCCCGCCGCCAGTTCCCTGCCTGCTTGCCTGCCCCCTGCCAGCCTCCTGACTGCCACCCAGGCCCCTCTAACCCACCTGCTTGCCCCCAGTTCACTTGCTTGCCCCCTAGGTCCCAGTTGGCTGCCACCCACCCACCCAGGCCCCACTCCACAGCCAACCAGAAACCCCCATGCAATGCAGCCAATCAGAAAAGTACCTGGTTGCAGGAATTTTTTTTTGAATAATTCCTGCCCTTCAGAAGAAGGGCAAATCCAGGATTCAGATTCCAAAGACTATTCCTGCCATTCATAACAAGAAGAAATTCAGGATTCAAATTCCAAAGTCTATTCTGTCCCAATAGAAGAAGGCCAAATTCAAGTTTCAGGTGTAAGCAGCAATTCTACCCATGACCAATGAGATTCTGAGGCACAGATCACAAGGTTGAGTCTAGGCTCCAACCAAATCATGTGCCCCAAGACATAAATAGATTCTAAGGGTACCTTGAGTTTTTCCCATCATATGACCTCTTGCCCATAAGAAACCATTGGCCTTTCAAGAACTTCCAACTCAACAACAGATTGTACAATGACAAGTGGTTGACCTTATCCTCAAGAACCCATTTCAAGTCCCACCTTCCAAACTTTTGGGATCCCCAATGCCCTGTTTTTACTCCCACTTGCAAAACTTTGCACAGTGGGGGATACTATAAATAAAGGATCCCTCCTCAGTAATAGCTTGTGCTATTATTGAGCTTAATACCCTCAATAAAGCTAAATCTCACTTAAAACTTAAGCCAAATTTTGCTAGTTAGCCCCAGCCAAACCCCTTTAATCCAAGGAAGATGAACTGTCTCATCTTCACAGCATTGCTTACAGCTTGCCTTGGGATTGGAGGTTATCAACAGGGACCATAGTTCTTTGGACCCTCATCAGAAGGGTTAGGTCATGATCCCCACTATGATCCTGGACAACTCAACTCCTCCCATACTGGTTCCTGGCCTCCCCTGGTGTCTCTACATTCCATGCTGTTCATTGCAGTGTATACCTCAATTTACTATGTGTTAACCTACTTTGCTGGGAGCTTTGGAAGATACAACATCCACACCCAGGTCTTCTGCTGGTTGATGACCATCTACCCAATTGTCATTGCCCTGGCTGGTTTTCAATTTGCCAACCTCCTGCCATACCTGCTGCAAGTAGTACCTACTCTATCTGGGTATTATGCCTTGCCTGAAATAAATATGGAATACTGGATAGAGTACAGAGACCCAATTCTGGTGAAGTGGGTCCCTGACATGACCACATCTATTATTAAATTCCCTTTTTGAAACCATGCAGGGAATTCATTTCCTGTTCTTGTTTCTAGCATCTTTCCTATATGTGATATTAGCCCTCAAAAACCCAACTCCTCCTACAGACTGGCATAAGTCCTCTCCTGATGAATCTTGCCAGGAGTCCCTGGCTAATGATTGGTTCAAATATCTCTCAGGACACTGGGGAAGAAAGTTACATTATGGCTGCTCCACAACTCCTTCTCTACCTGTCAAGCTTTCCTTAATCAGACCAAATTCATCCTTCTACCTGTTGACATACTTGGTAGGATAGTACCTACTGGGAAGGTTCAGTTCTATTATGGGACAGTTTGCATATCTAGGCCACCTTGGTCATCTTGCTATGGTTACTATTCCAATTGTTTTTTCATTGCAGGGCTTAACTTAGGGGGCTTGGTTCACAAGATTAGGGACTTTTTCCCTTTCAAGTGGGTCCCTGACACTATCATTCACTGTCTAATGGAGTGGCAATGCTACCTGGAAGGTACAAAGATATTTAAACTGCTAACTAACCGCAAGTCATTGGTATTATTCGAGACTCAACAATACCTATCTAGACAACAAGCTGAATGAATGAGCCTTATACAAAGGTACTCCATGATAAATGAATACAAACCAGGCAAAAAAATGCTTACTGCAGACGCCCTACCCAGGCTATACAGTAAACATGTTCTATGTACTAATGGGGACCCCAATTAACCTATGTTAATTATGGGGAATCTCCAAGAAAGGTCTAGACCTGACACACCAATGGAATTATAAGAAAAGGTCCTTAAAAACAAACATTTGTTCAAAAATTCTATGGTATCCTCCATTGCATATTGCCAAGTGGAGATTCAGTAACATACTTCCTGTCATAAAAAATATTAGCACAACCCTTTTCTCTCATAGAGATTTGTGTTACAAAAGTAACAAAGTCAAATTCCTGGGCAGGAATTGAGCCTGCACCCAGCTACCAGGTGGAGAAAGCCAGTGATGGGAATTTTACTGCCAAGGAAACAGCTGTGGGGCCGTTATGGGCCCCAAAAGCTATGCCCAAGCCTTGGTGGGTTTGGCTGGGCCTGGGCACGCTAAATTTAGCTGCCCAGAACTCCCAGTTCAAGCCCATCCTCCATTTAGTAATTTGGGGTTCCCAATTGGGAACTTCTTTTTAATCAAGTTCTTTTACCTAAGAAATGTCTTTCAAGCCAGTCCCAAAATGGTAATCAAATTGGAAAAGACCTCATGACATCAGCAGTCAAACCTGCTAGAGTCAATGTCCAGTCAGGCAAAGATGGGCCACCAACAAGCCAAACAACTGTTTCTGAAGACCCCAAAAACAACCATGAAGCAGTCAACCAAATATCAGAACCCGAGATGCTAAGCCTGGCCACACAGATACCACCAGAAGAATGCCCAGAGGCACTTGCATGCAAGTAAGTATATAAGTCAGAAGCACTATAGAAAATTATGTAATGTCATCCTTACCAATAAATTTATTATGAACTTTTGGTTCATCAATTTGTTTCCATACCTATTTTTGATACTCTTCCATCTGCATTTACCAAATTACTAATACTTGTCTTCAGAAATAGATAGCCAGACTTCAGTTGACAAATCCAAAGCCTTAGACTACAGTCTGCAAAGCGCTCCATTTAGCCCTGTCTACTTCACTGTTTATCCCCCCCAATCCTGATCACAAACCTTGAACCTTGGAAGATTTGCAGTGGTACACCTGCCCAAACGCCCCCAAGGAACCCTACCAAATAATCTGTGTTGGCAGAGAAATCACTATATACCCTTTGATCTTCAACAGGAAATACAATAATCCTGCTGCCTACTTGGTCCCAATGGAACCACCCCTGACGCCCAAACCAACCATCTCAACCCATAACATTTATGATGCCACTAGTCAGAGTATTCAATTTCTAGGAGTGCTATACCTGGAAATCACTGGGTTGATTCTGCCTTGTAAGCGGCTAGACCATGGGCTGTGGCTGGTAAGGCCTTCTCCTACCTGATAAAGTTAGGTCCCATCATCTGGTGGTCTATGCCTGTACCTGGTTCTGCCCCTACTTCACCTGAAGGTGCAACATGGTATTCTTGGTATCCTGACAATTTGGGAAAAACCTGTAGCCATAAACTACATGAATACCTCAAGACCTGCTACTGGTGGCCCAAAATGTTGAAAAATGTCAATTAAGTGCTTAAACAATGCAAATTAATTAAAAATTATGCTCATTATAAGGCACCCCCAAGTCTGAAATGTCAGTATCAATCACTCAATCATTTAAGGTATTGGCATTAGATTCTGGGGGACCCATGTAAGGAGATAGCAAAAGAAAAACATAATTCTCTAAACCATCAACTATGCAGCAAGGTGTCCTGTGGCCAAGGTACAAAATAGCATAAATGTAATTATATTACATGTTTTATAGGCAAAGTAAGCATTAACAAGCTTATTAAAGCCAACCTCCTAATTAAAAATGGAAAAAATAAAATAACTGTCATTGAAACCAAATTTTACCTTGTCAAAAACGATATCAAACACATTTTTGCCAGCCCTTACCACCCAAAGACTAATGGGAGAGTTAAAAGTCTAAATATCTCTCTAATAGAAGCCTTAAGCAACTGATCTGCCAATGGTCCTTGATTTGGACTGATATGCTGCCAACAGGATTAATAGTATGCCTCAATTTGAGAGAGGGGATGTGATGATCCATATGGAGTCAGTTTTCAGGGAAGAGCTAATTTGGCTGAAATAAAGGCTCAATGCTTGGAGTTAGAGAAGGATATTGGCCTAAGATAGGTAAATGTTTGATAAGGAGAGAAACAATCCAGGGGAGGTCCCTGGATGGTACTCCAAACTAGTAGAGAAGTTGTGGCTGCCAGAAAAGGATAGGCTCAGGTAGCTCTGAGATCTTTTGGCCATATGTAGGAGGTCTGCAGGTGGAAAACTTTATCTTGTTTGGGGGTAAGGTTTCCCTGTCTATGTCTTCTTGGTAGCTTTTTAAGGAGGTCTTGATGTCACCAGAGAGGCATGGGTATGCTCAGGAACATTCTCAAGGTAGTTGTCTAGGAATTCAGCTTAGAACTTGGTAATTGATAGGTTTCCAGGAAGTAAAGTTGGTTACTTTGCTACTGAAAGCTCAAACTAACCACTTGGGCAAGTAAAAAACTGCACAGACACAAGGATTGTCTGTGGTTGATGGCCTAAAGTAGTGGTCACTGATGGGGGCCTAGTCAAATGCTAACTCACTTGTGAAGACTTATTATCTAATTCTGAGGTGTTAGTAACAGGGACTACAGAAAAGGACAGAACCTAAGTGGCTCATACAGAGAAGAACAGAACATAGGTGATTCACACAAAGAAGAACAGAACCTAGGTGGTTAATACAGAGAAGGACATAACCTTGGCGGTCCATACAGGGAAGCAAAAGAGAAGGAACCTTGATTATTCATATGGAGAAGGAGCAGAGAAGGAAAAGTTTTGATTGAACCAGAGAAGAACTTGCATAAGGAATGAAAGATGACAGAGAAGGACTAGCAGAAGAAGTATGAAAAGCTTTCAAAGGAGAAGGACTAGTAGAAAAAGCAGAAGATGAAAAAAGGACTACAAGAAGGAGAAGAAAGAATGAAAGAAGGCCATCAGAAGAAGACCAGGATTTGAGAAGAAAATACTTGGAAAGTTAAAGATGAAAAGAAAAGAAGTAAAGAGAAAAGGATAGTTAAGAAAGAATTAAGAGAAAAGAATCAAAGAGAAGGAAATAATAAAATAAATAAGAAAAAGAATTAAAAGATGAGAAGAGAAGAAAAAACAGTTAAAAAATAGACTGTGAATTTATTAGGAGTTGATTGAGTGATAATAGGAAAGAGCAGACAGAAACAGTATGGAGAAACTCTGAGGATGAAGGCTGGAGTCTTGCTGAAACCATAGAAGGGAGCAAGAAGAAAGCAACAGGCAGTTTTGAATTTCTCCAAGGGGAGAAAACACAGGGAAACACAGAGAAACATTGAAGAAATTAATGTATGAAAATTTCTTAAGTAAAAAATAGGCAGAAACAATTGAGTTGGCCCAGAGAAATGTATGGGAACTATAAAGAAATTGTTTGAAATGTGGGGCCTGGGTTTACCCGGAGCAAGATGACGCTGGGTTCAAACCAGGGTCAAGAGCAAGTCATCCAGAAAATTTTTTTGGCAAACCTGCTCAATCCAGATGGTGATTGGCTGCATGACAGAGCCTATTTGCTCATGTTTTTCATTGGTTAAATAGAAGAGGAAAAGCCTAAAAATGAGGGAATGGACAAGGAAAAGCCTGCTTTTAATTGGCTGAAAGTAAATAAAGAGAGTTAATGTATTATAGCGCAAGAGAAACTGGATATTTTAAGCCTGGAAAAGCCAAGGATCTGAGAGGGAAAAACTGAAAAAGGAGCTATAAAAAGGGGAACAGTTTGAAGAAGACAAGGATTAGAAGCAGTGGATTACAAAGGCCACTAAGACAGAACCAGAATGTCAGGGCCCAGAATGCCCTGGACAATCAGCTGTCCTTCCTAGAGGAAAAAAAACCTACAGCTTGTGAACCTTTACCAAGTATCTCCCAGAGCAAGAAAACCCCCTTCCAACTAAAAAATGTCCCAGGATTCAAGAGGCACATGAGCCTCAAATCCCTGGCTTCTATTCTATTATTGAATTTGGGCCTCTCAACTATCAGGAAATGATACATTGGGAGCGCAATCAGGAGCTTGATTGCTTGTGGAGTCTATAAATAACTGTAGCTCCTTGGCATGCTGCAGTTCAAGAAAGATTCATGTTATACCAACCAATGAGCACCCACCTTCTGGCCCAAGTATGCAAATTCCAGTGAAAATTGTAAGTTCAACTGAAATTGATACCATCAGTTCTCTGGTGGCACAAAAGGCCATCAAATTACCAGCAAGTATAAGTAGCAAGGAGAAGAAGCCCTCCTCACTGTTGACATCTTAATAAAACCAGTTTATGCTCAGAAATCATTATCTGTTTGCAGGAATTGTCTATTTTTGCTCAAATTTAATTACTCTCTTTGCATCTATTTGGGAATCCACAACACAATATAAACTTGCCTATTCATATCCTCCTGGTTATACTCCTGCTACCTCAGTCAATCCACCCCGCACTCTTAACTTGGAGTATTTCCACCCCCATCCATCTGGATCTCCCGCCTGCTATGAAGGAGATTCCTGCTGCTCCCCCTCTACCCAATGCGCCTCCTGCCCTGGACTTCAGTAAGTTGGGGTTTGTCTACATCACAGTATTGGGGCTGGCCAACCAAGTTGTTCCCCATACTGGGAGTTGGCACCCCTAGCTACTGCAGTTAACTACCTGGTACAAATTGTGTCTATTGTTTACATGGCCTTCCAGGCCCGGCCTGCCTCCCCTGTGGGAGTCTAGCCGGACTCTGGTATGGGCTGTGACACAGGAGCTTAGGAGGCCTAAGATAATAGAGCAAGAGCCAAAGACCAAATGCAAGGGGTCCAAGAGGTTGTTAATGAAGGACTCCAAGTATTGGCAAACTCCTATTTTTTCCTATACCACCAGGGCCATATTACAGAGAGTTTCTAAGGGGATTGTCTTTATAAGACAAATAAACGCCCATTTCAACCCCTACACATATTTAGATGTTGTGCATTAATTCCCATGAGTGAACTACCTAACATCTTCTACACTAGTCAAGAGAAAGAGGATACCTATTCCCAAAGATGTTGAAGGTTTTCTACTGGTAAACATTCAAGGGAGGAGTGGGAAAGATTGACTGTACACCTTGAGATGACAGACAGAGGCAGATAATTCATTGGTTTTGAGTTTAATAGACTCTTGAAAAACTGGTACTAGCTCACAAACGGTCTGGCCCCAGATGAGGTTCAGGTACATGTAGGGGATGCTTGCCTAGTAGTAGGAAAAGTACTGGAAGAATTTGCCCTGATGCAAGCCAAGCGCAAAATCTAACTTAGCCAGATGCCCCAGCTTGGGAATGACAACCCCATCCAGCTGGTCCCTAGCTTTGGCCCAGGACATCCCATGGTGACCAAAGAGCTGGAACATCACAGGGGGTCTAAACTAACTAAGTTTGGCTCCCATCCTGGGGGAAATACCCACCAGGACACCATCCAGTGCAACACTGGGATTCCTGATTAAACAGGTGTCCAGAGAGAGGATGTATGGGGTAGTTGTGGGAATTAGGAGTTTAACCCCATCAATGCTATTCCTGAAAGCAGCCAGGGGGTACGCTTAATACTTTAGCCCTGAGGCACAGGTGCAATCCAAGGAGCAGGTTGAGGGTTCTCTACTGGAGGTACAGGCACAAGAGGGTCCTCTCTTTGTGATGCTCTGGGGGCGGTTCAAGGAGGAACTGGTCCAAATTGTTGCAAGTGAGACTTTTCACCAAGCACTCACCAGAGATCAGGAGATTCTGTGCCCTTCTGGGGAGATCTTTTACAATATGTAAAAGATGAGAAAGATTGTTGCCCAATTGATGCACTGAAGTGGAAATTTTTCCCCGGAGGTTGGGAGAAGTAGTCCAGATGAGAATAAGGACTGGAGACATAGTAAAGACCTCAAACTTTAAAATTGGAATCAAAATTTCTGATAGCAACAATTGAGGGTTGTGGACTCAGAAAAATGAACCAGGAGTAAAATTTGGTGCCAGCAGAAAGAAGGAATTTTTATGACACTAGTGGCAAGAAGAGAGGGACCCAGAAGCCTTGGTTTTAATAGTAAATAACAAGTGAGCCTGTTAAATGAGCGTATTGACTTTGGGTTCAAAGCAAAAGCAAAAGAAAAATGAATTCCAACCTATAATAGGTAAATATAGAATTTTTAGCTCTAGCTAACAAGGTTCAAACTAGATTTTTAAGAGTGTATAGAGTAAAGCTTGCCACTGTCTCTAAGGTTAACTCTGAAGTGCTGTAAAAGCAACAGACCACCAAGGGGAGGTGAAGGTAAGGGAATTAGTTATTTGGACCAATAATTTTAAATAAAAAGGACTCTAAAAGGAGTCCAAAATAATTAAAACTATTTGAAATAAATTCCAAACTTTAATTTTGTATAAGAATGAGCAAGCAGGGGACCAAAAGTTCCCTGTCTTGCTTTAATGGACCAGATCTGAATTTGGAAGGTCACCTGACCCAGGCAGTGATTCTGATTGGCCAGGGGAGATTTTTTGCAAGGCAGTTTCAGGAGGGTTGGATGGTTTCCCATTAATTTCTTATTTAACCTCTGATTGGCTGGTGCCTATGAAATGCTTCAGGGGACCATTAATTCCAGTTTGCATGGAATTTGTTGATTTGGCAGAAGCACATCCTTATTGGTTACACTTCATCTGTTTTAAATAGTCACAGAACCAAGCCAACAAGTAGTCCAAGTTGATTAGGAATTTTTCCCAGGTCTGGAAAAGGCCAGTGTATTAGTGGATACTGTCATGGAAGTGTATACCAGGAAAAATTTCTCATCAACTGTGTGTGCTGAATCCTCCACTGAATTCAGAGGTTTAATGCGGGTTTGTGAGGTTTTCTTGGTGCAGCAAGAGAATAATGTCCTATATAAGGCTAAAGGGGGAAGTAACTTTACATTCACTAACTTAAACCATAGTACAGACAAAAGCCCATATGAACTTGTCTATGGGCACAAATCTGTCATTGTTAGTATCATGCTGGGACCACAGCTACCTTTTCCTAAGAAGCTACCAAGTAGCAATGACCCTGTTATATAACAAGCAAGATAAGACCAGAAGCTAAAGAGAAGGAAAGAGTGAGATATAGAGATTGACACTCCAAGATGAACAATTCCAGGTTAGAGATTAGATTTGGGTAGTCAACCATGATCTAAATAAATTAGAACCAGGGTTACAAGAACCAGGGGTTATCAGGGAAGTCAAGCCCAACAATACCTATCTTTTAAAGAGAATTGGTGCCTGCACAAGCTTGAAATGTATCATCATGGTTAACTCCAAATGTGCAAGGCAAGAAATTAC
The DNA here is from genome assembly GCA_014839935.2 of Entomophthora muscae. Classification (NCBI taxonomy): domain Eukaryota; kingdom Fungi; phylum Entomophthoromycota; class Entomophthoromycetes; order Entomophthorales; family Entomophthoraceae; genus Entomophthora; species Entomophthora muscae. The sequence goes on along the minus strand of QTSX02002176.1, from coordinate 294,007 downwards.
TAATGTAATTCATAAATACCTGTTCCCAATGCAAAACAGGATTAATATCAAGCTCAAATCCCTGAAACCCCCAAGAAAGTTTATAAGACTCCACCTTCTAGCACCCCAGGGGGAGATGTTGCAACATCTATGATTACTCTATCAGGGAATTAATTCCCTGAGAAATTCCCTGACTGATTTCTAGGTCAGTGGCACTCTTATTAAACCCCCAACTTATATGGGGATCAAACCTTTAAAAACCTAAAGGAAAATTACTTGGATAAGCCCCATTATAAACCAGATTTACTGGGACAGTATTTGGCTTTGCATGATACTATACAACCCTCAATATTCATATCAAATAAAGTATCATTTTTTCTTAAATTTCCCCTTTACTTTGTTTATTATACTTCCCATAAGTATATACACAACAGTATCATGATCTCTATATAAGTTTTTAAACTGTGCAATATTTTACTTGGTCCTGATTTAGACAATATTGAGTTTTATTTACTCTTCACGTCTAAGCATGGTTATCAAATCTGGATTTTTCAAAATTGATTTAGTCATAGTGGAGCTTTCTGATTTGGTTTAGTGTCCCCTAGTTTAATTACAGTGTATTAAATTCATATTTCAGATCCTTCAATCAATTTTTCAGTTTACTAGGGGCTTTCAATTGTGATTTGAAATTTATTCTTGGATCTGGCAGCCCACAATTTCTAAAAAGACTTAGTAAGGGTAATGGAAAAAAATGGTGGATATGAACCATTTGTTTAAGATTCCAGCAGCTTCATTCCCCCATCTAGAATATGCAGACATAGCTTGATATTTGTAGGATGTCTATGCAATCCCACTGCTTGAAGCCTTTAAATAAAATGCAAATAAGCCAACCTGATCAAGGAGGATCCAAGATGAAATCCAGGTCTGAAATATGGATGTAGGGGTTGATGGCCCCACATTTTTACCATCAGGCTCAGAATTTGTAGTACATCTCATGTGGAATTCTGAAGTGCTGAAGAGACTGTCATCAAGAAGTATAACAGATCACATCTCCATTAAGACATAGAAGACTATTCTAGAACCTTATTTCCTAACACCAGATAACTACAGGACTATCACACATCTGTTTTAAAGTCCTAATCTCCCCTGGATATCCCTGCTGTAGTAGATTAACTCCTTAAGCAGGGAGTGTGCTAAGGTATAAGGATTCAAAGCCTCAAACCTTCTGTGTTCAATGATCCTCATCTTTCACTTAATCTTAAAGATAGTTCATTCATATGATAATAAGCCACAAAAATATACCATGTATACTTGATCTTAAGCATTGCTAGTATCAAGCCACAACCACTTTAGTTTAAAAGTCAAATCTACTATCCAATAATAAGGTTATTCTTTTAAATTTCTTGCTTCCCCTCCATAGGTCACCTCACCTGTGATATAGACGGTATGATATTAACGTCTGAAAAAATGGTGAGGGATACAGATCCATATCCACATTTCATTACAGATAAGCCAAAGGTGAGGACAAAAATACTGTTTAGTGAAATTTATAAAGTTAAACTTAGGATTAAGCAGAATAACTGATGCTAACCATAACACAGCTAGGCAAAATGCTTGGGAGAGGGAAATGGGTATTTGTAATAGAATCCAGGACATTCTGGAGGCAGGGGTGTCCCCAATTCTGTTTCTGCTTTGGGAACCCAACATTGGCAGAGTTCAGGGGAAAAGATTATGGGCCATTTTATCAGCAGCCAATAACAAGACAGTTAACAATCAAGTTAACTGGGAGGTGGAGTAAAAGCCCCAGCAGGGGATACATTATGGAACTTCAACTAATGTAAATTCAGTCTTCTATTTCAGAAAGTTTTTCCAGGACCTGTAGAAAGGGCTCAACCCTTGCAAGTTTATTGAAACCAAGACCTGTATGTATAATAAACTTGACTAAGCTTTTTATTTTCATGATCATTATATGGAATAAAATTAATTAAGCTTTCTATTTTCATGATCAGCATCTTAGCCCAAGCCCAACTAAGCTTGCAGTCATTGCCAGCTATAAGGTATCCTATTAGAGAAGTAACCTTTGGTGTTCAATTTTTGGACTTCTTTTTGCATAATGATAGTTTTATATGTTACTTGGAGATCATATCAACTTATATCAACTAATTCCAACTTTACAGGGATTTTTACCTGGTACTGGAGTGGCTGTCAACCACTTTCTATCAACAGTTTTTCTTAGACCATTTGAATATGTTAAATTTTGGGATGTTTTCCTTTTGCCTTTGGATTTTTGATTAGAACACATAGTGCCTGGCGTTATGAAAACTACTGTGACATCACCATCACCAGTACTGATATATGGAAGCAAGCTATTTATTAGGCACTTGGCTCTAAATGCTGTAGATATGGTTTAGTAAGGCTGTTATTTCATTGAGTTTGGTTTACATAATGATAACAACTTCTGTGGCCTGGCTCAAATGTGGAAGAGTAATATGGATTACAGTGTATGCTATAACATCTTTGATTACTCCCACTTGGGTAATAATTTTCCTTTGAAATGACTTCATTAATGAGTAAGTGTGGCTATAAAACTCAATCCAGATGTTACACTAGTGTTGTAACTATGCTGTTTTAGCAAAGTTACAAGGGGAAAAATAATTGGAAACTAGATAATATTCTTTATTGAGAGATAACTATTATATAGTTGTTGTGAATTGTGGATATCAGGAACATAATTTTTGGTGATCACTTGGTTGGATGGTTAGGGGATGGCTTGATCCTGATAATGAATCAAGCGCTAAATTGAGACATCCACTGTATGGGATCATTGTTTGTTCATGTTGCTATTTCTGGAATCTAAGTTGACTTCCTTGCTTGGCTATGGGTCACTGGGAAGACAGATTGCGGGTCACAAACCCTCTTAGTTGGAACCTTGTTTGGCAGGTCAACCCTGCTGTTTTGACACTAGGATCAACCCCTTGGTTTTTCAAGGTAATCTACACTTTCAAGCCACATGATATGTATGATCCATATGGTTGATTTGTGACATATCAATAAGCTATCTAAAGATCTTATTATATTTCAAGAAAGATACCAATCTCTTTCCAAGCTCTTTGCATTATCTTGTATAGTATGCTTCTTGAAAGTATATACTTGGTATGGGTATAAGTTGATTTGCTTGTATCTTGGGGTACTGATCTTACATGGTGATTTTGAAGGGTTCTGTGTTTTATATGAATGTTGGTTGTTTGATTTGATTTGGCCAATACTATGATTGCTATTCATTTAAGCTGAATTATGTGGGCACTTGAATTCTTTAGTATACAAATGGAGTCTACTCTTAACCGAGATTGATTTGTCTATCCAAAAGTTGTAAAAATTACCGATTTTTAAAAAGAAGTTGGGTTGAGAGTAAGAACACATTTAATAGTGGGACTGGTTTGTGGGACTGGCTGTACAGGATATCTGGGCGGAGCAGGAACCTTTCAGGTGGAGGATGTTTCCTATCTTGCTAAAGTCACGTACATCGTACTTTAGGCTATCTGGAGTATCCTCCCCTCGGTTGTAAACCCAACCATTAATATGTTTGGTAGCGCAGATGGCTGTGCGGGAGGTGAAGATGCCACACTTGGACTCGGAGAAGTGCCAGATATGCCTGGTGTTTAATGGCACATAATATGATCCAATGACAATGCACGCCATTCCGGGGTGAGTGAGGCTGGCCTCATGAAACAGATGGTTTACGCAACTTTCCGTTGGCTTGAATATGAAAAGGATGCTATTTAAGTTGAATCTGCTGAACATGCTTGTCAGCTTCTTGATTGGAGTCCTTTAAGTAGATTTCGCAATGGCTCAAGGATAAACTCATCCTCCAACTTGACTTGCTCAATAAAAACCCTGCACTAATTTATTTCTTGAAAGAAACAAAAATCGTCCGCAATACTGGAGCCAATCAGAACGCCAAATCTAAGCTAACTAACCAAATCATAAGGGTTAGAACACCTATTCCTAATGGTTTCTGATCAACGAACATATAATGCCTTTTTGCTGATATTAAGCATTCTGCCACCAAAAACCAAACTGCGTACCAGAAACTCGGATTCATATCAACTTATATTGCTATTGCTTCTTAAGAAATATCCCATGCATGGCACCACCTAGTACTCCTGAAAATATATACGTCCTTCACTCAGTAGTACAGTAGTTTTCAAACCTGTTGAGATAAATGTATATTATTCAGTTTAGAATGCATGAACTCAGTCACAAAATGTATTTCAGCTTGATAGATCTAAATAGAAGATAATTTCACGGAAAATGAGCGCTATTAGGCATAAATATCCAGTCATACAACAACCTGTTCAAACTGGGGACAAATGCTTAACAATTCAACAACAAGTGTACCAAACACTAGAACACATGAGTTTCAGTCACAGAATGCATCTACTATGTTTATTATGTTTTTGGTGAACGCATGACACTCAGTCACAAAAGCTGGCAATTTGATCCAACAACGAGCCTCAATAGCAACTGAAATAGACAACATAAATAGGGATGCTTCAGCTCAACCCCAGCTGGCTTTTGGCTCAAGGCTGCTACAGCTAAACGGATTCACTAAATATTTAATTGGTCTTAAATAAATATTTGATAACAGTGGCCATGAGCCAGAAACTGGCCGCGGCTGCCCGGGGCTAGGCCAAAGCAACCCTAAACATAAATATCAAATATCAAATATCAAATATCAAATATCAAAATGCATGAATGAATCTATAATACTGTTACCAACGTGTCCTAATTAAGAATGAAATCTAGAATACAAAAAGGAAATAAATATTATGAGTGTCTGTTTTGAGATTAGAATCAATAAAAATATCAAATTTATCCAAACTTATGATCAACAGTGCATATTTACAACCAAAAATAATTAATATAGAAATCTAAAAATCTAATTTGAAATAAACAGTAGTGACTACAAGATTGCATGTAACTATATATGGAGAGATAAAAGTTACAATAAATAAATTATATAGATATACTGTTTAAATTTTATTTTATTTTTATACCAAAATGAACACATCCCAACAACAGAGTAGCAATGCAGCTGTTGTGCGCCGTGGTTGTGGCCGCCCCGCGGGTCAAAGAACAGAGTTAGTGCAACCCAAGTGCCTACTCAGGAAGGAGACAGGATAGAATAGTTCAATAGTGATGCTGCACTGACACATCCAGTTCAAGGAGCACAACGTGCAAGGGGGCGGAGCATCAACCCCCGGGTCCAGAAGCTGACCTAAAAATTCACCAAGGCCATCACCACCAAAAAAGTAAATGACATCACCACCAAGAAGGTGTCTTTGGTGTACAACCCTGTATACCCCTGTGATGGTGTTTCTGCAGCCATACTGGAGAAGGTTAAGCATGTGCTCAACACCACTTATGAGCCTTATATCAGTGATTCCAAAGGTGCAGACAAGGACAAGCTATCCCAGTATTTTCAAACAACAAAAGGGCAGAAGGTGCTGAAAAAGGTTGCTGCATTCTACAGCCAAGTGCCCATGCCCTGTGTTGTGCCCAATCCTAATGAGTCAATCCCTATTGGTCCAGGAACACCTGTGGGCAATCCGACAGTGGATCAAGCAGAATTGCCATCTTGAACTGGAAAAATATTCAGTCAATGGTTGAGTCCGCTTTTGGAATCCAAGCTTTGGTTTTCACGTGCTACCAAGTGGTCAAAAAATTGAACTTCTCCTGGAAAAAGCTCAGGGTATCTCCCTATAATTGCAATAGCCCAGACAATGTTGTATATTGGCAAAAATACGCTGAGACAGTAACTGCTTTCAAGGAGAAGGGGGCCTCCAAATTCTATTACGTTGAAAAGTTGTCCTTTGCATCCTCCATGAGAAATGAGTACGGGTATGTCCCCAAAGGGGAAAAGAACGGCATGCCCTGGTGTGTGGCTGTCTGGTCTGTTGCCTACTCAATAGTAGTCCTTCTTGGTCCCCTTGGCATTGAACTCTATCAAATGATCAAGGGATCCCACAACAGTACAACCTTTCTGGAATTTATCCAATTGGTTCAGGAGCACCTGAGGTGCACAAGCCTGGGCTTCACCAACGTTATTGTGCTGGATAATGTTGGACTCCACAAGGTGGCAGATATTCTTTCAGAATTCCAGGCAATTGAGCCTGATATTGCCATTGCCTTGCAACAATTGGCTAAATGCCTTTACATCTTCTCTTCCTCCCTGCCTATTCCCCATTCCTCAACCAAATTGAGGAGGTCTTCAGGTGGCTCAAGAGATTTGTCAAGAAAGGGGCACCACCCAGGCCTGATGATCTGTTCAATTTGCTGCAGGTTGATGTCCACACCCTCTCAGCTGAAACTGTGGCCAAAGTCTATGGTCACGCGGATTTGTTTTCCCTGTGTGCCTTGCCCAGTAGCCAATCAATTAAAGACTTTGCTATTCCAAATGTTTTCTTGAATTTAATTTTTTAATATTTGTTTTTATTTATTTTAATTCATTTTGACTTTATTTCTGATATTCTGATATTGTGTCAGGTATAAAAAATTAACAAAGCAAAGCCAATTGAATGAATGAATGAATGGACAAATAAAACACAAGAATAGTTATATTTTTATTATTATGATTTATTTAGGTTGTTTTTTCAAGTTTTTTATATGATTCCAATTATATACTGTCATTTTTATAAAAATTAACAAAGCAATAAGGGTGAATGAATGAATACATGGAATGTTTTTTATTATGTATTTATTTGGTGAATATAGATGGTTTGAGTAGATAATTTTTAAATAAAAAATTATATATAGAAATTTAAAATAGTATTTGGGTGTAGACTTTTATTGGGGATGGGAGCAGTGGAATTCAAGGACATTGTGTTGAAATAGACTAGTAATTTCTATTGACAGAACATATGTTGACATTGGATCTGTACTAAATAAATTGCAGCAGGAAGAATACTAGAGCATTGTGACACAATTGGCTAGGAGGATTTTTTCTGGTGGAGCAGCCATCTCATAGGTGGCAGCAAGAATAACTGAATCCTGAATAATGTGCTCTATTGAGCTGTATCCAGGAGCAATTTTTTCTGTCAAATAAATGGCGCACTATATCCAGTTTTATTATCACATCAGAGTTGTTGTGGGCTTCTTCTTTAAGAAAAATCAGTACAACAAGACCTAGGTAAACAATCAAGTGAAGTCTCTGCCCTGCAAACAGGGCAGAGAACTCACAAAATTTATTATATAGGGTACTAATTTTATTCATAAAGAACGTAGTGGTGAAGGTTTTTTCCATTGTTTTTGGTATACCAGTCTTGTTGGAGCACCAAGAAGCCCCAAAATCTCCAAGGATGCCTACAACAGCAGGCATGACAGCAACAGAACTATAGTTAAGTTTTGTTATTTTTTCATTGAAATTTTTTAGGATGTGCAATAGTGTGTGCTCAATTGGGTAACAGAAACGTACTTCTTCTTGTTCTCTTTCCATCTTGTATAGGTTTTGGTACATCATAGTTTGGATAAAATCCCAGAAAATCATGACAAAGAACTTGCAGAAGCCAGGGAGCGGAACATAGTGGTGGAGTTGCAGTTGGGGGCCGCGGCCAAAGCCAAGACCTGTCATTTGGTGTCATCTTGCTTTGTTTGGAGTGTTTTAAGTTGTTCAAGTTTCATGGGATAATTTTTATTTAATTTTTTTATCATTTCAGAGGCAGCAGCTGGCGTCAGGACCAGCTGATGCCCTATGTGGGGGACAGTTCCTGTAGAATGTTTGCAAGATGTACAGTTTCAGATACTGGTAGACTTCTCCTTCTGATTCTTCTAAATAAAAAAGATAGTAAATCTTTTTATTTATTTGACATTATATTTTTTACCTTCTTCTATATCCTTACCTGTTGCCTCCTTGACAGGGGCTGCTTTGCAGGACTTGTCACTAGTTGGTTGCTGGTCTTCTGTTGGTTTTTGTTTCTTTTTATTTTTTAGCTGCTCAATCATCTTAGGGTTGTTTGACCACGCCTCTGCAGTTGCAAACCCCTGTGGCTTGAACTGTAGATTGGCAAGAACATCTTTTTGTACGTTTAGGAGCCTGGTTGCAAGTTTTTCAGTAGCATCAGTAATCTTCTTCTTCAGGGCCTTCATAGTAAGTTTGTCTAGTTTGTTGCCTTCTAACACTACCTCCTTTAGCATGTCCTTGACCTTTTGATTGACCTCCTTTATTTTAGCCACCGCCACATCCAATTACTTTATCATTGCCTCAAATTCTGCCATGTTTTCCTTGGACTTATTCCAGCCCTTTTTATACCCATAAAATATCCCAACAAACTATATCTATTATATTGTAGCAATAGAGTTTAAATAAATATATTGTTGCAAATAAACCAATTAGAGTTCAGTAATTGATTGGGGAAGACAACAGTCTAATAGAAAGGACAAGAATTGTCAGGAAGCCAGTCATAGGTAGAGGCATTGGGCAGCTCAGGGTGAGGTACGGCTGAGCCGGCGGGTAAGGCCCACCATAGAATGATGCTAACTTGATAATGTAAGATACAGATTGCCCAAGCAAGGACCAGGGTCTGGAGTTAGGGACTATGGAATCCACCAAACCTGTCAAAGTAATATAGAGTACTCCAAACAGTTGGGTAGAGATGGTCTTGGCTGCAGTGGGGGGTTCCAGTGGGCGGTCTGGTCTAGGGGTTAAGGGTGGAGTCATGGGAACAAAGTATGCTGGTAGGTAGTTGTACTTGTCTTTGAACAATAAGGGCAGTATCTCAATCCTCTTTCCTTTGCATCCTATGTATTCAGTTTCTCTAGTCCTTGCCAAGGGGTTGGCAATGAGGATGGTTTCCAAGCCGTACTCCAAATAGGCTGGGTTGGGCAGGTACTCAGTAAAGTGCACAGGTCTAAAGGGGGCTCCCAGAGGACAGTATAATGCCTGAGGCAATTTGGCAGGTTGGTCTCTGGAGGGGGCGGCAGCCTGGTTGTCTACTTGGCCAGAATTGAGATGGAAGATCACTAAGGCTAGATAGGGTAAGATTTGTTTGAACCAAAGGTTCATAAAACTTTATTATCAAAAATGACAATGTGGTTTTCACCATACCACCAGGGTTTTTATACCATGGGATTTTGCTTCTTTGATTTTTGCAGGGTTCAGGCTTGCAGGCAAGGCACTGGCGGGGCAGGGATCTTGGCTTAGAGTCTTGAGGGCGGCAGATCCAGGTTATGCCTGCTCTGATGAATAGAAGTGGCAACGCTTCATTCTGCCACCACTGTTCCCTATGTTGCCTGAGTAGTTCAATTGCACTACCCATTCTGGACAGAAAGCTGGCAGTTGCTGGTGGTCATTGGCAGAGTTAAAAATAGGTTTTGTTTTAACCTCCTTAAGGCAAGCTGCAACCTCTGCATAGATTAAGATCTTTGGTGGCTCAAGTTTGGCATTAATCTGGTGACCATTTGGGGAATTGTCCTTGGGCAACTGGCGGGCCTTGGAGTAACTCGTCAACTCAGGTTTGCAATTTAGCAAGTGGGCGGGTTCCTGTCCACTTTGTGTGACTCAAGTAGTCTTTGGAGGGTCAGGGTTTGATTCCACTTTCAGAGAACTGGGGTTTAACTCTTGGGTCTTCAATACAAGTATTGAAATGTCATTCATGATAAGAATGAATAGAATAAGGTATTGTTTATTGTAGAATATTGTGGTTAATATACTATATGGGGAAAGCCACAAGGCCATAAAGCAGTGGCATAGTAGCATGTTCCATGTAGGGTTTGAATCCAAGGAATAGCTTTTGTAGGGGTCAGCAGGTCAAATTGGTAGCACTCCTAATTAGGAGAAAGTGCACGCAGTTTGATATTGCCATCAGATTGACTCATGTTGTTAAATACATCAAGGGGCAACTCATTGAGTGCCCCCTGTGTATTGTAAGATACATTGGCAGGCAATTCAGGAAACTCAGTTGCAACAATATCTTGATTTTACTTATGGTTTTGTATTAGCTTTAAGTGCAACTACTCATTTGATATTGATAATATGTATATTTATTGTATATAGCAACCCATTCCTAGTATCATGAACAACATATTTTGTCATATACATGTTTTTTCCAAGTAAAACATGATTTATTCATGGATCAATGTCCAAGTTTGACCCAAAGTACATATTTATTAAAAGATAGCCACTTTCACAGTTTATATGTAGATTATTTATTTTTGAGTGTGTAAACCAACCCAATCTTAGTATCATGAATAACATATTATGTCATGTTTATGCTCTGTCCAAGTAAAAAATAATCTATTCTTGAATCAATATGCCAAGTTCAATCAAAAGTACATATTTATTAAAGATAGCCTCTTTCACAGGTTATATGTAGATCACACATTTCAGAGCATATAAGCCAACCCATTCTTAGTATCATGAACATTTTTGTTCATGTACATGCTTTGTCTAAGTATAATCTAATTTGTTATTGACTTGGTAAAGTAGTTTTAAAGGCTATGGCAACAACCAAAAATACCTCAGATTTAAACAAAAATTTTCAGATTTAAACAAAATCCAAGTTGCGCAAGATTCAGAATTCAATTATTTTATAAAATTTCAGTTATTAAATGGACTTTCAAACAAAAGTTCACTAGCCCATTATACAAAATTATATCAAACATCAAGCAGTGTATTTCAAACCACAAACAAAATGAACTGACACAACAAGTGAAATGGATGGATGCTGTTCCAGAGTATATTATAATCCAATCAGGATTCATATGAGGCACCAACAGAAGAACTAAAACAAAACAAAACTTGAGCAATCTAGAAGCAAGATTACACAAGCACAAAACAAAATGAACTCACACAAGATGTGTAGTACAAGCAGCCTAAAATAGAAAAATAACAGTTTAACAGCCAATCAACAGCTATCTAATTTAGGGACAGAGGCATTTTATTCATTTTTATGGATCCTGATTTGTATGAAAAGGTTTTGAGAACCTTCCAAATATGGACTTGAGATTACAATAAAAAAATCATTAAATTTTAAAGTTTCTACTTTTAGTGATTTTATCCTAGGTTTTTACAATGGTTCTTACAAGCAATATCTTTGACAGCGCCAGCAGCCAAGCCAGCAGCAGCAAGACCAGCTTCAATGGAGGCAAGGCTCAGAAAGTGGAGGCACCTGTTTACACCCAAGCCTTTGAGGCGGAAACAAGGAAGCTGACCTGTACCTGACCACCAACCCCTATGGCTTTGACTTGTTTGAGAGTCACTTAGAGTCTAGCTCTGCCCCTGCTCCCATACCCACCCCCACACAAGATGCCCACCAACCAACCAATCAGGATGGCAATCTTGATTTGGAATAACTTCCTGCCACTAGCCAACTTGCCCCTCTACAGCCAATCAGGCTTCAGCTTCCCTGGCCCAGCACCCCAAGCAACAAATCATCACTGCCCAAATTCTTCAGGAAATTGTGGCACTGAATCTACAGGGTCTGTCCTGGGAACATATTGCTGCCCAGTTGCAATTTACCCAAGCTACTGTCATGCGGGAATTCAACAACCTGATGAACAGGGGGAATCTGATCAGGATGGCCAAGAAGCCCAAGAAGGCCCCCAAGTCACAAATATCTGAGGCATACTCAATCATGCTTGACCTCCTCCAGAGGGATCACAAGCTTCCCTTGACCCAGGTCTGGAAGCAAGTTGCGCACTATGGCATTTGGGTGTCTGAGTGCATGGTGCAGCTCTGGATGTATGGGAAGGTGGCTTCAATACAGATTCTTACCTATTTTGCCAGCGACTAATGGGATGGCGCTGAGGATTCCCCCATATGACACCGCCATCAAATCAACCCTGGTCCAATTCCTGACTAGTCTAACTGATTATGTAATGTTTGTCACCTATTACAAGCTATCAATAGCTTTTGATGATTTTGGAAAGCAAGAAAGAGCCGCCATTCAAAAAGGAAGGAAGAAGGTCAAGAAGGGGACATTCATTGGTGCATTTCTGGCTGTTTCAGCCAAGGGTTTTGTCTACTATTGGACAAACCCAGATTTCATCAATGGCTACTTGTACAGACTCATCCTTGGTGGATTACTCAACTCCTGGGATGGCTCAAATTCCAAGTACCAGGTTTTCTTGAGCCACCAGATGGAGGGTAGCTCCATTGCCCTCAAGGCCATCCAGGGACAAGGGCACCAGGCCTCAGTCTACCCTACCAGATTGCAGACGTACATCTGGCTGATGTTGTCTTCCTCAACATGAGATCCACATTACGGGAGCGCCACCCTCAGGCTTTCAACGACCTCTATCTTGGGGTCCTTGACCGCAATTTTCTTTTGGCCACCAGATGGTGGCTGACTTGTTTGCTCAAATGGTTTTCCATGTGAACATGGGCAACCAATCACGTAAGGATAAGCTCATTTCACCTCAGGCCACTGCCACCTACCAGCCCATCCAGCCAATGAGCAATGAGGAATACAACAAGCGTTATATGGCAGCCATCACGTGAAATCCTCCTGCCTCCACCCCCGCCACCAACACCCCTAACCCGCAAGCCCAACCCACCCAATCCCAGACCCCCCAGGCCAGCACCGCCTCTACGTCTTCCTTCCTGCGTTATTCTGCCTCCTAGGCATCACTCTCCCTGCCCCAATAAACCCCTGTCACCAAACATTTTCTTTTTTATTATCATTTTTTTGAATTTCAATTGTTCATGTTCTCTTTGTTTATAGTTGGTTTTATTCTTTATGTTCAGCTTATTTCTATAAAATCATATATTTACTATGTTGTGTATCTAGATCCAGAACACAGTTATTTTTAGCACTTAAACATAGCTCTTTGTGAAAATATTAACAATGATTTGGTGATCAGCTAAATTTGAATTAGAAAATTATAGTGTTAACTGTTTTTAGATAAAATTGTTACTGATCCAAATTCAAAACCTTAATGATAAACTTTAACCCAATCAGGAGCCAAGTGATAAAGTGATTGTTGTGACATAAAGGATCATTCAATAATTCTTTGGTGCATGTGCTCTAATTAATATGATTGGCTGGATATTTTACCATTGTACGCCATTGCTGCTGTGTCAAATTGTTGATAGACTAGTGCCCAATCAGCTGCTGGGTTAGCACTAGTCCATCAACAACTTGCCACAGCAGCAATGGCGTACAATGGCAAAATATCCAGCCAATCATATTAATTAGCGCACATGCACCAAAGAATTATTGAATGATCCTTTATGTCACAACAATCACTTTATCACTTGGCTCCTGATTGGCTTAAAGTTTATCATTAAGGTTTTGAATTTGGATCAGTAACAACTTTATCTAAAAACAGTTAACACTATATCTTTCTAATTCAAATTTAGCTGATCACCAAATTGTTGTTAATATTTTCACAAGGGGCTATGTCAAGCGCCAAAAATAATATGATAATCAAGGAAACAATGCCAACACAAAGCAAACAACACATATTGAGATGAGCGTAAAACATATACAAAATGGGTAAAAAGATGAGATAATATAGCATATGAGGAAACAAAAAGGAATAAACAAAGAGGCAACAGTATCAAAATAAACAGAATTTATTGGGGCAAAAGCTATAAAAACATATGGAAAGTTTAGTAAAAAAATCAAATGAGAGAACTCAAAAAACTACTTAAAGACCTCAACTTGGAAATTGCCAAAATCAAGGACATCAACTGCAAGGTCAAAGCCAAAGTTAAGTCTGCTGTCCTCACTGGGGAAAAAATTGACAAGGTGTCTGCAAAGGCACTAATGTCAAAAATGCCAGACACCCCAGAGAAGACCATCAAGTGTCTTCTCATCATCCAGAAGACAGTGGTTGAGGGCCTCCAGTTCAAGGCGTACAATCTTTCTGTGCCGTCTGTTTGGGTTGACAACCGAGAGATGTATGAGCATCTCAAACCTGCCAAGCGTGCCAGGGCAGAGGATACTGAATTGCCAGCGCAATTGATTGTGCCAAGAATGGCCAAGCTGGCCAAGGCTGCGGGCAAGGAAGAAACACAAGAAGGTAGCCTAAAAAACAAAATTAATAAATTTTCAAAAAAAACTTACCTTTTTTCTTAGAAAACATAGACAGCAAACTCTGCCAAGTCCTGGTCCCTTTTGTCTTGGCCACCTTTTATGCAAATTATGCCACTCATGTGACCAAGCAATTTTATCTGCCCCCCCCCTGTTGTGTGGGAGCTGAAGGACTGTATCCACGGGTCCTTTCCTATATCCAGGGAGGCATTGGCTGGGCTGACGCATGGAGAGGGGGCATCTGAGTGGGCAGTTACTGCCTACAAAAATGCCCAACTGGACCGCCTGGACCCAGTTAACCTCAGTGGAGTTTACTGTGTAAACTCCATTGAGCTTGTTTGGGACGTCCTGGCAACGCTCCCATTCAAGAATGTACTGGAGATGGGCCGGGCTCATGTGGCTGCTTGCTTCTGCTTCCCGTTGGAGCACACCCTGTCTTACCTATTGGAGAACTTTGGGTGCAGGGTGGGCAAATTGGCTGTTGCAGACACAACAGCTGTCAAGAAGACAAAAATCCTCCTTGCTGACTTTGGGTTGGCCTGGAGTGCCAACAAGACGGGGGTCCCTGCAGCCATAGAGCTGACTTTTGCAAAGACCAGGCACAACAAGAAGATCAGTGTGGTCTATAATAAATTGTGTGAGTTCACGGAAGCCTTTGCTGGGCAAAGGCTTCACTTGGTGGTTTACCTTGGCTATCTTTTCTTCTTTGGGATGAGCGCCAGCATAGAGGATCTAGACAGGGTCCTTCTGGGGATTGACAAGGCCCAACTTGCACTTGACGGGAAGAAGGTCCCCCCTGGATATGACTTGATGGACCATATGATCCAAGATGCCCTGGTCCTGGCAGGGATTTACGGGTTTTCAGCCCCGCCCAAAAAGCTGCTTCTCAGTTTGCACCTTACCCTACTCCCCTTCACCAGCAGGAGGGAGTTTTTTAATAAGGGCATATCCACCGTCCACGGTGTGGTGGTGGAGGTTGTGCGCCACCTCCATTGCAGGGTGGGTACATATCAAAGAACTCACTACAGGTGTTTGCAATAATTTCTCTCTTCTAATAAAAGTAATTACAATTCATATTGTTTTTATTATAATAGAATTTTCTAATTCTTATTTCAGCAAACCAGTTTTGCAAATTATTACAGAAACCGTTTTCATAAAAGCATAAAATTATATGTCAATAAAATAAATTCTAACTTGTACATTTTACATTTAATTTTTTAAAATTATTTTTATATTTATTTGACAAAATTGATATAGATATATTTGCATAATCCAGTATCAAGCGGTTGGGATTACCTCAGATAGCATAATAAAAATAATATATAGTAAAATAAATAAATTACTAACCTCCCTTGATGGTCCTGCTGAATGTGATTGCGGGCGTGGAAACATCTAAATATAAAATGATAATTAATAAATCTTGAATAGTAAATAAGAGAATATAAAAAACTTGGACACACTAAGCCTTTAATTGATTGGCTGTTTGGCTAGACATGCAGGGATGGACAAATCAGCGTGGCCATAGAATTTGGCCATGGTCTCAGCTGGGAGGGTGTGGATCCTGGCCTGCAGCAAATTAAAGAGGTCCTTGGTCCCAGTTGGGGTTCCTCGCTTGACAACTTGTTTGAGCCACCCAAAGACTTTCTCAATGAGATTTAGGAAGGGCAAATAGACTGAGAGGAAGAGAGGGTGTAAATTTGCTGTGGCCAATTGCTGGGGCCCATAGCAATGCTGGTGTCAATTGATAGAAATTCTTCAAGAATGTCAGCCACTTTGTGGAGACCAACGTTGTCCAACACAATGACATTGGTGAAGCCCAGGCTTGTGCGCCTCAGGTGCTCCTGGACTAATCAGAGAAATGATAGAAAGGTCCTACTGTTATTCAAACCCAATATCATTTGGTAGAGCTTGACCCCCTTTGGACCAAGGAGAGCCACCATTGAGCAGGCTGTGGCACGGACTTCAGCACACCGAGCCATCCCGTCATTGGAGCCTTTGGGGACATAGCCATACCCATTGTGCATTGACAAGGCAAATGCCAATTTGTCAATATAATAAAATTTGATTGTCCCCTTGGCTTTGAGGGCAGTTTACGCCTCTGCGTAGTTTTTCCAGACGTCAATGTTGTCTGAGCTGTTTCTGTTGTAGGGGGATACCCCAAGCTTTTTCCAAGAAAATTGCATTCTCTTCACCAGATGGTAGTAAAAAGAAATTGAGGCCTCAACCCCAAAAGTAGATTCAACCATGGCCTGAATGTTTGCCAGTTCAAGATGGCAGTCCCAGGTTATCCACTGGTGGATTTCCCATTTGTGCTCCTTGGTGAGCATGGTAGAAACACACAAGGATTTCTCTGCGGTAAGGACACAACCAATATTGATGAATTTTTGGAAGGTCTTGCTGGCGTACCTGGGATCCACTCCAACAAGGGCTGTGGCTGCCTTGTAATCACCCAATTCCTGCATTAGCTTAAGCAGGATGATGCGTTTGATGTCAGGGATGCGCTTCTGGGCAGGCTTTTTAGCAGTGGGGATTGACTTGTTGGCATTGGGCACATCACAGGGCATAGGTACCTTGATATAGAAGGCTATAACCTTTTTTAACACCAGCTGTCCCTCATTGGTTTGATTGAAATTGGGCTCCTTGTCATCCTCCTGATTGCCATCACTGACGTAGGGCTTGTAGCTAGTATCAAGTACAGGCTTCACCTTCTCCAACAAGGTGACAGGACCAACTCTTGCCGGTACACAACGTCAAACACATATGAAGGAAGTTCTACCTCCTTGTTTCTAACTTTCTTTGTAAGGGTGACTTTGGTGGGCTTCCAGGTCAGATTTGGGACCTGAGGGTTTATGCTCTGCACCCTAGCAGCTTGTGCTCCTTGAACCAGCTGTTTCAGTGCAGCGTCACTATGGAACTCTCCTCTCCCGTCTCCTCCTTGAGTAGGCACTTGGGTTGCACTAACTCTATTCTTTGACTTACGGGGGCAACTGCAACCGTGGCGCACAACAGATGTATTGGTACTCTGTTGTTGTGTTCCTTCCATTTTACAATCTAATAAAATATTAAATAAAACTCAATTAAGTTACTCCATAATTTTAATTTTTGCTTTTATCTGAATATGGATATTTAATTAGAGTTTTTCCCACCCAATATCCCAATTATAGATTTTTTATTTCTTAATTAGTTGTTTTTGGTTTTACAACGCCCATTTTAGAATACTCAAAAAAATACACCCATTTTCCTAGATTTTACTGCCAAATTCAAACACCCAACACAATATTTTTAAAATTTATGTTTCAGATCTTGTGTCCTATTTTAGATACCTTAGTATCATTAATGACTACAATCCATTGCACACATTGCATGAGTGATTTTGTTTTAGTAGTGAGTTGCCATTGTGCTTTATTTTTTGTTTGAGTTTTGACTCACATTGCTGGGTGTATTTTGTCACTGATTCACATAGTAAACATATGTACACCAAAAGTCAACTCACACCATTTTGGATTGTATTTTGGATGGCTTTGCTTTGTGTGTGAGCCTTTTGTTGTTGTGTTGACTCATTTTGCCCATTAACGTCAATAAACCCTGTTAACAGAGTGTATATTTTAACCAGAGAGTTGGATTTTGTTTAAATCTGAAATCATTTTGTTTAAATCTGAGGTATTTTTGGTTGTCGCCATAGCTTTTAAAACTACTGTATGCTAATTATGTGCAGAGTACAAATTTATTAGAAAGAATAATCATTCTCAGGGGTTATATGTAGATCATTTATTTTAGAGATATATGTGTTGTAATAGATTATTTTTATTAGTTATATTGGTTTCTATTATAACTTTAATATATTTAAAGCACTACAATAAAGTGAATTTAAAAACTACAAGTGTTACAGACCAGCCAATTGGAATGGGCGTACATGTGGTGTCTTTGTGCTTGGCTCAGACCAGACACGCCTCAGTTAGTGCAACAAGTTTAACTTAATGAAATAAGCCTGGTGAAAAAAGACATGTCTTTGTTTGCAAATTGGCACGCCAGCTTGTGGTCACTCTAGCACCAGAGAACCCAGAGGTGTTATGCTAGAGTGACCACAAGTCGGCGAGCCAATTTGCAAACAAAGACATGTCTTTTTTTCACCAGGTTTATTTCATTAAGTTAAACTGGTTGCACTAACTGAGGCGTGTCTGGTCTGAGCCAAGCACAAAGACACCACATATCACGGTAGGTTCCATCATGCCAGGAATTTCCCGCCCAAGCAAGAAGGCTCAAAAATCCAGGAAACCTTTATTAAAATTGACCAAGTTAACAGATTTAAATCAAACAGTCAATCAAAAATAGGTTACAGCTGCTCCAGTCTGTCAGCTGATACCATTGCCTCCTTGCAAATTGACATTGATAAATTAACGTAATTTGAGGGTCACCTGATATGAGCTTGTTAATAACCATGGTTGATAGAAGCTGGCAACACAAGGGTTCTTTGCAACCTGGACCAGATACTTACTTGACAATGTGGAAGGAATAGGAAGTCAAGACTCAGGTGGTATTGCTTGTTGTGTTCTGAGGCGCAGCACAGACACACAACAGGAAATCCTAACCTTAGGATTGGATTTGTACTAAGTCTTGGTTAGATGACAGGGAAGGCAAATGTGTTTACCTTGCGGCCCTGGAAGAATAATCTCTACTAGTTGTGGCTAGAGAGAGGCGCAGAAGTACAGAAGACACAAAGACAAAAATTTGAATAGAACTTAGATTTTATTGGTGAATATGAAATGGAATATATAGTGGTTAGGAATACCACAAAACACTACCAGGATGGTAGGATCAATTGCCACCAGCATTAGTTGGGCAAGTGAGTTGCGCAGGATCAAGAAACCAAACAATTGAACTTCCTGATTCAGTCATTAACTCATTTTGAGAGGCAAAAGCAAAAACAAGAGATTTGTCCTCAAAATGACCCACCAAAGGCAAAATTGAAACATGGTGAATAGCGGTATTCACGACATTGCTTAGTTTATTTTCTGATATATATTGAATAAGTTTCACTGTTTCAACTCTAAGAGTTGAGTCCTCCCAAAATTTTACTCAATAAAAATCATTTATCCCCAGTTCTAATTTACTTTTCAAGATGCATCCTGTGGTTAGATTGTTACAGTATATTCCGTACAATCTGATTCTCAACCAAATCATTTCTGGAAGATGTGGTCCTGCAGTTGGAACTTTGTTGTTGGTGCCACCCAATGTTAATTTTGCGCCAACCAATTTTGCAGCTCCACCTCCCCCATTCTTGAAACTGAAAATTGTGTTGCCTCCCAATGTCCAGAATTTTATTCAGAAGATTCATTGATGTTGTTTCAGGCCATTTATCTTGGGCTACTTTGGTTAGGATTAATTTTTCTGCTTAATCCTGGTAATACAATTAGAAATTTTACAAAAAGATATTTGAAGCCATGTTGGTGGTTAATCATTAACTATATGTGGATTTGGTGGGTGATTCCCCACCACATGGAGACAAATTTTTATTATCCCACAATTTCTGTTACACTACTCAACTCTTCCATGTCTGAGTTTTTGGAAAGCAGTTTGTCATGAGTTTGTGTTTATTTTCTCCTGCTCTGTGAGATATCTGTGTTTATCATGTTTATTTGTATCAGTTCATTTCTGAGCTTTCAGTTTGGGCTTTTCTTTAATTTTTGGTTTCCATCTCCAGTTGCAGTTGTTGAGACTGGGTCTTCTGTTTCCTATTTCTGTTGTGTCATGTCATTTTGGCGTCCAGATTATTTTCCTGCTCCACCCACTGATGAGATTTTGCGTGAAGTTTCTTCAGCATTATCATTCTATTCTTGTTCAAGCCTTAGTCATAAATCCCAAGTTTACCATGTGATGACAAAGGTTTCTGAGGATGCTTAAGAATGGTTGTTGTCCGCAGTGGAGCGCAATCCACATGTTTTAACTGAAAGTGCATCTCTATACCCTTTGTTAAAAAAATTATGTGTATCTATTGAGGAGCTCAAAGTATATTGTAAGCTGTACGCCTTCCATCATGGTACTACTCCGCTTTCAATATTCCTTCCTCAGTTTCTTGCCTACTGCTGTATAATTGATGTTCCTGAGGTGAATAAACTCTCAGCGTTGTGGTTAGCGGTTGACCAGACTGCCCAGGATTTGGCGGTTTGGGATTCCCTGTTAACCAGAACTGAGGCCCTGGTAAGCCAAATTCTTTCTCTGGTCTAAAATCTGTCCACTTCCAAGCAAGGTATGTTGTTAATTAAGGAAAAACCCGCTGCACGCTCCTGGTTTTCTGGCCCTTGCTCCACAGTAGTTCCTTCCAACCAAATCCAGGATTTTTCTCCCTCTAGCCTGTCTCGGTTGCAATTGGCAGTGGTGAACAAACCTGCCAATGTAAAGGAGGCCCCAGTAGTGTACGGCCCTGATAGTTCCTTGGCAATGCTTCAGCACGTTGTACCTGCAAAGCCTTCCGTGGTTACATCTGAAAAGTTGCCCCTTGTTCCCATTGATTGTGATAACCCTGTTCTTCCAGCTGCTATCCAAGAGATGATCAAGTGTTACTTCCAGGAGCATCCTGCCTCTTTAGCTGCTGTCTGTACTGCCAAAGAGAAGCACAACCCTGCCAAGATTGCCACCTTTGCTGCAAATAAATCTACTTCTGGCTACTTCTTGTTTTATGATAGCGTTGATAATGGTCAAACTATCTATCAGCCAGCCATTTTGTTGGATACAGGTGCTTCCAAGAACTTCATAAGTGTGGAGACTGCCAACTTGTTACAACTCAAATACCACCCTGGAATGCTTGTTAGAGGTGGGAATTATCAGACATTTCCCTCTTTCCAGCTGAAGAAGCCAGTAACATTTGTAGTTGCGGGTCAGTCTTTTACCACAAGGTTCTCTGTTTGCTCCTCCCTGATGTATCCTATCATTTTGGGTGTGGGTTGGTGGAGAGATCATAATGTATCCACCTTACTAAAAGAAAATGTGTTACAGGTGGAACACTCTTTGGGTATATATATTTGTATTCTGCTGTTAGGTATGTCCAAAATGGAGCAATCCTCTCAGACTATTCAATCAGTTCCTGTCCCTGTCCCCGCAAGTTCAGATTTACCGGCATGTTTACAACCCTGGTCCGCAGCATTTGACACTACCAGAGGCAAGGTCCTTCCCAAACACACTCAGTTTGACTTTGACTTTAAAGTTACAATTGATCTAATTCAAATTGCGTCCCCTACTTATCCTTTAACCTTGAAGGAAGATGCATTTTTGGAAGAATGGACTTGTGACATGCTGGCAAAGGGCTATATTTTTAAAAAGGCTTTGTCAATTTTCTCTCTGTTGTTGTTTGTTCAAAAGGCTGATGGGTCTCTTTGTCCTTGTGTTGACTAAGGGAACTTGAACAACATCACAATCTCTGATCCCTACCCTTTACCTCTCAAAGCACAGATCTCTAGGTGTGTTGAGAAGGCTAAGGTATTCTAAAAACTTGATTTTTTGAATGCTTTCAATCAAATCAAGATTGCAGAAGGAATGGAATGATTAACAGCATTCAGAACCAAGAAGGGTATCTTTCAGTTCTGGATAATGCCTTTTGAATTGAAGAATGCTCTGGCTTGCTTTCAACAACTAATTGATTCCGTCTTGGGGGATCTCCTGGGTTTATGTGCCATTGCATATATGGATGATATTTTGGTGTTCTCTCCAGATGAGGAGTCACACAAAGCCCATCTTTTGGCAGTTTTAGAGCGCATCCTCTGGTCCAACTTGATCATTAAAAAAAGAAAATGTGAATTCTTCAAATGTAAGGTTACCTTTCTGGGTAATATTATCTTTGAGGATGGCCACACCATTGTCCCTGACAAGGAAGCTGCAGTTTGAGAGTATGCTACACCTGTGACAGTATCCCAACTCTGTAGTTTCTTGGGTACCTGTACGTTCTTGAAGAAATTCACTCCACACCTGTCTGAAGTGGCCGCCCCTTTATATTTGGCTAGTGGTAAGACAACTTTGATCTGGACGCCTGAGTGCACAAATGCGTTCACAGCAGTCAAGGCTCTTTTGTTGTTGTCACCTGTGTTGAGACATTTGGATCCTGAGCTTCCTTTTGTGGTTTCCACAGATGTATCTAAATATGCTGTGGCTGGTGTATTGTTGCAGACTGCTGGCAACAGGATTGAGAGACCAGTAGGGTATTTCTCCCGGAAGATGGAGGCTTGTGAACACAATTACATGATTTACGACAAGGAATTGTTGGCTGTTATGGAATTGTTAAAGCATTGGCATCACCATCTCATGTCAGCACGCCATCTATTTGTAGTAAGAACTGATCACAAAGCTCTTCTATATTATTGACAACCCAGGGTTTTTTCAGGTTGTCAATCCAGATGGCATGGTGACTTGACAAGATACAAGTTCCGCTACAAGTTTATTAAGGGATCAGACAATTGCTTGGCCAATGCACTAAGCAGTAACCCTTCCCATCTCCCAGATGCTAGTATGGATGCCAAGTTTAACACACATACTATGATTCCAGATGAGGCTGTGGTACCTTTTATATTGCCTCCACCTGCTATGCTGGCCACCATGTTCTTAACTGAGGGTGCAGACCTGGACTTATATTCCAAAGTTAAGTTCCTGCAACCTTTGTCCAAAGGCTATGATAGGCTATTAGAACTAGCATGTGCAAACCCAGTGGGTCAGCCTCAGGGTTATCATAAGATAGGTCCCGTCCTATATCATCAAGGTTGTTTGTGGGTTCCAGAAGGAACTATTTGGGACAAAATCATGGAGGCAAATCACACCTGTCCAACGGCAGGCCACTCAGGGAAAAACAAAACAGTGGAACTAATCCGCCGCCAGTTTTCCTGGAAAGGTTTGACAGTGTAGGTGGCAGCTTTTGTTTGTGATTGTCTGGTATGTGTTTGATCTAAGGCAAGCCGGAACAAGACTACGGGTTTATTGGTTCCACTGCAGCCTGCTGCAGGACCCTGGACATCTGTGTTGGTGGATTTCATTGGTGAACTTCCTAATTCCAATGGGTTTAACGCAATCATGGTGGTGGTAGATTGTTTCACAAAAATGGCGCACTCTGTATCTTGCCCAACCACAATTACTTTGGTGGAAACAACTAGGTTGTTTGTGAATATAATCTTCTCCCTACATGGCATTACAATGGAGATTGTGAGTGACCGCGGGCCCCAATTCATTGCTCAGTTCTGGGAAGCTTTCACTGGAATTCTAGGTATCATATTGTGTTGTTCCACAGCTTTCCACCCCCAATCCAATGGGCAAACAGAGAGGGTAAATCAAAGTTTGGAGGTCTACCTACATTGATACACTAATGCGCAACAAGATGACTGGTGTGATAATCTACCCATGGCAGAGTTCACATATAATAACGCCCTTCAAATGTCAACTCAAGTATTGCCCTTCTATGCCAATGTGGGTTACAACCCTTCTTCCAATATGAGCCCTTGTTTGGTTAGAAATCTGGAAGCTACAACTAATCAGGCTGCTGCATTGAAGCAGGTTCATCAGGAGCTCCAGGTTACTCTTGCTGCTGCCATGACAACTTACAAGTAATATACAGATTGCAAGCACCAGGAAGGTCCAACTTACAGGCCAGGTGATCTAGTCATGTTTGATGCTCACAATATGAAACCAAAGGTTCCCTGTTGTAAGTTAGAGCCTAAGCAAGTTGGTCCCTTCAATGTTGAACGTCAAATTGGTCCCTCCACCTATTGGCTGGATTTACCTCCTGCTTTCAAGATTTTCCACACCTTTCACAAATGTCTTCTTACTCCCTTTAAAGGTACAGAGACTCCTTCTTCCCAACCCATTCTTGTGGAAGGAGAACCTGAGTATGAGTTAAATTGTTTTCTGGCTTTCCGCAAGAATCAACAACGCTTGGAATATTTGGTGTCTTGGAAGGGTTATCCTGATTCTGAGAACTCCTTGGTTCCCCATTACAATTGTTCCAATTCCCCAGAACTGATTCACAAGTTATACAAGCGCAATCCCACTGCTATTGGCCACCCCAAACTTACCTTAGCTGTAATGAAACTTCCACCTACCCACAAGAATTTCTCCTTATCCCATCTCCCTGATGGTGGTATTGTGCCCAGGGCTAAAGCAGAGGGTAATGTCATGGTAGGTTCCATCATACCAGGAATTATCTGCCCAAGCAAGAAGGCTCAAAAAGCCGGGAAACATTTATCAAAATTGACTAAGTTAATGGATTTAAATCAAACAGACAATTGAAAATTGGTTACTGCTGCTCCATTCTGTCAGCTGAAACTGCTTCCTCCTTTCAAATTGACATTGATAAATTGACGTAATTTGAGGTTCACCTGATATGAGCTTGTTAATCAGCATGGTTGTCAGAAGCTGGCCACACAAGGGTTCTTTGCAACCTGGACCAGATACTTACTTGACAATGTGGAAGGAATAGGAGGTCAATACTCAGGTGGTATTGCTTAGTTGATTTTCTGATATATATTGAATAAGTTTCACTGTTTCAACTCTAAGAGTTGAGTCCTCCCAAAATTTTATTCAATAAAAATCATTTATCCCCAGTTCTAATTTACTTTTCAAAATGCATCATGTGGTTGGATTTTTACAGTATATTCTGTACAATCTGATTCTCAACCAAATCATTTCTTGAAGATGGGGTCCTGCAGTTGGAACTTTGTCGTTGGTGCTGCCCAATGTTAATTTTGCGCCAACCAATTTTGCAGCTCCCCCCATTCTTGAAACTGAAAATTATGTTGCCTCCCAATGTCCAGAATTTTATTCTGAAGATTCATTGATGTTGTCTCAGGCCATTTATCTTGGGCTACTTTGGTTAGGATTAATTGTTCTGCTTAATCCTGGGGTTACAATTGGAAATTTTATAAAAAGATATTTGAAGCCATGTTGGTGGTTAATCATTAATTCTATGTGGATCTGGGTGATAATCCCCCATCACTTAGAAACAGCTTCATACTATCCCAAAATTTCTGTCACACCACATGTATGCCCATTCCAATTGGCTGGTCTGTAACACTTGTAGTTTTTAAATTCACTTTATTGTAGAGCTTTGAATATATTAAAGGTATAATAGAAAAAATATAATTAATAATTATTAAAGCAGCCAAATTCAACTTGTGGCATGATAAAAATCAATCCCCACTTTATTTAAATGTAAATTATTTATTATAACTACAAAAACTTGTTACCCTAAACCAATATAAATTAAAAAATGAAAAATATTGGGGGAAAAGTTTTAAGGGGGATTGGGATTGGGCGGTGCAAACTAGGTGGTAGACTGGGTTAAGGGGGGAGGACTTGATTGGCTGGTGGGGTTGGTGCTGGTCACCTGAGAGGATTGGATGGGGACTAGGGCAGCTGGAGGACCCAATGGGAATTTAGTGCCTTGATTGGATTGGGGGAATTGATTTTACATGACATCATATTCCAACTCAGGGAGGATAGTAATTGGCTTGTACACTGGGGAGTCACAAGGTGGCATCTGTGGATCCTTTAGTGATTAGCTGTTACCGAGAGCATTGAACGCCATCTTTGTAAACATTTCAGCAATCTTCTGACGTGGAAACAGCACTGAGGGGTTGTTGGCTGCACTAACCACCTGACTGAAGGTTGTGGGGTTACACCCACAGATGGTGTTCCCAATGTTGAAGAACAACACATCACCAAGGTGGAGATCAGCATGCCCAGCAGGGAAAGTTGAGATGTTGTGGCTGTCTTCTTGCACCTTCTCAGAGGCCACTTCAGCGCACTTCATTTGGTGGCTCAGGAAGATTTTGGCCTTGAAATTGGCCAAGCTCCAGGTGGCAAGCAAGTCAGAGAGGAATTTTCTATACCATTACCCATTGGTGCATTCCTTGCAGTTTCCCCAAAAGGGACTGTTTTCTACAGAACTCAAGTAGCTACACCAATCACAATTCCCTCTGGTTTCTTCTTTTTACCCTTGGGAGCGTTCTTTTTTACTAAGGAACCATAACTTGGACTTGTAATAACAATTCATAGTAAGATGTAAAGATTAAATTGTCTAAAATGAAGGACAGGCAGCAAGTGAGGGTGGCACCAATCACAGGATCATAGGGCAAATCAGATCTATTATCTAACTTATCAGCCAGCCAATTGGTCAGAATCATTACACTGACTACAAGCCCATGCATCCAGAGCTGCGCTGTGCAGCTGGCAATGAATATGCCCTGGAGCCCAAGTAGGCAACAGACCTCAGTCAATTGGAGGTATGAGTCCCGTTGCAGAAGGTCAAGCATGAAGGGATAGACCTCCTTGATCTGTGAGTCAAACTGCTTCTTTGGCTTCTTGCCCAGCTTTGCACCACCTCTCTTAAAGAGGGCTCATAACTCCCGCTTGATCACTGCCTCATGAATTGAAGCCAAGTGGCAATTTTGGCAAAATTTTCCCCACTCTGCTTGAGGCTCATGATCTCTTCAACAATCTCATTGGTGATGACTTGCCTTTTTTGGCTGACTTGAGGAATAAGGGGACCCTGATGAGGAAGGGCTTGCTCTGATTGGCCCAAACTCTCAGACAATGATTGGATTGGAGGGGGTCACAGTTTCCCAGTCTCCAAAATGTGACAAAGGCTCAGTTTGGGCCTGGTCTGGTGGAGCTTCATATTGGCTATCAGAAAAGCCACCTGTGGATGGGGCTGGTGACACATACAACTCAGCCTCCTCACAACTTGCATTAAATTGGGTGTACACAGAAAAACACAGTGGTTGCGCTCCTTAGCTCAGAAGTATGAGCTTGGAGTAGCTCCTGATACTTCTCCTCACTAATATCAAAGTTATCTTCACTTGTGAAACTCATTGTAAACAAAAAACAATAAAAATTCTATTAAAAACAGAAAAGCAAAGTATTTCTAGAAATTTAATTTTATTTAAATGAGTGCTCTTATTTGAGACATTCTATCAGACATAAATGTCCAAATTTAGATGGCGTAGATTGAAAATAATGCTGAAGTTCCCTGAATTGATTTTGGTGGATTCACTCCTGAAATCCACTATTGCCAATTTAAGTCCCAAAGATAATCAATATTTTCAAAAAATGAGTTGTTTTGTGTTTGAGTTCATCACTTTTGTGACTGAACCTCATGTATTCTCTGTTTATATCATATTTGCCACACACTCATTATCAAATTTGCTGTAGAATGCTTTAGGAAGTGACTGAATTGCATGCATTTTGAATTTGAGTTCCATATGTTTGGTATCTTATTTCCAGAATTCAGTATTTGACTTTATTTTTGTTTTGTGATTGACTATTTTATTTTCCAGCCTTAGATAAATGGAAGCTTTATTGAGTAAATTAACCTTCAAATGGTTCCAGTTGAAATTTGTTTTGTGACTGAGTTCACATGTTCTAAACTGATTAATATATTTTTATCTCAACAGGTTTGAAAACTACTGTACTATTTTCTAGATAATTCATTTGCCTATAATGGTACCAACTAACAATACTGTATTTTACCCTTAGAGTATCACCTGTTCTACTTATATTTATCTATCTTTCAATTATTATGGTTTTCAGAATGGTTTGTCAGGATGACAATTTGGTAGTGACACAACCTTAAGCATATCCTTGGATACAAGTAGGCTAGGTTCATGTTTAATATTTTCTGAGATTGATCAATAATAATTTTCCTGTCCTATCTTGCATCTTGTGCAGCAAAGTGACCCTATTTTAGCATCAATATAAGTGATCTTGCTGTATAGAATTGTTCATCCAAATGGTCTTTGTTCTGAAAGTTCAGGAATAGGCCTTACTAGCCTGCTGATACTAGGCTATTCCCATTAAAGTGGATACAGAAGAATGCTAGTCAGCTATGTTAATATTCAGGAATCCTGACAACTTTTAATAAAATACAGTACCACTTTAATTTTTACACTAGGCTTTCCAATCCCACCATCATCAAAAAATAAAATTACTTTAAAATTTCAAAGTATTGAGTATATACTTCTTGGAAGTATAATAAACAAGTTAAAGGGGAAAATTAAGAAGATAATGATACTTTATTTGATATGAATATAGGATATTATTAAGTATCATGGGAAGCCACATACTGTTCATTTACATAATGGAAGTCATGAGGCTTATCTTAGCAATGTTATTCTTAAGCTACAAGGCTTATTCTTTTTGTGTTCCGCTTAGGATCCAGAATGTTTGATTCCCCTGAATGATGGCTGAATGATAGCAGTGCCACCAACTTAATGATTAGTCAGGGAATCATTCAGTGAGTTGCTTGGGGAATTAATTTCCCGAGAGGGCTTAATTGAAGATGTTGCGACAAAAGTAAAACTTATGATTAGAAATCTTAAAAGTGACATTGTTTTGTTGGAAATGGTGCTGTCATAGAGCCTTTTATCACAATTGACGCAGCTATTTAAGATGTACTTTAAGGAAATTTCTATAAAGATTAGCTCTGTGAAAAGATCAGACTTGGAATTGTAGGTCTTTTTGTTATAGCTATTTGAGTGTTAGTCCTATGTTAACATTTTATTTAATGTAAATCAACTTGAATTATTGTCAGAGGTTATGAAAATTTTCCAACTTGTAAATATCACAAAAAAATTACTCAAATGATGATATACAGATTCAAGCTGTTACTGAATGCTTCATAGTTCTATAGTTTTACAGATCATGAATTTGAATGAATTAAAAATACCCAAGCATGTAAATAAAGAAAAATAACTGAAGAGGCAATTTGCAAGATATGTTGTATTTTAGATTATAGATGCTGGCAAAGATAGGCCAAGCTACATATCTGCTTCTTCATCCTCTTCCTCTAAAATGTCATCATCCTCAGAATCTTCATCAGAAGGAACAAAGCTTTCATCATCTTCACTATCCTCCTCTAGAACAAGAGGACCAGTCATAGTAATGACCTCTGGCTCATCATCAGAAGGTACCAAATCTTCCTCAACCTCTTTGTGGAGAGGAACAAACTCAGGATCAACTTCCTCACTCTCCTCATCCAGAGGTTCAGAGTGAGTAAGGATAGACACAGGGATCTTGTCAGTTGGCTCTCGTTTCACTGAGTCATCAATAACAGCAGCATCATTCTCAAGCAGGCCTGACTCATCCTCATGGTCTGATTGGCCCAACTCTTCTTCCACATCGGTGACCTGAGGTACAAATTCAGGATCAACCGACTCATCTTCATCTTCAACCAGGGCCCCTGCCTTAGTAGAACGGGTACCCTCCAGAAGCACTTGACCAGGTTCCATTGTGACTTCAGGGATCTGATCCAAAGGGACATCTTCATCCTCTACACCATCTGAAAGGTCTTCTTCAGCAGGATTTACAATGATCTCTTCATTATCATTCTCCTCATCCTCACTTGGAACAAATTCAGCATCTTCATCTTCATCTTCTATAGCATCATTGCTAAGGAGAGCAAAGTATTTGGGACCTGCATCACCAGTCTCAGACTTGAGATCATTGAGATAAGACTCAAGATGGACATCTAAAATTAAAACTTAACATAATCCAAATAATTGAAATACCATCCTTGAATTCCAAGGCTGTTTCAAAGCATTCAAGACCCTTGGCATAGAACTCTGCACTTCTTTCAGTGCAATCCTCTTGGGTATCAGCTGCACAGTCATTCACCAGTTTGCTAAGAGCTAGCAACATATGACCAAACTTAATAATTGTGAGTAACTATAAACTAGTAGCCTTACTGAGGAGAAATGTTCAAAAGACCCTTCATTTGCATCAAGGAACTGCTGTGAAATTTGGTCTGCTACCAACAGGATAGACTATGAAAGTTAAATAAATAATTGGCAATTGAACTACCTTAATGGGCTGGGCAAAGGTGCCCCCAAGAGCACTGAAAATTCTAAAGAGCAATGTATTTACAAAGCCTAGGTTCAATGAGGAGCTTGTTAAAAGTAGAGGTGTAGCAAGCCGCTCAAAGGAAGTATTCAAGATACTGAGTGCTGAAAGAATAAATTCCTTTTCGTCAGGGAGGAATTTGTTGAAGGTAAGGACAGCACTCATAGTCTCAATCCATTCAATGAATAACCGCTGAGAAAGTCCAATGTCAACCTCAGAAAGCTGAGTTCCTGTGAAGGATGCAGAAAACTTTTTTACTGTTTAATATGCTGTTAGGGATGTTACCTCATTAATTAGAGTGTCTACTTTCTTCATGGACTCCAAAACTTCAGAAGGCAGGGAAGTGGTTGATGCTTGCTTGTTACTATCATCTTCAAGATTGCTGGGATAAAGGTCTTCATAATGGCTCTTTAGAGAAAACATTATCTAGAAAAATAAAATTGACATTATTCTTTAAAAAGTAAAAGTAAAAAATCAAGCTTACCTCATTCAAATGTACCAGAGAAAGGAGGATAAGAGGAGAAGGGTTGGAAGTGGAGAACTTATCAGACACATTGGTAACAAACTCCTGTACTTCAACAACGGGCTCCTTCAAGTTCATGAATTGCCCAAATAGCAGCTTAGTCATGGCAAAACACGAAAACCACATAGGGGATTTAGCAACCCCATCTGAACTTTGAGATTCCTTAGAGAACACTTCTTGAGCCGCCTCAAACAACTTGATCAGAACAGCTTTCTCATCCTCATTAATGAGTGCAGAGAGTTGAAAGATATGATAGCTAGTGTCAGCACTGGTTGAATTGATTTGAGAAGTAAGCTGATTGATATCATCTTTGATCATGCCAAACAGCTCAATTCCTCCAATAGATTGTGATTCAATAGCTTTACCTGTCACACTATCATAAAAAGAAACTGCTGCTAGCTCCCCAGAAGACTGGGCTTCATGATCTTTAAGCTCATTGCTAACATGGCTAGAGGGCTGGGCATTGCCATTTCCATCACGGTACAGCTTAGTTTTGGTCTCATTCACCAGATCAGTCTCTTCTGGTGCTCTTTTTGCAGAGTCCTTAACAGTGACTTCTAAGGCCTGGGAATCTTGCATGGATTTATCAGTAACCATTTTGATAAGCACTTTGTTATGGAGAAGAAAAGGTAGGTGAGGCTGGAGAACAAGTTGTATATTTCAAGGCGATCCTATTTTTCGTGAAACTAATTTCGATACGTGTTTGTTTTACTTTGAATAGAGTTCCTTATTTTACCACTCAATAAATACTATAGTAAAATCACTTTTTGAAAAAATGAGATTGAAATCAGGAAGCTAAAATTTTCAGCGCGTTTCGCTTTTCTATCATTCAGGGTTGGGACTTTTTGATTTGGACAGCTTCAAGATAAAATCGCCTCAGGACTTTCCAGTCGCTCGGGATTGGACTCAAGTAGTCCTGTTCGATTAGAGGGTAAGATTTTTAAGACTTCATTTTAAACTTAGTTATTATCATTGGAGAATAACATGTCATGGTTGACTTTGATTGGTTTTTTTAGGTCCGAACCTTGCAGACGACGGTCGACGACCTACTTCGTCACACCTAACATCATTGGAGAAAATGATGCCACTATCCAATATGATTGGATAGTTTTAAACCTAGACGATTAGGCTAGAGTTTAACAAGCAAGGTAAGCCTAAGCTAAATACAATACTAACTTTTCCAACTCAAACTATATAAATTCACTTCAAATTAAAGGTAAGCTTCGAAATAAGCATAATACTAACCATTTGACTCAGAAAACATCAAAGATATAAATGTAAGATTAAATTTTAAAATTTTGAAGATTATTTTAATAGAAACTGTCACTATATTTAAAAAAATCTAACTCATTTCTCCTTCAAATCAAAGCCTTAAATCAGGTAAACAATTCTATACACCCATTAACTTCATTTCCTTTTAGAAGGTTTTGGTCCACAGCAGATCTTGGTGTGGGTAAGATATTTTTTATCAAAATTACTTGCCTAGATTAAAAAGCCCAGAGTTTCGTCCTGAAGCAGATCTTGGCTTGGTAAGTTTTTTTGTAAGTATTAAAGTTTTCTGTAAATAATTTTACTTCTGACTGATCTTCAATCTTTTTTGTACCAAGTAGCCTTTTCATTGCTTTTAAGAATCGACTAAGTATTAAATAAAATTTTATAGTTTTCACATACTTTAATAATCTAGTAGATTCATTCATAACTTTTTAGTTTTATTTTGTTTGCACTTAGCTTATAGTCAAAATTTCTATTTTTTTAAGCTACTCTAAAGTGTTTCATTATCCAAATGATATGATCATTAAGGAACCTTTTAAATAGTTCATGTTTACCTTTTTTATGTTGTTAAATTAAAAGAAGGTATTTTGAGTTTCTTTATCCAACTAGCGATTTATATACATTTATCTTGCATCTGAAGAGAATCTAAACAAATGACATTGCTTTGCTATTGAATATATTACAATTGGGATATTTTGATGTAATTGTATTTACTGTATATAGATAAAGGTTATGTTGTTAAAAGCTACTTCAGACAGTTCCATCACCACCATAATTATAATATAGCACTAAAAATAATAAAAATACTTTTTTAAGGGGTTTAGTTTTACAGATTTCTTTTATTTCTGACATCTGTATAGTAAATTTAAGAGTATACAAAATGCTAGAGAATTTACCCAGGTAAATAGAAAACAATCAAATCAAATTATTTTAGGTCATATCTACAACTAACTCAAATAATACTAAAAAATAAAAGTATAAGCTGATATGTGGACTCTAAATAGCATACTAACCATATTAGATGTACGATGAAAATTGTAAGCATATCAGAGAACAAAAATTATATAACAAACTAAAGCAAAAATACATATTTCTTGTAACAAGGGTGTATTATTTAGTTTTGCCTTAAACTACATAAACTGAGCCATAAAATATATATAATTATGTCACATGCTTAAAACTTATAATTAATGTGTTGATTTGTCCTTTAGAATTCAAAAAATGTCATTGAAAATAAAAAATTATTTAAAAAGTATTGTAGTTTGAGAATAATGTAAGAATTATTCAATCTTCCATTTCTTAAATATCAAATATATAATCCATAATACAAATATAAAAAAGAACTTGCTGATAGTTTAATAGAGATAGTTGCATAGCATCTTCTTATACTTCTTTAATGTAAGTTACACAATACCATAACTATCATTTTTATAATAAAAAACATTTACTTTGTGTGGCAATTTATCATATCAGAAAACCAGAATTATTAAAAAAATAGAACTTTTTTGTTGAATTAATCAAAAAGCATTTTTGCTAGGGTATCAGAAAAAAGACCAGCGAGCAGCTGTAAAAAAACTGAGTGTAGTACAACTGTTCTCTTTTGGTACCTGTCAAGATTTTGAGGTCTTGTGAAAGAATTATTATGTTGATGTAATGACATCTTGGGATGGTTGTTTATAGAAGTGAATCTGTATGGCAATAGATGTGCTTTCAATTGATGTAAGTATAGTGTGGTAACTGGCAGGGTTCCGTTCTTTGTTGCTGGAGCCAATTAGTTGGGGAAGTCATGTTGTTAAATCAACACAGCACCGGCAGCTTTGGGCAGAGGTGGGTTGGCAGGATCTTGGAAGTATCAATAATACACTCTTATTGATCACTTGACACTACTACAATATTATTGGTAGTAATGTGAATGGGTTTAAAAAGTCTGCCTTTCAAGTGATCTTAGAAGAGCTTTTTATAGCATAATCTTGTTGCAACTGAGACTACATTCTTGCCTGCCAACATATCTCACAATACACAGGGGACGCTTGATGAGTTGCTCCATGACATGTCTAACGACATAGATCAATCTGATGGCAATGTCAAATTGCAGGCACTATCTTCTAATTAGGAGCACTGCCAATTCAATACGCTGATCCCCACACAAGTTATTCCACAATCTCAAACCTTATATGGAACCCACCACTGTGCCACCCCCTTGTGGCCTTGTGGCTTTCCTGTATGGTATATTAGTCACAATATTCTACAATAAATATTATCTTATTATTTTTATTCTTATCCTTTCTATTGGACTGTTGTCTTCCCCAATCAAATACTGAACTCACATTAGTTCAGTTGCAACAGTGGTAGCAGCAGTAGGTTGTCAACCTACCTAAAAGAAAAATCTCACCAAGAAAGGACGGAGTACGGGCTGTATGGCTATCCCCACCAAGAAACTTTTCTTCCAATCCCCAAGGGAGACATCCCCAAAGGATATGTCATCTATCAGGACCAGCTGGTGCTCACAAGTATATATAGTTGCCTCTGCTTGAGGCAGTGCAACGCTGCCACAGTTAGATCTCTCTCAATGAATGCTGAACCTCCAACTTGAGTCCTTAATGGGTGGCATTGAGGGGGCTGACATTGCCAGTTGGCTCCACTCCACGGAAACCCGCCTTCATATCTGACAAGACCTGAGCCCATGTGGGTTGCTACTGCCTCTGGGTGCCTCACAGGGCCTGCTGCAGTATGGTTTACCAACTGGGCCAGTCAGAAACATGAAGTTACTTGGGCAACATTTAGGGACGCCACCAGGTCCTGCTATAGAAAAACTTTCTTTCTCATTTTAGTGGGGGCCTCTCTACTTGCTATCAAACAGACAGGCAGTGTCCCTAAGTATCTTATCACCAGGCAGCAAGCACTTGCTGCCGCCCCTGAAGCCATCATCAACGGAAATGCAATACTACTCAACCTCATTGTCAATGGGCTGAAGCCTCATATCTGTAAATGAGTTCTTATAAGATGCTGCACCTCTGTCAATGACTGCTACAAGGCCATTGTGAAAGCTAGTAATCAGGCCTTGATATGATTCTGAAGATCCAACAATGCACCAGCCCAACCTTGTCCTGCACCCAGCAGCACCCACAACCAAGTAGGCTGCTGCCAACCTTGTCAGCAGAAGAATGAAGCCAAGTGCCCTTGCAAGGGGTATAAAGACCCAACAATTAGGGGAGTATTTTAGCAAAGTAAATTCCCAAGTTTGCCACTTGGAATCCAGTAAGCGCGGTCACAATGGGATAGACTGTTATCATCCATCAAAAGACCTTTGCGTGTACATTATAATGTCCAAAATTACTGGCAAAATATGTGAGTACATAGTATACTAGGGTAATATAACTACAGACTGAGTGGAGTGGGGCAAAACCAGCGTGGACCAGGAATACTAATTGGAGGAGTTGAGCTGCGCCAGCTCCTTGTAAAAGTACTTGCCAGTTGGATTATTGAATGACCCATGCGGTTGATAGTGTTGGTGGCCCCCAATCCTGAGGCAGACTGTAAGGACAGTCAAGAAGATAAGGTGGTTCATCCTCTAGTCCTGGGGAAGAGCAGACAAAGCTTAGTGTCTTTAAATTTCTGAAGGGTAAAAATCTGGTTGATTTATGTGATAACAATTGAGGGGTAATTTTCTCAATGAAAGCACAAACCATCATCAAGTGATTGAGCTTTATTATATACTATCAGCCTTGATGGGGCATGAATAGTGAAAAAAAATTGAACAGGGAACCCCAAACACTTGGTGTTTTCTGGAATTCCCTTTTGGGAGTGGGATTGGAGGAAATGTGCAGGCAAATAATTGTTAATCTCTGACTTGCATTGGTTTGGTGCCATTTTGGATACTTTCATGCATCCAAATTCAACTTCTGCAGTTACTGCATTGATTGCTTTGCAGAGTTGCTTGTTGGTCCCATCCAAATCTGCTAGGTTCCGAATTTGGGCAGCACTTTCCCCTAGATTTGAGTTTAGGGAAATTGCATTTTTTGGTTTCCCAATTTGGCAGTTTCCCCATCCAGCAGGGATGAACAGTCCCGCCATGGGGGGTGTGCTGCCTCCCGCTGGCTGGCTGGCTGGGTGGCAGGCGCGCGCAGTCCGTTGCCGGTGTATAAAAATTGAAATTCAAAATTTTCAAATTTTCAATTTCTTTTTTCAAAACTTTTTGTTTTGAGGCAGTTTCTCCAATCAGGGGGAACTGCTGCAACTTTTTTTTTGACTGGCAGGACTAATTGTCACCAAATTGTTGTCTTGTAAAAGGTTGTTGTCAGGAATATTCCTGACAGGGGGGAGCTTCAGTAAGCCCAGATTGAGCATTTGGGAAAAGACTGAGGGTTGTAGATAAAAGAGGTTCTGCAACCCTGCTTGTCCCAAACTCTCAATCTCTCCTTGCCAATAATCCCTGCAACTACAACGTGCACAAGGTAGAGACCTTAGATGTGATCTAAGTTCATAGTGACAACCCTGTTCTCCAAGCCAATCATTCCTCAAATAAAATCACCCACTTGGCCTATCCCTTTTTCTTCTGTTGTAACACTCACATACATTTGGTAGATACTGGGGCCAATCATACCATAGTCAACCATGAATTTGGGGGTTCCCAGCAATCAGAACAAGTGCCCAGTTGTTTTAAAGCAGTACATGTATGCCAACTCCTGCAGAGTAGCTATCACTCCAAACCAGTACCCTTCTCCATAAGAATGGGGAACATCCAAGTTATGCTCTCTGGACCAATAATAGCGGGCCTGATCCATAATGTTATTGCTAGCCTTGATTGACTCTGGCACAATTGTCCATACATTGACTGAGACACTTATGTGATTACGTTCAACAGAAACAGGGTTGGTTTCCAAATCTACCCCATCAAAATGAACAAGCTACTTCATGACACTGTATTTGTATGGCTCACAAAGACAGGCACCTATGATTTAAAAGGGGGGAAGCTGGACTTCAACCAGTGTTCAGTGAAAGTCATCTGCTCTAGACCCATTACACCTTCCCCTTGGTCACAACGCCACCACCGTCTACACTATTATCACTTCTTGAGGAGTACAAGAACGCCTTTAGAAAAATGCTAGAATAATTGCCTCCTCCAAGAGAAATACAACCTGCTGTCCAGTTGCAAGGGTTGCTTCCAAAGACACGGCCTCTCTATTGCTTGACGCCCAAGGAAGACAAAGCTCTCCATCAACACCTCATAGACACACTCAATAAGGGCTTCATCCACCCCTCTCTTTCACCATATGGGGCTGTAGTCTTCTTCATAGCTAAGAGGGATGGGTCCCTTAAACTGGTAACCAATTAACACGCCTTAAACAAGGTGACAGTCAAGAACAAGTACTCCTTGCCGCTAATTGACAACCTGTTTGACACACTTGCAGCTGCAAAGGTATTTAGTAAGATTGATCTTACTGCAGGGTATAACCAGGTCCACATTGCACCAGGGGATGAGGAAAAAACTGCCTTTTGCACGCGCTACAGGTTGTTTGAGTGTTGTATCATGAAATTTGTAATAATCAACACTCCCTCCATCTTTGCCATGTTGATAAATAAAGCCTTTGAAAACCTGGTTGAAAAATGTGTTATTGTGTATCTTGACAACATTATTGTCTTCAGTCAGGACCAAACAACACATCTTCAACACTTTTGCGCTGTACTCAACACTCTTTGTAAAATCAGTTAAAGGCCAAGCCTTCCAAATGTGAATTCCTCCAGTCAGAGCTCATATTCCTGGGGCACATCATCTTTTCCCAAGGAATAAAGAACAACCCTGCCAAGATAAAGGCAATCACAAGCATTCTAACCCGCTTTGATGTGATTCAGATGCACACATTCTTGGGCATGGTTGTGTATGTGTGGAAGTTCATTCTCAACTGCAGAAATTAATTGCATCTCTCAATTCTCACCAAGCTTCTAAATACCAAGCAGCGCTTCCACTGGACACCTGCTAGAGACCAGGTCATTGAGACTGATAAGGAGCGCCTTTTGGGGAAGCTTCAAATATGGAATTAAGAAAGAAGAGAGGTATATTTTATTGGATAATACTTTAGACTTATATAGACTTGACTGTGGCAGGGATTTAGTTAGATCAAACCTAGGGGTTGGTCATGTGCTAGATGGTTTCAAGCCACTGGATACTTGGACAGTCAGGTGATATTGCTTGGTTACCATTCTTGGTATGTCAAACGGTATATTGGAAGGGGACTAAATCTGGCAATGGCTGGATGCTAAGTAGGTTGGCGGTAGCCAGAATGCTTGTACATCCAGACCCTCAACACCCCCCTTAAGGGGTTACTCTGGTGCATCAGGAGGGGGCTTTGTCTTAACAGCTGCTGCCTGATGCTCCTGGAGCTGTTTACTAGCTGGAACCAGTCTGGTTGAGTGCTCTCCTTTACTGAGGCAGAGACAGGTTCTGTGGTATTTCTTGATAATTGGGTTCTTGGCACTTTGGAATTTTACTAGGTAAGTGTTGTGCTCTGGTCTGTATTTAATGACTCTTCCTGGTCCCCTGTGTACTGAGTCTAGTTTCTTTCTGTTGCCAGCTAGAATCCAGACAGGGGAGTTGATGGGAAGTGGTTCCTCTTTGGAGGTTACCTTTTGTGTCTTGAGCCTCCTCATTTCAGCTATTTTAGCTTTGAGGCAGATGTGTTATAGATTTGGTGCTTGCTCTACTGTGGGAAGTTTTCCCGGGGGATTTTTATGTAGGGCTGTTTGTTGCGGGTGATTACTTCTGGTTTGTACCTGTAGGTTAGCTCAAACGTTAAATAGCCTGTCCCTTGGTTGGTGCGGATTCAGGATACTAATAATGCATGTTTCACATATAGTGGCCATGTGTCTTTGGCTTTGCCATTCATTATTTTCTCTAGGGTCCTGATAAGGCTGCCGGTTAGGTGTTCCACTCTACTGTTGGCCTGTGGCCTGTATGGAGAGGTTGTGGAGTGAATAATGTTTTTGGATTTCAAGTTGTCATTTACTATATGACCTGATAACTCTGTTGCTCCATTGGTTATGATGTAGTCTGGAGTGCCTTAGCCAGCTATGATTGCTTTGTTAATGAAACAGTTGATGGTTTCTACTTTGTGGTCCTTTGTTGCCCAGCATATGGGCCAGCATGTGGCAAAGTTGATAGCTACAATTAAGAAACGTTGGTTTGTCTTTGTTTCTGGGAAGGGCCCCACTACTTCTAGCCCCCCAAACCTTAAATGGTTCAGGGTCTGGTACTGGGTTGACCGTTGGCTGAGGAGCCTTTGTACTGGTGTATTTCTTGCACACTGTGCACTTTTTCAGAACATCAACTATATCCTGCTTGAGGTTGGGCCACCATACTATCTCTTTTAGTGTGAGGTATAGGTTGTTAGCTTTTTTATGGCCTAGCAGGTGGTGATGTCTTAGTATGGTGTCAACTCTTTGTGTGAGTGGGATGTATAGGATATGTTTGTCATTAATAATTTGGTATACTGTGCCATTTGATACATGGAAATACTTTTAATTTCTTACTAATGTATTGTGGGTCAGTTGATGTTTTGAGGGGTCTTTCCCTTTGGTTTTATACTCAGTATTGTACAGGTTTGGCCAGTCAGGGTCCAGGTGGTCAGGGTGATCCTCTCTAGGCTGACATAGTCTAAAGAGAGCATCAGCCGTGACCAGCTCTGCCCCCTTTTTGTACTGGATGTCCAGGTTAAGCTGTTCCAGAAAGGACATCCATTTGGCTTACCACTGTGCAAGTGTATTCTGAGTTTTGAAATAGATTAAGGATTTATGGTCAGTTAGTACTCAGACGTTTAAATGTCCTTCTAAGTAACATCTTCATTTCTTGCAAGCGTGGTATATTGCTAGCAATTCCTTATTGTGTATTGGGTATCTCTGCTCAGTATTGGTTAGTTTTCTGCTTTCATAACATACTGGTAGGAAGTCTTGCTGCCCTGGCTGGCAGATGCGCAGGACTGCGCCAATGGTGGTGTTGCTGGCATCTGACTTGAGCTTGTAGCACCTGTTATTGTTAGGGTATTGCAAGATTGGTGATTTGATCAGAGCTTTTTTTAATAAATGGAAATTCTTGTCACATTCTGAAGTCCAGATGAGTTTCTTTTTGGCATTGCCCTTGGTTAAGTCATTGATTGGTGTGGTTAGTTTTCCACAGTCTTTGATGTATTTCCTTAGGTAAGCTACCATACCAAGAAAGCATCTAACTTGTTTAACAGAGGTGAGGTGTTGCATGTTATTGATGGCTTTAATTTTGTCTGGATCTGCTTTGATGCCACCTTC
The DNA here is from genome assembly GCA_014839935.2 of Entomophthora muscae. Lineage (NCBI taxonomy): Eukaryota > Fungi > Entomophthoromycota > Entomophthoromycetes > Entomophthorales > Entomophthoraceae > Entomophthora > Entomophthora muscae. Next base: position 254,038 of record QTSX02002176.1, on the reverse strand, counting down.
AGAGACAATGTGGCCCAAGAACAGGAGTTCCTTTTCTATAAATTGGCACTACTTGGTTTTGCGTATAGTTTGTGCTTTGAGAGTCAATTGAGTGTCTTGTGGACATGCGTGAGGTGTTCCTCTTTTGTTTTGGAGAATATGATGATATTTTCAAGGTAGCATAATTTATTTGAGAGACTATTTAGTGCTTGGTTCATCATGGTGACAAATGTTGTGGGAGCGTTGGTCATCCCAAAGTTCATTACTCTACATTTGAAGGATCCAAAATGTGTATGGAACACAGTTTTTGGTATGTCCTTTTCTTTAAATCAACTTGGTTGTACCCTGAGGTGAGGTCAATTTTGGAGAAAAATTTGGCACCTGAGAGTCTTGCAAACAGATCCTCTATAATTGGAAGAGGGTATTTATTCTTTACTGTGCTTGCATTGATAGCTCTATAGTCAGTTACTAGATGTAGAGTGCCTTTCTTTTTCTTTACAAAGAATACTGCTGCCCCCATGGGGATTCAGATGGGCAGATGAAGCCTTTTGCTAGGTTTTCCTTAATATGGGTTTTGAGGGTTTGTGTCCATGGGAGAGAGTCTGTAGAGGGGTACAGGTTTGGGCATGGCTTTTCATAGGTTGATGCCATGTTTGACCTCTTGTTTGGGTGGTAGCTTGGTGAGTTCTTCTTTGAATACATGAGTGTATTCCTTCAGAAGTGCTGCAAGTTCTGGGCATTGGATCTTGGTTGTTTGCATGTTATTGAACTCAGTGTACCTCATTATGTGGAGGGTACTATCTTTGGTTAGATGTTCTGAGTCATCTTGGTTTATGACCTGGACAAATACTGTGTCTCTTAGAATGAGGTCATTTGGTTTTTTGAGGATGTTAAAATTGACTCTGTTGCGTTTGATGGTCATGGTTTTTGTTTTCCAACATACACTGGGATTCACTTGGATGAACCAGTCCATGCCTACTAAAATGCCGTAGTTTATGTTGTTCATGACAAGTCCTTTGATGAACGCTTGTATGCCTTGGAGGTAAATTCTGAAGGGAGTTGTTTTGCCTTCGAGTAGAACTTTTGATTTGTTTGCCATTTTGGCGTACTTGAAGTTGGATTTGACAACTGGTATTTTGTACTTGGTCACAAAGGGTTTGCTAACCATAGTGTGTTGTGCACCAGAGTTGAATAAAATTTTATGTGTATGTGATTTATAAGTGCATGGGTAGATAAGAAGTTGTGAGCAATCTTTAATTTTTAAGTTCATAAAGATGGAGGATTGCGGGACACGGAGAATGCAAGTAGCAAAGTTTGTGCCTTGGTACAATTTCTTGTCAAGTTAGGGGGAGACAGGGGCACTTAAGCCTGTTCCCCCTCCTCTTTTCCCTATTCCTCAGTTTTGAGACCTTTGAGGTCAGAGAATGTGGGGTCAGATTCATAGTGGGTTGCTACTTCAGCATTGTTAACATTGGCAGTGTCCTCTTTCTTGGGACGGGAGCGGTTTGCGCTTTGGCTGTGATTGTCATTGTTGCAATTGGAGTTGCCGTTGTTATGGTTGGTATTTTGGTGTTTATTGCCATTGGAGTTTTCTCTGCCATTGCCGTTTGAGGAGCAATTGCCGTTGCATACAGCATATTCCATGTTTGCGCGTTTTTTGGCGTGCTTGGCTTCTGCAATGAGCGTGGGCAGGGAGGTATTTGCCTCTGGGCGGATGAGGGCAGCAACAGAGGGTTTCATTCTGTTGATGAATGATGCTCTGGTGTGTACATTATCAGCTTGTGCTGGGTTTTGGATCTTGCAGCATATTTCCTCAAATTTGTTGGCGTAAGCTGCAATAGTGGTCTTCTGAGGAAGATCACTGAGCTGTATTGCAATGTCTTGGAGGGATTAAGTGACGCGTAAATTGTGGGTGATGTCCGCTTTGAACTCTTCTCAGATGTAAAGCTGGTTGTCAGTTTGTGAGCCAACCCAGGTGGCAAACCAGTTAGCTGCGGCCTTGTATAGGCGCTTGCTGGCTTCCTGGACCCATTTTTTGTGGGAGATGCGGCTGGCGCGGAGTTTAGTGGCTGAGTGGTCTAGCTAGTTGATGACTTTTTCCTTGTTTTTGCCAAAGAACTTGTCAATACCAATGTACTTGGTGTTGATAACTTCACCTGTGATAGATGGTATTGCTTTTGTTTGTGGTTGAAGAGAGCAACTGTATTGAATAATCTTGGCACATGCTTTGGGCATGACCAGACCTTTGAATATGGTGTATCCACTAGGTATATCCTCATCAATGTTGTGGGTGCAGAAGTACGTCTTCCAGGTATCCTGGGATGTGGCCTGGTTAAGTACATGAGCAAAGGTGGACGGGTTTTGGTCAGTCATTTTCTCTCTCATGGGTGTGGTCAAAAACCTGTAGCTGCTACCAGTGATAAGGAGCGCCTTTTGGGGAAGCTTCAAATATGGAATTAAGAAAGAAGAGAAGTATATTTTATTGGATAATATTTTAGACTTATATAGACTTGACTGTGGCAGGGATTTAGTTAGATCAAACCTAGGGGTTGGTCATGTGCTAGATGGGTTCAAGCCACTGGATACTTGGATGATCAGGTGATATTGCTTGGTTAACATTCTTGGTATGTCAAACAGTATATTGGAAGAGGACTAAATTGGGCAATGGCTGGATGTTAAGTAGGTTGGCAGTAGCCAGAATGCTTGTACATCCAGACCCTTGACAAGACATTGAAGCAGAGGCTTACAACAGCACCTGTAATACTATTCCCCAATCAGAATCACCAGTACAAACTTGAGACTGAGGCCTCTGACAGGGCCATAGGGGGTGTGCTAAAAGTAGAAAGCAATGAGGGTGTCTTCCTTTCTCTGGCCCTAAAAATCCAGGATGCTTACTGACTCAGATCAATGTTATCCCATACATGATAAGGAGTTAGCAGCAATTGTTCACTGCATCAAGAAGTGGTGTTGTTACCTGGAAGGGGCCACATTCCCACCCCAAGTCTTGACAGATCACAAGCTTCTTCAGTATTTCAACAATCAGTCACACTTGACCCCTTGCCAGGCAGGATGGGTCAAGTGTCTGTCCCTGTACCAGCTGTGCATCAAATACAAACCCAAGAAAGAGCTTGTCACAGCTTATGTCCTCTTTAGACTGTATGTGGTGTCCATCACAGGAAATGGCGGCTTGAACCCAGACTGACTCATGCTCTACCTGCGTCCTGAAGCCACTTGTTACAAAGGCCTCAATTATGTTAATGTTTCCAAGCAAAAGGACAATGAAAGCCAGTTCACCACTGATTCTGGCAATGTCTGCTGCCAGGCAGAGACAGGTGAAAAGATGCCTTATATTCCCACCACACAATGAGAAGACACCATATTGCATTACCACCACACCTTAGGTCATATCAGAGGACATAAACTCTTCAAAATCATGAAGCATAAACTTTGGTGGCCCCATATGAGCCAGGACATTCTGGATCTCCTCAAGGTGTGTGTTTTGTGTGAAAAGAATATGTTTAAACCTGCCCTGCCCAAGACAGTTCTGCCAATCAAGGCCATGGAGCCCTTTGAAAAATTAGCTCTTGACATTGTGGGGGCCCTGAATGAAGACAAACTGGGAAAGAAGTACATCATAACAGCTATTGACTACTTTATCTAGTGGCCAGTGCCATGGGCAGCCACCAATTGTAAAGTTACTCCCCCCTTTGGCCTTGGATAGGACAATGTTTCCCCGTTGCACTAAGAAAACCTCCCAAATCCCTGCTAAACCCCTGAATTTGCTAAACATTTAGCACACACAATTGACAAGAGATTTTTCTTAGCATATCCCTCTCAGGTGGCTTCTATTGACTCCCAGATTTATGTTTCAACCTGGGAAAAACCCTGATCAATTTTGATTACTTGCTGGCTTGGTTCTGCCCCCATTTGAAGCAATTTCATTATAACCAATCAGGGAGCGCTCCTGCCAAATCAACAAAATCCAATTTAGCTGGATTCAATGGCTCCATGAAGCGTTCTATAGGCATCAGCCAATCAGAGGTCAAATTGGAAATTATTGGAAAACCTTCCAGCTCACCTGAAACTCCCTTACAAAAAATTCTCTCCTGGTCAATCAAACCTGCTGCTTGAATCAGGCAACCTTTCTGATTTAAAACATATCCCTTAAAGCAAGACAGGGGACTTTTGTTCCCATGCTTGCTCATTCTTTACCCAAATAAAAGTTGGAATTTATCACTTTATAGTTTATTGTCTTGGACTGCTTCTAGAGTCCTTTTCTTTAAAATTATTAGTCAGAGTCTTCTTGTCATGAATGACATTTCAATACTTGTATTGAAAATCTGTAAATTGAAACCTGGATCTCAGGGAAAGCCTTATGTTGACCAGAGTGGACAGGGAACTGCCCAACTGCTAGTTTGGTCAAACCCTGGACCACCAGAAATAGATGATTACAAACAGGAGGAACAGAAACCTGCCAACCTGCCAAACATCAATAACAGAGGTTTGGAATAAACATTGAAGACCCTGGAATCAAACCCAAGCCTCCAAAGACTACTCAAGTTGCACAAAGTAGACAGGAACCCGCCAACTCATTAAATTGTAAACCCAAGCTGACAAGTTACTCCGAGACCCGCCAGTCTCCCAAGGACAATTCCCCAAATGGTCACCAGATTGCTGCCAGCCTTGCGCCACCAAAGATCCAGACCTATGCAGAGGTTGTAGCTTGCCTTAAGGAGGGTAAAACAAAATCTACTGCTAACTCTGCCAATGACCGCCAGCAGCTGCCAGTCTTATGTCCAGAATAGGTAGTACAATTGAACTACTCAGGTGACGTGGTGAACAGTAGCAACAGAACAAAGAATTACCACTTCTATTCACCAGAGCAGGCACAACCTGGATCTGCTGCCCTCAAGACTCTAAGCCAAGATCCATGCCCCGCCAGTGCCTTGTCTACAAACCTGAACCCTGCAAAAATCAAAGAAGCAAAAACCCATGGTATAAAAGCCCTAGCGGTATGGTGATGACCATATTGTCATTTTCAATAATAAAGTTTTATGAACCTTTTTGTTCAAACAAATCTTACCTTATCTAGTCTTAGTGATCTTCCATCTTAACTCTGACCAAGTAGACCATCAGGCAACCTCCCCCTCTGGAGACCAACCTGCTGACCCTCCCCAGGCACTATACTGTCCCCAAGGAGCCCCCTTTAGACCTGTGCATTTTACCAAATACCCACCCAACCCTGCCTACACGAAGTATAACTTGGAGACCATCCTCATTGCTGATCCCTTGGCAAGGACTAGAGAAACTGAATATATAGGACGTGAAGGAAAGAGGATTGAGGTGCTTCCTTTATTGTTCAAAGACAAGTACAATTATCTGCCTGCCTACTTTGTTCCCATGACTCTGCCCTTAACCCTGCAACCTGACCACCCAATGAAGACCCCCACCGCGGCCAAGACTATGTCTACCCAACTGTTTGGAGTACTCTACATTTCTTTGACGGGAATAGTAGACACTATGGTGCCTATTTTAGGGCCCTGGTCTTTTCTTGGGTGATCTGTTTCCTATATTATCAAGTTAGCACCCATCCCATGGTGGGCATTACCCTCTGGCCCGGCTGTATTCCAACCTGAGCCAACCAATGCATCTACCTATCCCTGGCTTCCTGACACTTATGCTCTTTTACCTTCCTTTTCTCTTAGTAGACTGCTGTTTTTACATTGCCCCTAAGCCAACATTAGTGTCAGTGTTAAGCCTTACACTATACACTTTCAAAATTCAGGTTCAAACCTGGATAGTTAAAATAAAACAGTTAATAACTACCTATTTAAATTTGAAAATCATTTTGCTTTTTCTTTGCTTTGAACCCAAAGTCTATACGCTCAACTTAAAGATCACCTCTTAGTATTTAATATCAAAATTAAGGCTTCTGGACACTCTCTTCTTTTCCTCTGGTATCAGAAAAATTTCCTCTTTTCTGCTAGCACCTATTTTTCTCCTGGTCTATCCCTCAAAGAGAAAATCTCATTGTTATCATTCTCAAATGTTAGTTCCAATTTTCAAGTTTGTTGCCTTTTCCCTGTCACTATTTCTCCTTTTTATTTGGAACACTTATCCAGACCTCTGGGGTTAGATTTCCTCCTCTGTGTACCAAGTGGGGGACAATCCCACCCAATTACTACACCTGACTGAGGATCTCCCTGGGCGTGCTCAAGATCTGCTTGTTACTGGTGAGAATATTTTCAAGAGCCTTGCCTGTGATAATCTTGAGTTCTTCCTCCCAATACAGACCTAACTGACCTTGTGGAAGGAGATGTTGCAGTCTGCTGTCCTCCCATAGAGTCTGATCCCACTCATCACAAGGAGGAATCAAACTTCCAGGAGTACACTCCAAGTTGCACTCCATGGTTGCTTGCAGTGTAGGTCTAATAGATTTGGACTCCTACTTTCCCCAGTTGTCTCCTGTGACCTTGCTCTGGACGCCCATTTGAGCAGCCATACCAGCTCTGCACTGGATGATGTCCTGGTGGGTCTTCCCTCTGGGATGGAAGCAAAACTTAGTTTAGCCCCCTCTCTTATAATTTTCCCCAAGCAGACCAGCCAGACCTGGGGTATTCAAACAGTTAACCCCACAGAATCTGGGGTCAAAAGATGAACCAACAGCAGAAATAGAAGACAACAGCCCAGGAAAAACAGAGCCTGAACCAGAAAGCAAGACAGTTATAAGAAAGGGATAAAGTGCAGTTTGAAGCCAATTTTGGGCTCCTGGATTGACTGGAGCCCAATTTAGAAGGTAATGATTGGATGAATTTAGCATCTATACTAATATCACTTTCTAGGTGACTGACTATGTCTAAAGACAACTTGGTTTTAATTCATGTCCCATAATTTAATGGATCAATTAAATTGACCCAGTCATTATTAACAGGTAATATAGAACATTTACTACCTATTGTCCCTTTATTTATAGGTAATATAGCTAATAAGGAAGAGGAATAATATTCTGTTATCAAAGATACAGACTGATTGCTGTCAGGAATATCATGCAAGGGATTTCTGACACTGCCTTCAAGTATATCAAAGAGATCATTGATTAAAGGCAACATATATCAATTCCAAATGGTGACCTTGTTTGAGGATCTATAATAGGTAACTAATTTTAGGGACCCATCTTTCTTGGCTACAAAACACAGCTTCTCCAAAAGGGGTCTGTGAAGGTCTGATAAGTCCCTTCTTCAAGGTTTCCTTAAATTAAGCACAAATAGTGCTGTCCTCATTTAGAATTAGACGGTAGAGGAGCTGTGCTTTAGGTACAGCGTGTTACGGTAGAAAATCAAATGGAAGGGTTAGTACGCCCTTGCAAAACCAGAAACCAGCAGAGAACTGCTGCTAAACCCTTGAGAGAAATAGACGACTTAAATGCTGTTATTGACAAAATAATGGGTCAAAGCTGGGGTTGCTCAAATAGATCTGGAAAATCTGGATCTGCCTTATTTTTATCCAAATAATTATGACAAGAAAATTACGCGTTATACGCTATTTGGAGATAACAGCGCTCAACCTGCTGGTTGCCAAATTTTTTTGAATTATGACATCATTGACTCAAATTCCAATGCAGGACCTCCAACTGCTGAAAATATTCTTGCCAGCCAATCAGATGCCGCAGAACCCCCTCCTCTCCCATCCTGAACTCCCTTAAGACTTCCCCCATCCCACTCTAGAAACAAGTTTCTAGATAGCTTATTATCACTGAGAAAAATAAAATCATCCAATTTTCACAAAAACCCATTATGCTAGACCACTTGGGCCTTCTGATCCCAGTTGTTGATAGTTTAATCACCTCTTTCCTGACTTTGGCTACAGAGTCCCTCACTGTGCAATGGCCTGCCCTGTACCTGGCTTTGCAACCGTCATATTTTTCTGATTTGCCTCTCAAAATGCTGTTCCTTATTTATGTGCTTATGTCAGTGTTCCGCTATACCAATTTTGGCGCGAAATTAATCAGCCCCTTCTACCAATTTGGCTTGATACTCTTAAAGCAAATGATGATTTATTTGATTTATCCTCATCATTTATCTTTAAACAGTTCTGCTCACCACTTTATTCTTACACAGCACCCTTTAATTGAATAGTACTGGATATGTTTTTCTGGGGGAAGCCCTTGCAAGGACTTCTCAAAGATTTATGGGTAAACAAAACTATATCCTGATCTTATAAGTTGATAGTGTCCTGCTTGTCCTTGAAGTGGATAACCTTATACTGGCAGGAATCCCAGTCAATGACCTTGAGGCTCTCTTTTTTCCTGGGTCTTTGCTATACATACAAACATGTGGTCCTCTAGGAGTTGGTCCGCTGTGTTGGGGTATATCTGGTGATTTACTTCTTCATGTTTGATGGTCAGCATGGAAGTGGCCCAGTTTATGTGAGAGTTAATCTTTATCAGCCAGCCCAAGCCAAGTACCACATCAAATCTGGGGAAGTCAATGACAGGACCTTAGATGGTGGAGTGGAGGTTTTCTAGCATGATGGAAAAGGGGGAAGTTTCCCAGGTAACAGCAATCTGATTTTCATCAGCTAAATCCATGCTCTTAATCCGCAAAAGATTATTAGCTAGCTTGAACTTTCTCACAAAGTTGCTGTTAGCTAGGGTACAATCTGTGCCTGAGTCCAAGAGAGCTGAAACAGTATAGCTTTGAAATCAGAAAGGATATGACATCAATTTTTTGGGTGTATGCAAATTGTGTAGAGTATCAGGTTGCTTTACAGTAATTGGATTATTGGATATTTGTTGAAGTCCTCAGGTTGATAATCATCATTGGTCAAGGCTGACAGTTGTCAGAGTGAGTTTGGCTTGAACATTGCTCTCCCTGGGCTTTTCCCTCATCATGTTGTCCTTGGGTGAAAGTAACTCTGAAATTAGCACAATTGTACTGGACATTATTTATATTGTTATGGCCATTGGATGTCTGAGGTTTGTTTTTTGTGTTGTTGCTGTTTCCAGATGGAGGGCGGCTGGAACGTCATGAGTATGAGAGTCATTGGGTCTCTCTCTCTTCCCAGTCTGCACCTTGAGTAGAGTGTTGGTGTCAGGAATATTCCTGACATTAACCAAATTTCTACTAAGATACCAAGTTGGGGAAAAATAGGAATTTCTAGTCCAAAAGATTTGCAATTTAATTTGGATTTCCCCCCGTTAAATGAGGAAAATAAAAGTAAAGTTGAAACAGAACTTGAAAAACCCTGGAACAATTTATCATCTGGGAAGGTGCCTGCCGCAGTTGCACAGGCACCTGCCACGCCCACTAGCACCCTTGCCAACCCTCCACCAGCCTGTCAGCCTCCTGCTTGCTTTCAGGGAATTCTTCCCTGACTACATTAATTATATGGAGACCCTTTCACAAAACACCAAAGAAAACCATCAACCAAGTTTTGGACACCATTTTTAACTCTGTCTTGGAGCCAGATGGGGATCAAACCCAGAACCCTAGGGACAAGGTTAATGTTAGTCTAAACTCCACTATTGTACATATATTACCTATTTATGTTAAACTAATTCATTTGGTTCCCGCTTTTGCTCTTAAATACAACTTCAAAACGGCTAACAGTATACTAAGTAATGTCACTTACTGCTGCACATCTGATTGGCTATGAAAACTGATCTTGACACTCTCAGACCCGCTTTATCTACCTTTAGTGAAGGCTCCGCACTTGTTTGACTTTTGTTTCCACTAAAGCCACTGCTTAATTATGACGGTTCTTGTGGCTGTCTCTGGTTATCTATTGGCTCTAAATCTTATATTCTATTTTATTAAGCTGAAGGTAGAAGATCAAATGGTAAAGATGATCTATTCAGCCATAATTTCAGTGAAACTTCATTTAAAATATCCTTTCATTTATTGAACCTCTTAAATGTTTATAAATCCCCACTGGGGTATTTAAGTGTGCTCTTTATACTTTCTCTACTTGTTCTAACAATAAAGATATTTATTTTCCACTAAGTTTGTCTACACTTATCTCTTGAAATACCTTTTTGGAGACATGAAAGGAAGTCATTTCCTGTTTTGGTTTCTAGTTCCTTTTCTTTCTGTGGTATTGGCCCTTGAAAACCCAACTCCCACCACAGAATGGCATAATTCTTCTCCTGATGACTCCCATCAGAAGGAACCCTGGCTAATGATTGGTTCAAATATCACTCAGGACACTGGGGAAGAAATTTCCAGTATGATTGCTCCACAACTCCACCTCCACCCGCTGAACCTTCCTCGGTTAGACCAAATGACTCCTTCTACCTGTTGACATACTTGGTTGGATGTTACCTAATGAGAAGATTCAGTTATATGATGGGAAAGTTTGCATACCAATGGCACTTTGGTCACCTTGCTATGGTTGCAGTTCCTATTGGTTTGGTTATTGCAGGGCTTAAGTTAGGGGCCTTGGCTCATAAGATTGGGGACTTGTTCCCTTTCAAGAAGGTCCCTGACACTTGCCCAGATAGTTACCAGTCCCCGGCCCACCTGCTTTCTCCCCAGGACCCAGCCTGCTGCCAGCCACCTACCTGGGCCCCAGTCTCCACTCCCCAGCCAATCAAAGGGCACATTCACCTTTGACTAATCAAATAAGTCCCTGACCATAGGGCCAAAATTGGATAACATTCCTTGTACTCAAGCACAAGGACAAACACAGGTTTTGAATTTGAATAAAAATTCTGCTACCAGCCAATGGGGATCTAAAACCCAGGCGACATGGTCAGATCCAAACTCCAGCCAAGCCAACCTTTCTGAGACCAAAACAGATTCTTAAAGCAACTTGGTCCCTATTCTTCACCTAGCGTCAGGCCAACAAGAGGTTATTGGCTCACCTCAAGAATTTCCAAACCAACCACAGATAACAGAAGAACAAGAGTTTGTCCCTATTCTTAGAGCCCAATTCCCACATTCACCCTCAAGACTCTTGGGGTCCCCAATCCCCTGTTTTTACTCCCTCTTGAAAAACTTTGCAGGGTGGGGGCAACTATAAATAAAGGATCCCCTCTCAATGATGGCTTGTGCTATTATTGAGAGAAATGCCCTCCTCAATAAATCTATCTTGAATCTACTCCTTAAAGCAAATCTTTATATTAGTTTGAAACTTCCACCCTCAATCCCCAAACAAGTGAAGATGAATCATCTCATCTTCACAGCTGTGCTTACAGTGGCAACTATGGTGAAGTCAACTCCCTGGTATTTGACTGCTGCATATGCAAATCTATTAGTATTTTTGGCTTAACCAATTTTAAGCTAATTTTTACTAGTAATTTAGGGGTTTAAACCCAAAATTTGAGATTATATTCACTCAAATTTGACTCTGTTTAATAAATTGGTTAGCTCAAAGATCAATTTAAGGGGCAATTTATAAGTAAATTTACTAATGAAAATGAAAAACCTGTGTTTGACACTCTAAAACAAAAAGTGATCAGTTTGACACTTTTTAAGCCAAATCTTAATTTCATTAATAAAAAACATATATGCTTATATAAATTTTATCATTTACTATTATAATTTTATTATTAGTGTCCACAGTAGTTGATTAAGCTCCAAGCACCACTATATTGGATTTAGTGGTATATACATTAATCAAATATCACACTTGTTTTACATTATGTCATTTCTGAGTTTGTAGATTAAGTGGTGCCATATAAATTAAGCCCAATTTATTAATAGATTTCATGTGATTTATAAAAAGCAGGTAATCAACTCCCTTTTTGTTTGATGCTATCCACTTGCCACACAATTGGTTTTGGATTTAACTAATCAAAGGCTCAGAATTAAGGCTAAATTAATAAGTGATGCACTATGAGTGCCACTCAACACCCACCCACTTGACACTTTAACTTGGGGATTAGTACAGAGAGCTTCTTAACGTTTTAACCAACACTATGGTAAATAAGTCACTCCCAGCTCCTCACAGCATAATATTATCACTAATAAACACATTTCCACTCATTTACTTTTTTAAGTTATGCTGTATTTTTTATTTTTGAGCATATGAAACTGCCTTGCTTTTGGGGTAACTTTCAACCCTGTTTTAAATTTAAGCAAGTATTATATATAAAAAAACATAGTAAATTTGATTTTTCTGCTTGACTCTGGCATACTTGACAGTGAGAATTCAGCTTTTCCCAGATGATTGACAGTGCTGAACTTGACACTTTACTATGTTTTGAATATTTAACTCACAATAAAAAATATTCCACATGATATTTTTTATTTTTTTTGCAATTATAATCTACTACTTTTCCTGCTACTCTCCATATAATTTTCATATTTTTTATTTTTAATTATACTTTTAAATTGATTTAGCACTAAGATGTTATGCTGAACCTAACATATTTGATGCTTCATCATAAAATCACTTATTTTCTATCTTTTAACCTTTATATCTATACTTTGAGTTTTTATTCTGCTTCTATTTACTTTGTTATGTTTTTTCTTGATAAATAAAACTTTATTTGCATACTTTACTTAAATTTTGCTTTGCTTTACCTCTTTGTGTTTGTTATATCTTCTCAGTTATTTTATTTACAAAACTAAATTTTTTAGCCAAGAACTAACAAGAACAATAAGCCTACCAAGTGCCAAGCCTCCAAGGGCTCTAAAGAACCAGCCACCACACCCAAGCGTGTCAAGAAGCCTACAAAGGCAAAGGCAAACTCTCCTACTCCATCTCCTCCCCTCCTCCACCCTCATCTTCCACTTCCCCTTCACCTTCCCCCAAAAATTCCTCCCCCAATAAATCTGATGGTGATCATACCAACCACTCCTTTTACTACTCAGAGGCTAACTCCAAGCCCACTAAGGAGTGCTGTACCAAGAAGGCAAAGGATGCCAAGGAGCCCACCTCTTCTTCTGATAAGAAAAAGGAGGTATCCAAGCAGGCCTCAAAGAACCCTTCCCCTCCTCCTCCTGATGGCTCTTCCCCCTCCCTTATCTGACCCCCAAGATGAGCCTGAGAAGTACTACAAGAAGTTAAAAGCTTCTAGTCACGTGGCTTGGGATCTACTGACCATCCACAAAGTCTGCAATGTGGACAGAGAATTCAAAGTCCCCAAGGGCTTTCCCCACTTTCCTCATCATGTCTGTAAAGGGCAGCCCTGGCTACATCACCAACAATGACATCTTTAACTGCAACAATCAAAAGCAGCAAACAAAAATAAAGCACTTTGTCTTTGAGGATAAGACTTATGGGCCCCGCCTAAACACCAAGGGCTGGGAGCAGGTAACAGCCAAGAAGGGGGAGCACACATGTGAGCTCCCAATTATTTAATCACATTGATGCTTAAATGGTATCTGCTTCAGATGATCCCCACCTCCTCCCAGCTCTGAGATTTGCAACACCTCAAACCTAACAATCTTAAGTTGGTGCCAACACAGGAACAGTTGATCAAGTTTATCAGCAACAAGCATATCACTGCTAATCCTCCTCTGCCCAAGGCCTCTGACGTCCTATTGAAGCTCACACTCACTCACAAGCTTAAGCAGCTCCTAAGTGGGGAGCGCTTCCTCCTCCACAACAATGGGCCTGGCTCAAAGAACCTTATCATCTGCTACGCAGCTCAACAGAACCCAATGGCGTTGAAAAGGGCGTCAACCTGGCTAGTGGACAGTATCTTTACCACTTGCCCCCGGATGTTCTACCAGCTCTGGATAATCCATGCCCAGATAGACATCCAGGTGATTTCACTCACATTCTTCCTGGGGCCACTGAGGCCATTTACACCTGCACTTTTGCCATCCTCTGCAAAGCACTTTCCCTCCTTCCCTCTTATGATAACAATGCCAAGAAGACCCCCCACACCTGTGCCAACCCTCCTGCTGCTGACAAAGACCAGGCCACCCTGGACTTAGAGGAAAAGTCAAAGCTGAGAGCTCTGGGGCCTCACATATGCATTATAGACTTTGAACCTGTCCAGTTCAATGCATTTGAGCAGCTGTTTAGCAGGGAGGTACAGGGGTACCTGTGACAATCCACATGGAAGCGTTTATGCAGGTGAGGGTTGATTTGGCTTCAAATAAAGACATAATACTGAAAGTTGACAGTATGTTGTGGTTTTGAGACAGGTATAGGCCTAGTAGGGAACATTGGCTACTAGAGAAGGTAAGGCCTGCCTAGTAGGTAACAAAGGGCTACTAGAGGCAAATGATAAACCAGCCCAGCAGGGGACTTTGGCTGCTAGGGGCTGGTTAGTTGTTCTTGCCCAGCAGGGAAGGATGGCTTCTAGGAGTGAGGAGTGATCCAGCCTAGTGGGTAACTTGGGCTACCAGGGCTGGTTGAGAATGTGACCCTGGCGGGTAACGTGGACTTCCAGGGAAAGGAGGAGCTGATTTAGCTCTATGTGCCCTTGTGCACTTACAGGAGGTCTGTGAGCAAGCACTTTACCTAATAGACTGGTAGGTTGTCCTTGTATGTGTTTCTTTGGGGGCTTTAGGGAGGTCCTAAAGCTACTATGGGGGGCATGTATATGCTCAGAGGTGTTAGCAGGGTGGTTGCTTAGGGAAGCAGCTGCAGAACTTGGTATTATCAGGCCTCTGGGAAGTAAAGTTGATTACTTTGTAACTGAAAGCTCAGACATAATCACCTGAGTGAGTAAAGACAACTGCACAGACATGAGGATTGTCTGTGGTTGAATGGCCTAAGTGGAGGACACTTGCAAGGGCCCAGTCAAACGCAAGTAGCCTTGTAGACTTATTGTCTGAGTCTGAGGTATTGGTAACAGGGACTGACAATGTAACCACAGTGGTTAATAGTGTAGGATCAATAGTAAAGACTAGTAAGACAGACTAAATGATCATAGTGAAGACTAGTTGAGGGACTTGAAGATCATAGTGAGGATTAGAACCAAGATGGTTCATAGTGTAAAATAGCTGATGGCCTGGAAAAGACTGGTTGATAAACTGAAAAGGACTAACTGAAGAACCAGAAGATCATGAAAAGGACTAGCTGAAGGACCAGAAGATTATAGTGAAGTACTAGTTGAAGGACCAGAAGATTATGATACAGGACTAGCTGAGGAACAGGAAATTTGCTGAGAAGGACTAGCTGGAATGAATACAGGAGCTATAATGTTTGTTTTGGACTTTTAAAAGAGAAAAAGATAGAAAAAAAGCAGTAAAAGATTTAATTCAGACTGCCAAAAGATATGATAAAAAAGCTTGATTTAATTATCATATAAGAGAGAAGGAGGAAGAAATAATTTACAATGTTTAAACTGTGAATTTATTAAGAGCTTTTTGATTCTGAAAATTCTGGAAAAGAGACTGGAAAAAGGACAGAGAAACTGTGAGAATGAATTCTGGAATTTTGCCAAAATGATTGGGAAAGGCAAGAAGCAAGCAACAGGCAAGTTCAATGTGCAAAACACTGAAAAAATGTGGAGAAACTCAGAGAAACGTTAAAGAATCAAGGGTTTGAAAATCCCCTATGTAAAACATAGACAAAAGCGCTCAAGTTTTGCCAGAGAAACATGATGGGAATTATGGCAAAACCGTTCAAAACGCAGAGCAGTTGTTTATCCGGAGCAAGACAGCGCCAGGTTCAAACCATGGTCAAGAGCAAGTCATTTGGGTGAACTATTTGGAAAAACCATTGAATCCAAGAGTTTAATTAGCTGCAGGTCAAAGCCTGTTTAATCAGTGTTTGGGGGCTTTAACTGAAGAGTCAAAGCCTAATTATGAGGAAATGAAGCAGAAAACTCAGGGGTTTCATTGCCTGAAGTAAGTTATAAAGTTTAATATATTGTAGAGAAAAAACAGGGTAGTTTAATCTTTGGAAAACAAGAGTTCTGATAGAAAATCAGGACTAAAACAAGGAGCTATAAAAAAAGAAGCTATCTGAGGCTTTTCTGGGACTCACACAGTGGATTTCAAAGGCAAAAATGACTAATACATGTGGATTACAAAGTCCACAAGGAATACACAAGGAGATGAAGTCCAAGATAAAGGAGCTGTGCATAAAGAGTTGGATCTGGAAGAACATGCAGGAGCCCAAGACTCAAGAGCAGGAGTCCAAGACCAAGGAGAAGGAGCCCAAGTTCAAGTACAAGAATCCAAGATATTGTTGGAGGACTCCAAGGTATTGGCAAACCTGTATTGTTTCCCAGACCCCCAGGCAATATAACAGAAGGTTTCTAAGGGGATCCTCCGTCTGAACGTGAATAAAAGCCTATTTTAGCCCCTGTCCAAAGTTCTAAATAGTGCAGATAACCCCATGAGTGAATTGCCCCACATATTTTACCCTAACCAAGAGGAAAAAGATACCTATTATCAAAGTTGTAGAAGGGGTTCCACTAGTAAGACCTCTCAGGAAGAGTGTGAAAGGTTAACTAGACATCTTGAAATGTTGGATAGGAGACAGAAGTTCATTAGGAATGAGTTCACTAGGTTGCTAAAAGAATGGTACAGACCTACAGAAGATCTGGCACCAGCTGAAGTGCAAGTGCATGGTGGGGATGCTTGCCTAGTAATAAGGAAAGTATTGGAAGAGTTTGCATTAATGCTGGCCCAGTATAAACTTCTAGCTAGCCAACACCCACTACTAGGAAATGACAACTCCTCCAAGCCAATCCCTGGCTATGATCCAGGACATACTTTGAGGACTGGTAACCAGGAACCCCACAGTGCCACTTCCACTTCCTCCAAGCAGTTGCTCAAAATTTGCAGGCCCATGCCAAGCTTAATAGGTTGAGCCAGAGGGACACTTTGGACACCTGCATATTTGTGCTGGCACAATTTAGTGCCTTGGTTTTTTAAAAGCCAGAGCACACTGCACAGGGGTTTTAGGTTCTCTCAAAGGATCCCTACATAGAAAAGCATCCAGAGTTCACACCTTTTCTTGAGTACTTTGAGCCCCAGTGGATTCGGAAGGTTGTCACACAGAGGCAAGGTAAGGCCTGTGCCAAGGCCAGCTGGAATGTGTACTGGGCTGCAGTAAATGGCAAGCTGAAGACTACTTTGGCTCTTGAGGCTTACCACAAGCATCTCAAGGCTAAATTTGGGCTGCACCCAAAGTTCAACAAGTTGTTCTCTCTTCTTCAACATGAGCAGGAAAAAACTATCTCCAAGCTCAGAGATCTGGCTAACCACGTCCCCCACCAAGCCCACCAACAAGTCCTTGCTCTTCACCAAGGCCATCCAGAGTGCGGCCAAGCACAAGTACAAGGCCTCTGAGATCAAGCAGAAGCTTGAGCTTATTGCCACTGCCCTCCTGGAAGGGGCTAAAATTAATAAGGGGAAGAAGGGTGAAGAATAAACTTGCTTGCCTGTTTATATGATTTTTACTTTTAACTTTTAGCTTTAATTTTTATTTTTTAGTTTTGATCATTTAGTTTTTAGTTTTGTTTTCTTTTTTTTGATTTAATTAGATAATACTGATTATTTTATGTATATATGGTAAGTTTGAGATGAATAGTTATAGTTGAAAGTGAATGAAATATCTTAATTTTTGTTAATTTACTAGTAAATCATAAGATATTCACAGTTGTGCTTATATAAACTATATCAATTAAATATTAATATTTCTTTATATTTTGCATAAATTATATGATTATGTTTATGTTTATTTTTTTCATTGGAATTTTAACTTTTTATGGTAATCAAAAATAATTTTATAATGTAGAGTGTAAATTACATAGTAAAATGAGAAATAATTGCTTATGTCTCCTTATTCTTATTAATTAAGGTACAGCTTTTATTGCATTTTTGAGCTTTCTGGGGTCACCTTGTTATCATAGCTGTAATTCTTAATTTTTTTTAAAAAGTTTCAGTAAATCAAGATCTGTTAATTAAAAAATGACAATTTCCAGTTGTCAATCAAGGAAAAGGCTGAATTCTCACTTTACTATAGTGTCAATCACCAGGGAATCAATCACCAGGGAGTCAAACTTATCACAGTTGCCCTTACAGCTTTCCTTGGGATTAAAGGGTACTAACAAGAACCTGGAATCTTTGGGCCTTTATCTGAAAGGTTGGGCCAAAGATACCAAAAAGACCCTAGCCATCTCAACTCTTTGCACGCTGGTTCTTGGCCTCCTCTTGTGTTGCCGTACTCCACCTTGTCCATTGCAGTGTACAACTCCATCTACTATAATTGACATACTTTGAAGGAGGCTTTGGCAGCTATAACTTTCACACCAAGGTATTCCAATGTTTAATGACCATATATCCAATTGTCACCGCCTTGACAGGATTCCAACTAGCCAACCTCCAACCATACCTCTTGCAAGTAGTACCAACAATGTCTGTGTATTACAGTATAATAGCTCCCCCACTGGAGCTATCTCAGCAAGCCTCAGGAACTACTTTGATTGGGTACCTGGTCCTCTTGTGTGTAACCTCCCTGATTGCACTAATCACCACATGCTACACCTGCCTCAGATGTTTTCAAACTATCCAGCCTAGAGGAGATAAGACCCATCAGACAGCTACTCACCAAGTACAAAATGTGGTCCTCAACCAATTGTCCAAAGTCACCCTCTATTCTAGCAAGAAGCAGGCCATCTTTACCTTGATTCCCTTCTCACACACCCTATTAAAATTAGAGCCCTCCAGATATATCACAGACGTCCAGAAGGTCATCCACATTGCCAGCCAGCTCACTGGCCAACAAAGAGACTGGTTTGCAGCAATCAACCTCAAATAACCTGTGTCATGCATCACATCTTTCATGCCTTCAGCCAGAGATTGCTGGAATATTCCAGCTCTCCCAAGGATATGAATGACATCCAATGCAAGCTTTACTCCCTCTGACAGGGAACTTCTTCTACTGTAAGCTACACAAAGAAGTTCTCCCACCTCAAGGAGGCCCTTCAGCTAGACAACAACAAAGCCTGTTACCTCTAACATGCTGGACTCTCCCCCCAGATCCAGGAATTCCTGCTTCACCATAAGCTTCCTGATATATATGAAGAAATGATCAAGGAGGTACAGTCCTGGGTGGAGGCTATGAGGAAACCTTGGCCAAGCAAACCACCCAGGTGGCCGCCATCTAAGTGCTCCCTCCCAAATCCAATGCTGAGGAAAAACCCCTACACCCAGGGGTGGTTTCAAGACAAGGTGGAGGCTTTATTCTCTCTAGAAAAGAGAAGGCACATCAAGTAGCTCATAGGCTCTGCATGTAATGTAGCCTAGTGGGGCACACAGTAATGATTTTCCCTATAGCCCATCCAAATCCCTTTAAACCCCTTTCTAATCCCCAACCATTGATGGCAGTTGTCAGCAATATTCCTGATATAAACAAGATTCTTACTGAAGGGAAATGTTGGAAAAGAATAGAGGTATTTTCTGTTAAAAATTCCCAATTCAATAAGAATTTCCCCTCATTAATTGGGGAAAATAAAAATCAAACAGAGGGAAAAACAGAACTTAATAAATGCCAGAATAATTTATCATCTGGGCAGGCACCCAACACGCCCGCCAGCACCCTCTGCCAGCCCCCCAGCCAGCCGCCAGCAGGCCTCCTGCCAGCCTCCTGCCCACCCACCTATCCCCTGCCGCCCAGCCAGTTGCCTGCCAGCCCCCTGCCAGCCTCCCACCCACCAGCCAGGCCCCAGCCAGCCACCTGCTTGCCCAGCCTGGCACCATCAGGCCCGCTGCCAGCCCCCCACCCGCCAGCCAGGGCCCAGCCAGCCACCTGTTTGCCCAGCCACCTGCCAGTGGGCCTGCCGCCAGCCTCCCACCAGCCAGCCAGGGCCCTGCCAGGCTCCCGTTTGCCCAGCCAGCTGCCAGCGGGACCACCCACCTCCTGCCTGCCTGCTAGCTGCCAGCCACCTGCTTGCCCACCCAGCCCACCTGATTGCCCTCTGGGTCCCAGTTGGCTGCCAGCCACCCAAATTGGGTCTCAGGTCCCACTCCACAGCCAATCAGAAATCCTCACCAACCACAACCAATCAGAAAAGTCCCTGATTGAAGGGCAGGAATTTCAGAATAATGCCTGCCTTCCAGAAGAAGGAAAAATTAAGGACTCAGATTTTAAGAACAATTCTAATCAAAACCAATGGGATTCAGAGAATCAAATCACATGCTTGGGTCTAAACATCAAGAAAAACATGATCCCCAGGACAAAAATTGATTCTGAGGGTACCTTGAGTTTTTCCCACCACATGACCTCATGCCCACAAGAACCCATTGGCCCCAGTCAAGAATTTCCAAGCCAACAACAGATTGCAAAAGAACAAGGGTTTGGCCCTCTTCTCAAAAACCAATTCCCACTCTCATCCTCCAAACCTTTGGGATCTCCAATCCCCTGTTTTCACTCCCACTTGCAAAACTTTGCACAGTGAGAGACACTATAAATAAAGGATCCCTCCTCAGTGTTAGCTTGTGCTATTATTGAGTTTGATACTCTCAATAAAGCTAATCTTACTTAACACCTTAAGTCTACTTTAATTAGTTTTCCCCAGCCAACCACCTCCAATCAAAGGAAGATGAATCACCTCATCTTCACAGCTGTACTCACAGCTTGCCTTGGGATTGAAGGATATAAATAGGGATCAGAGTTCTTTGAACCTTTGCCCAAAGGATTAGGGCAAGACTACTACCATAATTCAGGACAGCTCAACTCTTCCTGCACTGATTCCTGGACTCCCCTGGTATCCCTGCACTCTACCCTGTCCATTGCTGTGTACACCTTATGTACTATGTGCTGACCTACTTTGCAGGGAGCTTTGGGAAATACAATGTCCATGTCAAGGCCTTCCGGTGGTTGATGACTATCTACCCAATTGTCACTGTGCTGACTGGCTTCTGATTTGCCAACCTCCTACCATACCTTGGCCAAGTAGTACCTACCATGTCTGGGTATTACACAGTTGAACAGGAATTTAAAAAAACTACTTCTCTCTACTCTACAGTTTCTATAACAATTTCCTCCAGTAATACAGACACAAACCACTGCACTGCTAGACACAGGAGCCATAGGAAACTTCATTGATTTCCTCCTCCTTAAAGCCTTAGGCCTGAAAAACCAACTAAGGGGAACTGCTTATCTAGCTAACAAAAGTACTTCCCCGGTATACAGAATAGTCCAACCCACCATAGTAGAAATTGGCAGGATACCTTTTGAGCTCAACTTCTTGGCCCTGAAGGACCTGTCATTACCATTCATATTAGAGATGCTCTGGTGGGAGCAAGCCAAGTGCAACATTGTCTAGGACGCCCATCAAGTCAACATCTCCAGTAATGAGAAATCTGGTAATGTGGCACTCAGGCAAACTACTGCCTCCTCCTTGAACCTTGAGGAGATTTGCCCATCCTGAATATAATTCTAGCCCAATATGAGGATGTATTCAGAAAACCCCCCTACAGACCCTACCTGAGAGAAGGGCAAGCAACTTACACATCAAACTTATTCCCAGAGAAACACCCAAGTAGGGCAAGGTCTACCCAACCATGCATGCTCAGGGGATTGTCTTGAAGGAGTACATATTAGAGTTGGTTGCCAAGGGCCACATGAGACGCTCCCAGTCCTTGTGCTCCTCCCCAATTTTCTTTGTTAATAAGATCAACAGAGAACTACAGCCATGCATAGACTACAGCCCTCTCAATGTCATCACAGTAAAGGACCACTACATGGTCCTCTCTGCTGAGCAACTAACAGATTGCTTAGCAGGTCTCTATGTGTTTTCTAAGCTTGACCTCTACAATGCCTAAAATCAGGTCTGAATTGCCAAAGGCAATGAATGAAAAACAGCAGTTCACACACAGTTTGGTCTATACAAATACCTGGTCATGCCCTTTGGCTTGTGTAACGCACCCTCAACGTTTCAAGCACTCATAAATGAGATCCAGTTCAAACTTCTGGACATTTTTGTAGTCATATACCTTGATGATATCCTGGTATACTCAAAGGATGAGGCTACTAACCTTCAAGTTCTTGAGAAGGTTCTGTCCAGACTCCAGAAGGCTAAAATCTATTGCAAGAAGGAAAAGTGTGAATTCCTAAAACCAGAGATGGAGTTTCTAGGCTACACTATCTGTAGGGGTGGTTTTGCCATTGCTTCATCCAAGGTTGTCGCAGTACTAGAAAGGTCTATTACAAACTCTAGAACTAAGCTTAGAGGATTCCTAGGCCTGGCAAAATTCTTCAGGAATTTCATCAAGGACTTTGTCAAGATATTCCACCTGCTCACTACACTCACAGCCAAGAGTGTATTCTTTGAATGGCCAGACACAGCCCAGAAGGCTTTCTAGACTCTTAAGGGAGCCTTCACCTCTGCCCCAGTATTAAGGAGACCAGACCCCAAGCTTCAATTTTTTAGAGACTGATGCTTTGGACTTTGCATTAGGGGCAGTTCTAACTCAGGAAAAAGAGCCTGGAGTATAGCATCATGTGGCATGCTTCTCCAAGAAGCTATTGTACTGGGAGCACAACTACAACGTCTACAAGAAGAAACTCATGATAATTGTGAAGGCCTTTGAATATTGGCAGAGATATCTGGAAGGGGCCAAACACACTGTCATTGTCCACACTGATAACAGGAACCTTTTTTACTTCACAGAAACAGAAAATCTGTCAATGTTTGGCTAGGTGGGCCTTGGACTTGTCTTCTTACAACTTCAAAATAAGTTAAATCCCAGATCATATGTCAGGAATGCTCTTTTAGACATTCTGATAACAATTCATCCTCTGGAATATTAGAGGAAATACCCCCTTTTTGGGCTTATTAGTTTCTCCTAAAATTAATGGGTTAGTGTGTAGAAACTGCCCTTTATTACCTTTGGAATTAACCCCAGAAGGGGTTTCAAAGACATCTTTGATGGCAATAGGATTTGAACCCAGGTTGCTTTTGCCCTTGGCTTATAGGCTAGAGGATAGAACAATTAGTGAATTTCCAATGGACAAATTGTTACCTTTCAAGCTGCCTTGTAGCCAATCAAACGTTACGGCAATCAAACTGTTGGAGCTATTTAAGCACTCTGGTGACGTCCAGATCAGTTTCAACCTGGTTTTTGCTTTTGAGGACCATTTAGTTCCTGGTTCTATTATTGGTTCTGGTTTTCTTCCCCAGTGTTAACTGGGGAATAGCTGACACTCCTGTTGATCCTGCACCAGCTATATAGTTAAAACCCATGCCAAATGCCCCCTTTGTTTTGATGAGGTCAGATAGTTTCCCCTCTGCTAACAAATAATTCTAGTTTTAATTTTTAACTGCCAAGAATATCCAGTTCCTCCCAAATTTACCCAAACTTCATCTCCAAGTAAATTGACTCCTTTATTTTATCTTCAGACTATCATTCAGTTACCATCTATATAAGGCTGGTATCTCTTGACCTTTTACTTGTTCACTCAATAAAGTCTACATTCACCCACTGTGAATAATTTTGCTTATTCTTTTATAACTTGACCTTAAGCCTTAAAATCCAAGACCATGAGATTACCCAAGACTCCTGCCATGTAGTCTCTTGGGTATAAATGGTTATTTTGGATAATCTTTTTGCTGCAATGGCCAGCATTTTGATGGGTTCATGCGCAGATTCCAGCACATCTCCAGAAGCACAATCCCTTGACAGCTCCTGGCGCCAGGTTATACCAGGAGTATGGTATACTGCAACACCCTTATCCCATAACCCACCTCTCAGAGAGGAAACCAAGAACCACCAATCTGCCTCCACAATTCCTGAGCCCCAAGCCTTTTGTTCCTTGGCCTCTGCTTTCCTCCTGTCTTACCTTGGGGCGTACTTCTTCTTGGGATGGTTCAACACGCTGTTGGGTAGATATTGTCTATTTGGGGAATTATTCCACCTTGGAATGGTGTCCTTACCAGTAGGCTCCTTGGCAACTGGATTAAATCCCTCTGCCATCATTCATCATCTAGGAAGATTACTTCCTAGTGGGTGGGTGCCTGACATCATACCAATGATACTCCATATGCTCTCAGTCAAAAGGAAGACCTCAACAATGAGGATCACTCATATAGCCATTTCAACACTTTCCCTGTCCTCAGAACCAAACAATTCTTTCTCACAGTTCTAGGCATCTCCCAACCCACCTCCACATTAGAAGATGAAATCAAGGTGGCTCATAAAGACTTACCAATGATCCAAGGGATAGTGACCAAGATGACTTCTGCCAACCCAAACTGCAACTAAAAACTGAGACAGTGAATACTTTTCAGATACAACTGCTTGGTGGTTCCCCTAGGAGTGAGAAAGACCAGATCATCAAAGAGATCCACAACTATTCACTGGGAGGTCACAAGGGGGTAAAGAAAACCATGTGAAGACTCTGGCTGAACTACTGGTTGCCTTACATGTTCTTGCAGGTGAAGGACTACATCAGCCAGGATGTGTATTTTATTAGGAAAAACACTCCACACAGAAACCCCACAGACTCCTTCCACCTCTCCAGATTCCCAAAATGCCCTGGGAATCAATCTCCATGGATTTCATCACCAATCTCCCTACAAATCAAGGTTTCACCAGAGCCCTGGTATTTGTGGATCAACTCACCAAGGCTTCAGAGTTTGTGGCTTGTTCTAGTGGGATTACTGCCACAGCAACCGCCTGCCCGTTCCTTGAGCACATATACAGACACCACATCCTTCCCAAGGACATTGTTTTGGACAGATGAACCCAATTCACTTCCAGGTTTTAGGGCAAGATAATGAGGTAGATCAAGATTAAGCTGAGCATGTCTAACGCCTTTCACCCCCAAACTGACAGACAGACAGAACACATTAACCAAATCCTGAAAACATACCTCTGTGCCTATGTTAACGCTAAACAGGTCAATTGGTCAGAATTTTTGCCCTTAGCTCAGTTTAGTTACAATAGCTCCTACTACTTGGGAACTAAGATGGCCCCCTTTAAGGCCAACTATGGTTACTTCCCCCAAGGCATCCCAACTTCAGGGCAACCAGGGACTGTTCCTCAAGCCAATGATTACTTCCAGACCCTCTGTTGAGCAACTTGGGTTATTGCTGGTATGTTCAAAGCTACAGATAGGTGTTAGCCTTGACAATGTACTCTACCTAATCCTATACCAGAGCACTACAGACTACAATAGAATAGTACTTTGAAGATAATTATGTTTATTGGGACTGGAGTACAATCTAGCCAGCGTCTGCAATCTATCCAGGTGTAACTAAGAACTTGTTTTCATCCTTTCAGGTGTCTGTATCAATATATACTGAAACAACTCTTGTTCTTGTCCTTTCAGACAGTTCTCAGTGGCTACCTTTGCAAAAGGTCCATCTTTGCTGGCTGTGCCTATCCTGATTGGTTGTCCTTGGCACGTGTGCTGCTACTGGCCTTAGAAAGGCGTACATGGCACTTCAGCTACATCCTACGCTCCTCTTGAGCTAGCCTACTGGCAGTTACAATTAGCTGTATCCTTACACACCCATTATTGCTCTAGGAAACTACACCATATTTGGTTGATACTTAGAAATGGTCCCTGTTCAGTCCTCCTACATTGGAAGGTAGACTTCCAGTATTCCATTTGCAGGTCATGATCAGTGATCCTTTTCTGGCTGGTGAGCCTTCTGCTTATTAATGTAACAGGTCAAATTAGGGATTATACGCTGTATAATAGCAGACTCAATCCAAAATGGACTTGTAAATTATCTGCTGTGTAATGCTGACCCAAACCAATAAGGAACCAATTATACATTGTGTAATGCTGACCCAAACTCATTATTTCATAGCCATATGTGTATCACTTGTTTGATATACTCATATACATCCTTCAGGCAGGGTGGGGCTGGTTTGATACAACACCCAGGAGGATGAAAAGAGAGATATACAAATGATGATATAGTGATTACACAGCGTGTAATCACTGGTAATCACTATATTGGCTAACGTTTATACAGTGGCAATTGCTTCATCAATTATAATAAGCTAGTGATTATACAGTGTATAATCACTACATATATAGAATTGATAATCAAGTGATAATACAGCGTATAACATCTAATCTATATTAATAAAAAAATTACATGGCGTATAACTGCTTATCAAGTATAATAGACTATTAATTATATGGTGTATAATTACTACACTTAATAGAATATTGACCTAGTGATAATACAGCGTGTAACTGATAGAGATCTATATGCAATGATTAGTCTGATCATTTGTGGCCAATCAGCCTAATCTCACACCCTCTGAGACACCCAGGAGGAGCTCCAGAGTAACCTGCATATGGCCCAACACTGCTACAAGGCCCAAGCTGACAAACACTGGAGACCCACACCCAAGTTCCCTGTAGGATATAATGTGTACCTGGACACTAAGAACCTCAAAATTAATTGGGTGGTGCGCAAGCTTGGGCCCAGGCGCATTGTCCCCCTCCAGGTTCTTCAGAAAATATCAGCCACTACCTACAAAATGCAACTCCCTGACCAATCCAGTGCTCACAGTGTGTTTCAAATATACAGGCTAACAGCAGAAATAGACCGCCCACACCACTAGGTTGAGAACTCTAAACCACCACCTAAGATTCTACAACATACACCAGAATGGGAAGTAGATATGGTTCTAGGTTACCAAAAGATCTGCAACCAGACCCAATGTCTTGTCTCTTGGGTAGGATATCCATCAGAGTCCAACTTGTGGGAACCAGCCTACAACCTGACCAAAACCCCTGAAAAGATTAACCAGTACCATCAGGGGAAGGTCACTGTCACAAATGACAAACTCCTATTGACAATACTCATAAGAAAACTCAACTACAGGATTTGAACCCCAATACCTAATGGGCCGCCAGCCCGCAGGACCAACTGCATGGCTGCCTGCAGATTCTTGGGCTCAAACCAGAACAGGATTTGACTTTGGAGAATCACCTTAGGCTTGATGAACAGAAATTACTTACATTGAGACCTCCCACACCAAATATTCCTGTTAACCTGACCAATGAGAGTACAGGCCAAGCCAAGGATCCTGAAATAATTTGGGCCACCGCGGCAAGGGAAGCAAAAAAACTTCCTATAGAATGCAGGCCACCCAAAGATGATAAATCCTGCAACCTAAAAGGGAAATTTGAGCTTTCTCAGTCTGAACCATCCAATGAAATAAATCCCACAATAGACACTGCTGAGGGCTGTAAAAACTGGTAATTGGTAGCACCCGGCCTAAAAAAATTTGTAAAATTTTCTCCATGGCAGATGGGTATACTTATACCCTGGGCCGCCAGGAAGTTACTCATTGCCATTCTTGAAATAAAGTTTCATGAACCTTTGGTTCAACCAGATTATCCCATATTTGATTTTAGTTCTATTTCATTTGAAGACCAACTCCTGCGGTTCTGTGCCTCCTACCTATTCACCTGAAGAAACCACGGACCTGCTGCCTGAACTATATTGTCCCCTAGGAGCTCCCTTTGGCCCAGTACATTTCACAGAATATCCCCCAAACCCAGCATATTCAGAGTTAACAATAGAGGAAATCTTAATCCACAACCCAGAGGCTAGAACTAGTGAGACAGATGTCAGGAAGCCAGACATAGGTGGAGGCAGTGTCTGACTTGGGACAGAGTACAGCCAGGCCAGTGGGTAATGCCCACCATAGGATGGGTGCTAACTTGATAATATAGGATATGTATTGCCCAAGCAAGGACCAGGGCCCTGAGCTGGGCATCATAGTGTCTACCATTCTCGTCAAAGTAATGTAGAGTACTCCAAACATTTGATTGGACGTGGTCTCTGTGGCGGTGGGGGATCCATTAGGCAGTTGGGTTGCAGGGTTAAAGGTGGAGTCATGGGGACAAAGTATGCCGGTAGATAATTGTACTTGTCTTTGAACAATAAGGGCGGTACCTCAATCCTCTTTCCTTTGTGTCCTGTGTATTCAGTCTCTCTAGTTATGGCTTAGGGGTTGGCAATGAGAATGGTCTTCAAGTCATACTCTGAGTAGGCGGGGTTGGGTGGGTATTTGGTAAAATGCACAGGTCTATAGGGGGCTCCTGGGGGACAGTATAGTGCCTGGGGAGGGTCAGCAGGTTGGTCTCCAGAGGGGGCGGCTGTCTGATGGTCTACTTGGTTAGAGTTAAGATGGAAGATCACTAAGACTAGATAAGGTAAGATTTGTTTGAACAAAAAGGTTCATAAAACTTTATTATTGAAAATGACAATATGGTCATCACCATACCGCCAGGGCTTTTATACCATGGGTTTTTGCTTCTTTGATTTTGCAGGGTTCAGGCTTGCAGGCAAGGCACTGGAAGGGCAGGGATCTTGGCTTAGGGTCTTGAGGGAGGCAGATTCAGGTAGTGCTTGCTCTGGTGAACAGAAGTGGTGATGCTTTGTTCCACCGCTAATGTTTACCACATCACCTGAGCAGTCAGATTTTATTACCCATTCTGGACTGGAGGCTGGCATTAGCTGGTGATCATTGGCAGGACTGTGAGAAGGCCTTGTTTTAATCTCCTTTAGGCAAGCTGTAACTTCAGCATAGGTTTGGATCTTTGGCTGCACATGGTTAATTGTAACCTGACGTTCATTTGGGAAATTGTCTTTAAGAGTCTGGTGGGTCTCAGGTTAATTTGACAGCTCAGGTCTGAAACCTAACAAGTTGGCGGGCTTCCATCCATTTTGTATGACTTGAGTAGCCTTTGGAGGATCAGGGCTCAATTCTGGGGTTACAAATGTTGATTTTGAACCTATAGTATTGATACTTGTCAGGTTGGTAGATTTTAGTCCCTCCTGGTTGGGGCAAGATATCTCTGGTGGTCCAAGGTTTGGCCCAACTGGCAGTCTGGCTGGCTCCCGTCTATCCTGGTTGTAAAAAGGCTCTTTCTTAGACCCTGGGTTTAATTCCCAGGTTTTCAATACAAGTATTGAAATGCCATTCATAAAAACAGAGACTGTTTACAGAGAAGGGACTAAAGTTACCATACCTCCTCTTCTACTCTGCGGCAAGTACAACTACTTGCCTGCCTATTTAGTTCTGATGGTATCACCTCTCACCCTGCGGCCTGACTGCCCACAGGAATCTGTTACAGCCAGTTAGTCTGCCTCAACCCAGATATTTGGAGTGATTTATATCACTCTCACCGGCCTGATTAATTCAATGTTACCTGCAAGCAGACCCTGGGCCCTTCTAGGCAAATTGATATCTTACATTATAAAATTAGCACCAATCTTGTGGTGGGCCCTTCCTTCAGGACCTGCAGGCTGTCTGTCTGCAAGTTCCCAAGAACCCCTCACAAACTGGCGCCCTGACAGTCACTCTAGGAGGGGGAGGAAAGGCAAATTTCAGGAATGTTCCTGACATTAATTGAATTTCTACTAAGATACCAAGTTGAGAAAAAATAGGAATTTCCAGTCCAAAAGATAGGGATTTAATTTGGATTTCCCCCCGTTAAATGGGGAGAATAAAAATAAAAATAAAGTCAAAAAAACTTGGAAGCCCCTGGAACAATTTATCATCCAGGCAGGCATCTGCCGCGGTTGCGCAGGCACCTGCCACATCCGCCAGCACCCTTGTCAACCCTCTGCCAGCCAGCCAGCTATCAGCGGGCCTCCTGCCAGCCTCCTGCTTGCCCAGCCAGTTTTCAGTCCCCTGCCCACCCGCTTGCTCCCCAGACCCCAGCCTGCTGGCCACCCACCTGGGTCCCAGTCTCCACTCCCCAGCCAATCAAAAAGCATATTCACCTTTGACTAATCAAATAAGTCCCTGGCCACAGAGCCAAAATTGGAGAACATTCTCTGTCCTCAGGCACAAGGAAAAACACAGGTTTTGAGTTTGAATAATAATTCTGCCACCAGTCAATGGGGATCTGAAGCCCAGGCCACATGGTCAGATCCAAACTCCAGCCAAACCAACCTTTCTGAGACCAAAATAGATTCTTAAAGCAGCTTAGTCCCTATTCTTCACCTAGTGTCAGGCTAACAAGAGGTTATTGGCTCACCTCAAGAATTTTCAAACCAATCACAGATAATAGAAGAACAAGAGTTTGTCCTTATTCTTAGAGCCCAATTCCCTCATTCACCCTCCAGACTCTTGGGGTCCCCAATCCCCTGCTTTTACTCCCACTTGCAAAACTTTGCAGGATGAGATAACTCTAAATAAAGGATCCCCTCTCAATGATGTCTTATGCTATTATTGAGAGAAATACCCTCCTAAATAAAATATCTTTTAAATCCCCACTCTTAGCCTAAACCTTAGACTAGTTAATTTCACCCTCAATCCCCAAACAAGTGAAGATGAATCATCTCATATTCACAGCTGTGCTTAAAGCTTGCTTTGGGATTGAAGGGTAACAAAAAGAACCTGGAATATTGGTCTCTTTCCTAAAGGGTTGGGCCAAAGATACTAAAAAGACCCCAGTTACCTCTTGTGTTGCCACACTCCACCTTGTCCATTGCGGTGTAAACCTCCATCTACTATGTATTGACATAGTTTGCGGGAAGCTTTGGCAGGTATAACATCCACAGCAAGGTATTATAATGGTTAATAGTCATCTATCTTATTTTCACTGCCTTGACAGGATTCCAACTTGCTACCTCCAACCATACCTCTTGCAAGTAGTACCAACAATTTCTGGGTATTGCAGTTGGATGTTTGTTTATCTTTTTCTGCCTTGTGGCACAGGCTTTTCAGTTGTTCACTTGATCCAGGTTTATGTGTCCCACTAAAAGTGGTGTCAAAACCGCAGGCTTGACCTGCCAGCAAGGTTTCAACCAAGCAGGTTTGTGACCCGCAATCCAATTATCTGGTCACTTGAAGCCAGACTAGGAAGTCAACTCAAATTAATAAATCCAACAACATGAACAGATGATGATCCCTTATGGTGGATACCTTGTTTTGGCGCTTGACTCATTATCAGGATCAAGCCACCCCATTCTTCTATCCAGCTGTGTGATCACCAATCATGTTCCTGTTATCCTTGATTCACACAAACTATATAATCACTATCTCACAATAAAGATTATTATCTATCTTCTAAATATTTTTCCCGTGTAACTCTGCTAAAACAGCACAGTTACAACATTGGTAGCACAAGTAGGCTCTCCATCCTGCCTTCTCTTGAAAAATTCCGCCTGTTTCCCGCACACACTGCGGCCAAAAAATCCTTGACAGAATTATGTCTGGTCTTACGCCTGACTGTATTTTGTACACCCCTGGTACCGCCATACCCAATGGCTTTGTCCTGTACCAGAACAAGGTAATCCTGCTACCCGCCTTCAACGCCATGTCTGCACAAGGTTTCTTTCAGGCTCCCTCCTTGATGCCGCAACCAGCTAACAAAACCACCATGCCTGCCTATGTAGCTCAAATACTACAGAGTGCCGCCTTGGAACCTTTTGACAGGGCCAACAACAACAATGCTGCCGCATGGATCCAGTCCGCCCAGAGCAAGCTGGCTCAGATGAAATGCCCACAGCAGTTTTGGATTGCAGAAATTTTCATTTGCCTGACCCATGACGCTGACATCTGGTGCAACAAGTGGCACAAAGAGCACACCAGCAAGAATTGGGATACCTTTAAGAAAGACTTCCTGGCAAGATTTGTGCTTAAAGATACAGCGCTCATAATCATACGCCAAGTAAAGAACCTGACCCAGACAGGCACCGTGAAGGAACTCACCTGCGCCTACAAGGAACTCCAACTTTGTGCACCATCCAACATGGCCTTTGACACCCCAGCCACACACCTCATGTACTACAACACCCTCAATTTGCATGTGATGAGGCATGTGAACCTGGACCAGGTGATCAACCTGCAAAGCTTGTACCTGGAAGCAGAGAAAGCGGAACAAACCTCTAACACACTTCATAAGGCACAAACTGGGAAACAAGAAAGACCCAAGGATTCTCATCCAAGTGGGCGCTCCTCTCAACCACCTCCTGGAGGCAACAGGAGCAACACCAACCACAAGCCCACAGGTTCTAACAAACATAGAAATGGAAACAATGGCCAGTCAAACTGGACCCATTTCTGTGTCACTGCCACGCATGGCAACCAAGGCAAGGGAAAAGCCAGGGGAGAGCACTAAGCAAGCCAAGCTCTCCCCACACAACTCCTGACTTGCCCAATTATGAGTACCAACCCAAGGACCTGGACCAATGCCCAATGAACCAGGTGCCCTTGGAGGACCAGGTCCTGTACACCATTGCCAGAAATCCTAATAAATTGATGACCTATCCTTTTTTTACAGTTACACAGGCTCAGCACTCCTGGACTCAGGTGCAGACCAAACCCTGGTCAACAGTAGCTTTGTGGATAAGTTCAAGCTGACCACTAATCCTTTGTGGATTAAAAATGTGGTCCTGGCTGACAAACACCACATTGCTGTGACAAAGGAAACTTCCCCCTTCTCTGTCATGCTTGGGAACCTCCACTCCACCATTCAAGGTACCATTATTGACTTCCCAAAGTTTGAGATTGTGCTGGGACTAGACTGGCTGGAAAGAACAATCCTCATGTAGACTGGGCAACCTCAGTATTGACCATCAAGCGTGAAGGGGTCAACCACCAGATCTACCCTGACTCTGTGGACCAACTTCTACGCAACCATGTCTTTGTGCGCATAACAGAGACCCAGGACAAGAAGTTAAACCTGAAGGCAATTGATTAGGACTCCTGCCAGTACAAGATAATACATTTCAAAGATCACCAGGATACCTCCACACCCCAGGATTGCAAAATTGTGGCCCGCCATCCAGAAATCTTCAAGGAAGCGCTGCCCAGGCTGCCACCTGAGAAGAATATTCAACACTCCATCCAACTCAAGGGGGCTGTACCTAAGGTGCGTCCTATCTACAGGCTGACCCCAAATGAAGACAAAGCCTTACACGCCTACCTCAAAGAGGCATTGGAAAAAGGACTTATCTGCCCCTCACAGTCTCCCTTTGGGGCTGCTGTATTCTTTGTGGCTAAGAAGGACAGTACCTTACGTCTGTTCACGGACTACTGAGTCCTAAACAAAGTTATCATTAAGAATTGTTACCCACTACCACTGATTGACAACCTCTTTGATGCCTTGGGAGGAGCCACAGTCTTTTCCAAGATTGATCTGACGGCAGGCTACAACCATATTTGCATTAAGGAGGAAGACATCCCCAAAACAGCCTTCTGCACTAAATGCAGCTCCTACAAATGTGTGGTGCTCAACTTTGGCATGACCAATGCCCCGTTCACCTTTGTAATCTTCATGAAAAAAGTATTTGCGCCCCACATAGGCAAGCACACCCTAGTGTATCTAGACAACATTATTGTCTACAGCCCCTTGGTGGAACAACACCACAAAGACCTTGAGGCAGTCTTTGCTACCTTGGCACAACACAAGCTGTTGGCCAAGCCCTCCAAGTGCCAGTTCTTCTGTGAGCAACTACCCTTCCTGGAACACATAGTCTCAAAGGACAGCATCAAACCCAACAGTCAAAAGATACAGACCATATGCAAGATGCCGCCACCAAAGGATAAGTTGGAACTCTGCACCTTCTTGGGAATGCTGGCCTATGTAAGACGCTTCATACCTGACTGTGGCGTTTTGTCTGCCCCCGTGTCCGTCATAACCGGCGCCAAGTCTAAGTTTGTGTGGACCCCCCAATGTGACCTCTGTTTTAGACGCCTCAAAGAGAAGCTCACAACAGCTCTCATCCTGCAATACCCCAAACGTGACAGGGAATACCAGATGGAAACCAACGCCTGAGATGCATCCATTGGGGGAGTACTACAAATCAAAAATAATGATGGTGACTTCCTGCCTGTGGCTTATGAATTGCAAAAATTGACAGATGGCAAGTGTCAATGCCTTATCCAAAACAAAGAAATGTTGGCTATTGCACACTGTGTAGTCAAATGGCGTTGTTATCTAGAGCGGCAGGAAGAATTCACAGCATTAAATGACCACAAATTGCTCATCTATTTCAAAACCCAAGCAAATCTGTTGCGCCACCAAGCCTGGTGAATGGAGCTATTGGAGCAACTTAACATGCTCATCCAGTTCAAACCTGGGGCTGAGCTTGACATGGCAGACACCCTCTCACGCCTATATATCCATGCTTCAAGAGGAGAAAATGGGCTTAACCCAGACTGGCCTCTCCTAGTACTACAAACAAAGGATGAAGGTTTCCCCCTGGCACAACCAACATAACAAAGGAAACAGTCATCAAAAATGAACACCTGTTTGCTGACGTATATGGGACCCTATACAGAAAAATGTCTGACAGCACAACCATTCCCTACATTCCCACGCATCAGCAGGTTGACACCATTCTATGCTATCACAGAGACCTTGGACATACCAAGAGCCGGAATGTAAATCCACTGCTGCCTCTGGCATTGGATTGTGCAATCTTCCCTTGTTGCACTAAGAAAGGCCCAAAAACGCCAGTCAAACCCCTCTATTCTTTAAAGGATTTAGCGCACACAGTTGATGAGAGGTTTGTGCTAGCCTACCCCGCTGACCATTTGCCTTTGGTTGCTCCCCCCTGGGAAGAAACGCTGGTTAATTTAGACTACTTGTTAGCCTGGTGTTGCCCACTTCTAAAAACCATTATAGCTAGCCAATCAGAGGTCGCCACATTGACACTCAACAACTCAAGTGTATCCTAAATGTCTAGTACCTCTTCCAGCCAATCATATTCAACCGTGGAAATTAGAATGAAACCCTCCAGTCTCCCTAGTCCTATCCAGCAAATTTTTTTCTCTAGCCAATTGGATCCAGACCCAGATGTCATGCAACTCACTTTTAACTGCAACCCATTTCTTTTAATGCAGCAAGGGAACTTCCAGTCCCCTGCTTGTCTATTTTCCAGATTTATAAAGTTTTGGCTTCTGTTGCACTTGTTTTTATTCTTACAGCTTTGATCAGATCTCAGTTTGGGCTCCCATCAATCTAGAAATTTTTAAAGTGTTAGTCTTTATCTTAACCCTTACCTATTGCCACCCCGCTTCAAACCTGGTTCTTCTTCCAGGACTTTGAAAACAAACCTCAGTATATAGCTGTTTGTATTTTTGCTTTTGTTTTAAAAGTTTATGCTCAAACTTAAGTTTGTTAGTAATTTTCAATATAAAATCTTACTTTTACTTTGAATTTTACTGTATATTCTTTAATTTTGAACCCGTTCTCTCTTCCAACCAATTGCAAGGCACCCAGGCACTTCTCCAAGCCCTCCAAAGTACCCTCAATTACTTTCTGCTTGCCCTCTTGATTGTGGATCTCCCCAAAGCCAAATTTGTATTGTTTTAATTGCAAACAAAAGTACTTTCCTTACCCAAATTTTGAGGAAAACACAATCATGCTACTCCCTGTTGTTAAATTTGTGGTATTTTCTGTGGCTCCATTTTTGCTGCTCCTGTGGTCTACCTCCCCAGATTTATGGTGAAAAATCTCCTCTTCTTCCTGGCTTATGGAAAAAAGATCCCACCAGTCTCTGGGATCTTCCCAGGGATCTCCTCTTCTCTGGAGAGGCTGTGGTTAAGAGCTTGACATGCAACAACTTGGATCTGGATATCATGGTTCCTACCCCACCTGCTTCTGAGGTGGATGGGCCTCCCATGCCTTCCCCTCCCAGTTTGGCCAAGAGCAATTCTGTGCCACTTGGGATCTCTGAGGTGTTCCCTCCCACTCCTACTTGTACCCCTTGGTTGCTCACCGGTTTGGCGCTGATGGGACTGAATGCATATTTACCTCAGCTGTCCACTGTGTCCTCCCTGTGGTCTCCCCTTTAAGCGGCCGTCCCAGTTCTCCACTGGGCAGCATCCTGGTGGTTTGTTTCACCAGGATGGGAGCCAAACTTAGTTAGTTTAGCCCCCCTCTCTCACACAGAACCTATATGAGTTCCTTAAGCACAAGGCCTGGTGGTCAACCTTATACCGCAATGTTCAAGAAGTTCTAGACCAATGTGTAGTATGCAAAAATTTGCCAAAAGAAAAACCCTGCCAAAGTCAGTACTTCCCATCCGCACACAACTACCTTTCAAAGTGTGGGCTCTTGACATTGTTGGCCCCATGCCAGGAAAGCACAATGACAAGAAATACATCATCACTGCCATTGACTTTGCTACAAGATGGCCAGTGGCCCAAGCAGTAAAGGCACACACTGGCAACAACGTACAACAATTTATTGGCAAGGAGATAATCAGCAAGTTTGGAAAGCCAGAACTCCTGATAACCAATGGAGGGAAAGAATTGACCTCCAAAACCATCAACGTATACCTTGCAAAAAATGGGATCAAATACACCGTAACAACACCATACCACCCACAGGCCAATAGACGTGTAGAGTGGCTTAATGATAGTCTTGTGCAAGCCTTAGCTAAGCTCACTGCCAGGAGACCTGAAGACTGGTATAAGTAGCTACCGGCTGCACTACTTGTGTGTCAAACCCAAGTGAACAGATCCACTGGGAAAAGCCTGTTTGAAATGGTATACAGCATACAGCCAAATATCATTCAAGCATTAACAGGACCTAAACTGGAAATTCCAAGCAAAGTCCCTCCACGCTCAGATCCTCACGTTGTAAGAGCTAACAGCAAACAAACAGTGACAGAAAATGAATGTCTACAAAAAACCTTTGTCCCCATCTGCAATAGACGTGAAGTTGGAGATGAAATTTGGGTCATGAATGTTGATAAAATCAAAACACAACCTGAGAAAGTGGGGCCAGCAATCATTCTGAAGGTAAACAACAATAACACTTACCTTGTGCAAGGGCTTGGAAAACGTAAGCAAGACAAGACCTTACACCATGATTGTCTACAACCCTGAAAAGCAAGACAGAAACAACAAGAAACTGCCCTGCCTGCCACAGAACAGCAACTAGTTCAATACGGCGCCCAGGCTCCTAACAACCTCCCTGACAACCTGCCCCCAGAGGAGGCCAACCTTCAGTTGGGGGGTGTCAAAACCGCAGGCTCAACCCGCCAGCAAGGTTCCAACCAAGCAGGTTTGTGACCCGCAATCCAATTATCCGGTCACTTGAAGCCAGACTAGGAAGTCAACTTGAATTACTAAATCCAACAACATGAACAGATGATGATCCCTTATGGTGGATACCTTGTTTTGGCGCTTGACTCATTACTAGTGTTGCAACATCTTTGATTACTCCCTCTCAGGGAATTAACACCCTAAGTAAATTACCAACCAGCTCACCAAGTGGTTCACTGCCTAGCCAATAAACTGGTGGCACCATTATCAGTCAACCATCTATGACAGGGATCACTCAATCCAGGTCCTAAATGGAACACAACTTGATTAAGCCTTGTGACTCAAGAGGAACATAACTCAGATAAGCCCTATGACCTCCATGATGTACATGGACAACATGTGGCTTGTCATGATACTATATATTAACCTATATTCATATTCAATAAAGTATCATTCCCTTCTTTAATCTTCCCCTTTATTTTGCTTATTATACTTCTCAGAAGTATAAACTTAACAGTGGTAGCACAGGTAGGTTATACATACCTACCCAACTCAAAGGAAAAATTCCTCTCAAGAAAAGAACCCAAACAATGGTACTCCCTAATGGCTGGAGAGATTACAAAGTAGGACAAGATGTTCCCACAGGCCTTGTAATTTAAAATAACGTCCTTGTGCCCATTGATCAGTACAACACTCTCAAAGTCCGCAGACTGTTGCCCACCACACCAACTATAACAGCGTCTCTGCAGCCTGAGATACCCAGTATTGTGTTTTAACGCCTGTGCACCGCTGAAATTGGCGCCTTTGAAGGACTACACCACAAAAACGCCTCACTCTGGATCAATAGCACTGAGAGCAATTTTGAACAAGTGGAGTACCCCCAAAGACTCTGGGTCAGTGAGATTGCCCTCTGCGTCACAGGGACCGCTTCACGTTTTGTAACCAAGTGGCTAGCTCAACACCCTGACCAGAAGGAAAATTGGGAAGTGTTCAAGGCCGCATTCCTCAAAAAGTTCTCCATGAAGGACTTGGATGTTGTGATTATGACCGAGCTTTGAACCTTCAAAATGACAGGAACCATCAAAGAATACATTGCTGCATATGAAGGACTACGTGACCATGCACTCAATACCATCAACTTTGATGAACCTGGGCCATGTCTGGACTTCTATAATGGCCTTCCCATACACATTAGACGTCAATTTGACATGACTTGTTGCAAGAACCTCAAGGATGTATTCCTAGAAGGGGAAGCGCAGCTCAGAAGTCTGACAATCTACACGCCACCAACAAGCGCAAGGAAAACCCTGCAGCTAAAAGAGAGCCTCGCCCCAATAAGCAAAACAAACGACCCAACAATACCCATCCTTGAACCAGAAATTTCACTGCACAAGCCAACCAGGCCAGCACCAAAGATACCAACAAGGAGGGAAAAGCTCAGGGGAGTGCTTAGGCAAGCTTTCCTCCCCCTCTTCACAAGACTTGTACAGAGAACAGGACGTGGATTCAATCACCATGATCCAGGTTCCCTACAGCAATCCTCTACTATTTGCCGCCCAGACTGGAAATAAACTCCTTACCTATCCTTTCTGTTTTTGCAGATACTAGGGCACAGCACTATTTGACACTGGAGCTGATCAATCACTCATTAACAAGAGTTTCACAGACCTTATGAAGTTACCTACCATTTAAAGTAATATCAAGAAAGTCACCATGGCAGACAACCACAGCACACCAGTTACCCACAAGACAAAACCTTTCCAAGCCCAAATTGGATACATACAAACAACAATTAGCAGCCCTATCATACCAATCCCCAAGTATGATGTCATACTTGGCTTGGACTGGATGAGAAAGACAAAACCTCAAATCAACTGGGACAGTGCCACATTCACCATCCAGCAAGGAGAAGTCCACCATCATGTGTACCTGACACACCTTGATACCCTCATGAGGGACCACATATTTGTAAAGATCATGGAAACAGAGAAAGAAACAGACATCAGCAGAATCAATTGGAGCACATGTACGTATGATGCCATACACTTCAAAAACACAGAAACTCAATACAAACAGAACCCAATTATAAACCAGCTAGTCAATGAATTTCCCTCTGTATTCCAAGAAACACTACCCGGGTTGCC
Organism: Entomophthora muscae; assembly: GCA_014839935.2. NCBI lineage: Eukaryota > Fungi > Entomophthoromycota > Entomophthoromycetes > Entomophthorales > Entomophthoraceae > Entomophthora > Entomophthora muscae. The sequence goes on along the minus strand of QTSX02002176.1, from coordinate 215,064 downwards.
CCCTGATTGGGGTATACAACACAAGATTGACCTAAAAGGTAGTGTGCCTAAAGCACAACCCATCTACTGCCTTACGCCACAAGAGGACAACACACTAAAGGCCTACCTTGACAAAGATCTTGATAAATGGCTCATCCAATCTTCTAAGTCTTCTTTTGGTGCTGCTGTCTTCTTTGTGGCAAAGAAAGACGGAGGACTCCGACTGGTCACAGACTACAGGGCCCTCAACAAGGTCACAATTAAGAACAGGTATCCCCTGCCCCTCATTGATGACCTTTTTGATGCCCTGGGGGTCCCAAATCTTCACAAAAATTGATTTGATAGCAGGTTATCACTAAATTTGCGTGAAACCTGAAGACATTCCAAAGACTGCATTCTGAACTAAATACAGATCCTTTGAATGTGTTGCTCTCAATTTTGGAATGATAAATGTTCCCAGTACCTTTGTAACCTTCATGAATGAAGTATTCAAGGAACACATTGGAAAAAGAGCAATCATCTACCTGGACAACATCATCATTTATAGCCCCAACCTGCAACAACACTGGGAAGACATCCACTCAGTTCTCTGTACCCTTGAAGAAAATCAATTGATTGCCAAGCCGTCCAAATGTGAGTTCTTCTTAACTGAACTTCCATTTCTTGGCCATATCATCAGCAAGGACAGTATTAAACTGGACCCAGATAAGATACATGCTATAACAGAGATGCCAGCCCCAAGAAACAAGAGCAAACTCTGCACTTTCCTTGGAATGATAGCCTAAGTTAGAAGATTCATCCCTGACTGGGGCGCCCTAACAGCCCCCTTGTCAGCCATCACTGGGAAAACAACCAAATTTGTCTGGACACCCTTACAAGACCAACATTTCCACCAACTAAAAAAACACATGGTTACTTCCCCCATCCTGCAATACCCAAACCGTGAGGGGATCTATGAGCTAGAAACTGACGCCTCTGATTATGCCATAGGAGGAGTCCTCCAAATCCAAACGGCCCAAAAGGACTTCCTTCCCGTGGCATATGAGACAAGGAAGCTATCTAACAGCAAACAAAGATACCCCATACACAATAAAGAATTGGTTGCCATCATACACTGCCTCATGAAGTGTCAATGCTATCTGTAAGGAGCCCAGATGTTCAAAGTACTCACCGACCACAAGTTGCTGATATTCTTCAAAACACAACAACACCTGTCAAAAAGACAAGCCAAATAAATGAGTCTCATACAGAGATATCCCATGCAAATTGAATACAAGCCAGGCAGGAAGATGTTTACTGCAGACGCCCTATCAAGGCTATACAATAAACACATCCTTTGCACTGATGGCAACCCCAACTGGCTATGCTAATCATGGGGGATCTCCAGGAAGGGTTCCCACCTGGCACACCAATGGACATCCAAGAGAAAGTCCTTAAGAGCAAACATCTGTTCAAAAACGTATATGATACACTTTACTGAATTCTTCCAAATGGTGACACTGTACCCTATATCCTGTCAACACAAAAGATTAACACAATCCTCTGTTATCACAGAGACTTGTGACACACCCATAGCAGAAAATTGCATGAATACCTCAAGACACGCTACTGGTGGCCCAACATGCTGTATGATATCAGAGAGGTACTGGAACAATGCAAGGTCTGTGAGAAGTACACCCAAAACAAAGCTCCATCCAAGTCAGTAGTACCTGTATCCATCACACAATCCTTCAAGGTATGGTTGTTGGATATTGTGGGACCTATGCCCGGTGAAAGCAAAGGCAAGCAGTACATCATCACTGACATTGACTATGCAACCAGATGGCCCATAGTGCAATCCAAAAAAGAGCACAAAGGCAACGGCATGAGACAATTCATTGGCAAGGAGATCATAGCAAAGTTTGGAAAGCCCAACCTCTTAATCACAGATGGAGGCACCAAACTCAAAGCTATTGACACCAACATCTATCTTGCCAAAAATGGAATAAAACACGTCACAGCCAGCCCATATCACCCACAAGCAAATGGACGCATAGAACAACTAAACAGCGCTCTAGTGGAAGCCCTCAGTAAGTTATCTGCCAACAATCCAAAATCCTGGGTTGACATGCTACCAACCGCCCTTATGGTCTGCAGAACACAAATCAACCACAATACGGGCAAAAGCCCAAATGAACTTGTCTATGGTCAGAAACCCTCACTTGTTAGTACAACCACGGGACCACAACTGCCACTTCCCAAGAAGATACCAGGCAGTAATGATCCAAAAGTACTACAATCCAGAAAAGACCAAGAAAAGATGAAACAACAAAGGGTTCAGCAGGAAGCAATCCCACTGCAACAAGAAAGGTTCAAAGTTGGAGACAAGATCTGGGCCGTCAATCACAATCAACACAAACTAGACTCAGGGTTACGCGGACCAGGCATTATCATGGAAGTTAAGCCCAATAACACCTACATCATCAAAGGGATTGGAGCTCAAACTGAACTGAAACATATGCATCACGGCTGACTCTGTTTGTGTAAGGCAAGAGCAGCCCAACAAAATTCAAGGCTCCCTGTACCCAACACCAAACTGGATCAATACCAAGCCCGCATACCAGATACTCTCAAGAAGGTCCTCAAGGCTCCGCCTTCCAGCACCCCAGGGGGAGATGTTGCAACATCTTTAATTACTCCCTCTCAGGGAATTAACACCCCAAGTAAATCACCAAGCGGCTCACTGAGTGGTTCACTGCCCAGCTAATAAGCTGGTGGCACCATTATCAGTTAACTATCTATGACAGGGATCACTCAATCCAGGTCCTAAATGGAACACAACTTGATTAAGCCTCGTGACTCAAGAGGAACATTACTCAGATAAGCCCCATGACCTTCATGATGTACATAGACAACATGTGGCTTGTTATGATACTATATATTAACCTATATTCATATTCAATAAAGTATCATTCTCTTCTTTAATCTTCCCCTTTATTTTGTTCATTATACCTATCAGAAGTATAAACTTGACACCAGGATCAAGCCACCCCCTTCTTCTATCCAGCTGTGTGATCACCAATCATGTTCCTGTTATCCTTGATTCACACAAACTATATAATCACTATCTCACAATAAAGATTATTATCTATCTTCTAAATATTTTTCCCCATGTAACTCTGCTAAAACAGCACAGTTACAACAGTGGTTTGGGGGTGTTTTAGTACCTAAGCTTTGTTTCAGGGTTGTTGAAGGTCCTCTCAAGGGAGCAAGTAGGTGCAGTTCTTTGTAGGCCCTTGTCAACTCCTTCACCGTGCTGGTTTGTATTAGGTTCTTCACTTGGCAGATAATAATGAGGACAGTATCCTTAATAATCAATTGAGCCAACAAGTCTATCTTGAAGGTGTTCTAGTCCTTTTCAGTGTGATTATAATGTCACTTATTGCATCAGGTACCTGAATTGTAGGTCAGGAAAATGGAGATTTCTGAAATCCAGAAACATGTTGGACACTTCATTTGTGTCAACTTGTTCTGTGCAGATGAAATTCATGCCATGGTGTTTTTGTTGTTGTTGTTGGACCTTGCAAATGACTCCAAAGTGGCACTGCAAAGCTGTTAGGCCATCTGAACAGGCATTATAATTGAGTTTTTAGTTTAAAGTTGGAAGAGAGTACCTGAAAGAACCCTTTCTCAGACAGGGTGTTAAAGGCGGGAACCAGAATCACCATATTTTAGTAAAGGACATGTCCTTCAGGGATTTTGGCTCCTAGTGTGTAGGGCGTCTAATCCTTGGGAAGCCCTGATATATTTCTTTTTGTATATTTTTTGACTGCAGAAAGTACAGGCAACAGGAAAAATTTTGGGGAAAAAGGTGGATGGAGAACCTACCTGTGCTACCAATGTTATAAATGTTCTGTATTAGTAGAGTTATAAGGGAAAGGGTATTAGAAACTAGATAATATCTTTGTTGGGTTATAAAGATTATATACTTTGAGTGGGTCTTTTTAGAAGAAATAAAAGTACCTTATGATAAATCATTAAGATGAGTAGGTGTCAGGGACCCACTTTAGAGGTAATAAGTTCCCAATCTGGTGAGCCAAAGCCCCTACATTTAGTACTGCAATGACCAAACCAATGGGTACTGTGACCATATCCAGATGTCCAAAATGGCCCAGATAGGCAAATATTTCCATCATAGAACTGAAGCAGCCCAACAGGTAGTACCCTACCAGGTATGTCAACAAATAGAATGATGTGTTGGGCCTAACCAACAAAGGTTTGATGGGAGGAGGAGAAAGGGAAGCACAACCATAGTGAAACATTATGCCCCAGTGGCCTGAGGAATATTTGAACCAACCATGGGTCAGGGACTCCTTCTGGTGAGAATCTTCTGGGGAGAAATTGTGCCAGTCTGTGATTGGAGTTGGATTCTCCAAGGTCAAAACCACAGATAGGAAAGATGTTAGAAACCAGAACAGGAAGAAGTTTCCCTGCATGGCTTCAAAAAAGGGTTTTAAATGTAAGTATACTCAAACTTAATACAAGAAAAGTCTTTATTGTTGGAACAAGTAGAAATGATAAGGATGGCTCACTTAAATACCCTTAAAATGAGGCTGGAGCATTTTAGTGGTTCAGAGGTATTTACATGAAACTTAATGTCAGAAATAATACCTGGTTCATATGCAGATCAAACTGGAGCTTAATAAAATAGACTTTAAAATAGTGAAGGGAGAGGTGCAAGGAATAAGCTATTATGCTGATCATAATTAAGAGGACTAATTGCATAAAATCAATGAATATTAAGAATGGAGTTGACCCAAAAGGTGGTTTAAGCGGGTCCCAAGGTGCCAAGCATAGTTTGTGTAGCCAATCATAAGTGCAGCAGTAAGTGACATTATCTTTTAAACTACTAATCTTTTCAAAGTTGTTTTGAAGTTCAAAAGCAAAACCCAATTGGATAGGTTTAGAATAAATAGGTAATGTATCTAAACCATTAGATTTTAAACTAACATTCTTCTTGTCCTCAGGGTTCCGGGTTCAATCCCTGTTGTGCTCAATTCTGGATAATACATCAGCATATAACTCTTGGTTGCTGGTTTCCCTTGTGCTCATATTTTGGAAAGAGCTCCCCAAATAATTGATGGAGTCAGGAAAGAATTCCCTGACAGCAGGGGATTGGCTTTATCCTACTAATAATTCAAGGGCTAAATAAAGTTTGTCCCCTGGGTTTGAATTATTGTTGGTTTGAGTTTCCTTGTTTGCCCATTTGAGTTGACTTACGCTTTTGGTTATAGGTACCAGGGTATTTGATTCAAGGGCCAATGGGTTATTTATGCAAAGCCTTGCCAGGGGTCAGCCCTGCAGTTTTGATAGCATATTTTATTGATTTACACACAGTGGGTGAGGGTAATTCCAGGTTAACCTAAAAAAGAAATAAACTGACATGTGTTGTCTTGGGCCTTCTTGGAGATGATGAGTACTAGAGAGCTTTTTTGTGAAGCCACTGAAACTACCTCTGGCCATATGCAACACTACCTCTTAGCCTTCCCTTTTACTTCTGGTGATCTTGAAGATTCCCATAGCATTTGTGATGATGTCTATAAGCATTTATGTGATGACTTATGACACTGTTTACATTTTGCTGCCTAAATTCCACCTAACCTTGAACATTCTCACCTTTCTATGATCTTTACTTAATTGACTGTGAATTAAAGAAATTTTGGCTGTAAATTACAGGAGTTTGATATCTTCTTATGCTGAGACCTGGAAAGGCAAACACAATCAAGGTCAAGGATAAGATCCTCCTAATTTCTAACCTAAAATTTCATATGTCAATCTTAATGAAAGGCAGCAAGTATTTTTAACCATATTATCTTCAAGATTGATACCAACCCTCACTGCTCTTAATTCTTCTTTCAAAGTGATGAAGATACTGGCAAAAAAATTATATAATGATCTTGAGGCAACTGTGGTAAGTTCAACTCCCTTAAACTTGACTCCCTGGTACTCAACAAAATGTTGAGTACCAGGGAGTCAAGTGCCGCATGTGTGAATCTATTAGTATTTTTGGCTTAACCAATTTTAAGCTAATTTTTACTAGTAATTTAGGGGTTTGAAACCAAAAACCAAGGTTAAATTTACTTGAACTTGACTCTGTTTAATAAATCAGGTAGCTAAAATACCAATTTAAGGGGCAATTTATAAGTAAATTTACTAATAGAAATGAAAAAACCTGTGTTTGACGCTCTAAACCAAAAAGTGTCCAGTTTGACACTTTTTAAGCCAAATTTTAATTTTATTAATAAAATAAATATGCATTTATATAAAATTTTATTATTTACTGATATATTTTTATTATTAGTGTACATAGTTTTTGATTAGGCTCCCAAGCACCACTATACTGGATTTAGTGGCATAGACATTAATCAAATACCCCACTTGTTTTACTTTATGTCATTCCCAGGTTTTTGGATTAAGTGGTGTCACATAAATTAAGACCAATTTATTAAGAGATTTCATATGTAATTTATGAAAAAACTGAAACTCAACACTTTCTTTGTTTGACTCTATCCACTTGACACCCAATCAGTTTTGGATTTAACTAATCAGAGGCTCAGAATTAAGGCTAAATTAATGTGACACACTATGAGCGCCACTTGACACTTGTCCACTCAACACTTTAACTTGGGGATTAGTACAGAGAGCTTCTTAACGTTTTAACCAACACTATGGTAAATAAGTCACTCCCAGCTCCTCACAGCATAATATTATTGCTAATAAACACCTTCCTACTCATTTAATTTTTTAACTTATGCTGTATTTTTTATTTTTGAGCATATGAAACTGCCTTGCTTTTGGGGTAACTTTCAACCCTGTTTTAAATTTAAGCAAGTATTATATATAAAAAACATAGTAAGTTTGATGTTTCTTCTTGACTCCAACATACTTAACAGTGAGAATTCAGCTTTTTCTGGCTGATCAACAGTGCCAAACTTGACACTTTACTATGTTTTGAATTTTTAACTCTCAATAAAAAAATTCCACATTACAATTTTTTTTATTTTTTTTGCTATTATTATCTACTACTTTTTCTGCTGCTCTCCATATAATTTTCATATTTTTTTGATTTTCAATTAAACTTTTACATTGATTTAACACTAAGATGTTATGCTGAACCTAACGTCTTTGATGCTTCATAATAAATTCACTTATTTTCTATGTTTTAACCTTTATATCTATACTTCTAGTTTCTATTTTGCTTCTATTTACTTTTTTATGTTTTTTTCTTGATAAATAAAACTTTATTTGCATACTTTTCATTTAACTTTTGCTTTGTTTTACCTCTGTGTTTTATATCTTTCATACTTATATTATTTACAATGCTAAACTCTTCTTTAGACAAAATTAAACAAGAACAGCCAATAGCCCAAGCGCCAAGCCTCCAAGGGCTCCAAAGAAACTGCCTCCACTCCCAAGAGTGCCAAGAAGCCTGCAAAGGCAAAATCTCCAACCCCATCTCCTCCCACTCCATCTCCTCCTACTCCTCCTCCCCCCTCCATCCTCATCTTCCACATCCCCTTCACCTTCCCCCCAAAATTCCTCTCCCAATAAATCTGATGGTGATCTTACCAACCACTCCTTTTACCACTCAGAGGCCAACTCCAAGCCCACCAAGGAGCGGCATACCAAGAAAGTAAAGGCTGCCAAGGAGCCCACCTCTTCTTCTGATAAGAAAAAGGAGGCATCCAAGCAGGCCTCAAAGAATCCTTCCCCTTCCCCCTGATGGCTCTTCCCCCCTTCCTCATCTGGCCCCCAAGATGAGCCAGAGGATTACTCCAAGAAGTTTAAAGCTTCTGGTCATGTTGCTTGGGATCCACTGGCCATCCACAATATCTGTAATGTGGACAGAGAGTTTAAAATTCCCAAGCGCTTCCCCTATTACTTCCCCATCATGTCTGTAAAGGGCGGCCCTGGTTACGTTGCTGACAATTACATCTTTAATTGCAACAACCAAAAGTGGCAGATCAAGAGCAAGCACTTTGTCTGCAAGGATAAGACTTACAAGGCCCAGCTAAACAGAGGGCTGGGAGCAAGTAATGGCAGAGAAGGGGGAGCACACTTGCAAGCCCCCCCAATTATCTAATCACTTGGATGTTAAAATGGTACCTTGTTCAAGTAATACCCACATCCTCTCATCTCCGGGCTTCTGATCTGACCATAAAGGCTTTGCAACATCTCAAACCCAACAATCTTAAGTTGGTACCAACACAGGAGCAGTTGGTCAAACTCATCATCAATAAGCATATTGCTGCCAATCCCCCTCCCCCAAGGCTTCAGACGTCCTCTCTGAGCTCACTCTCACTCATGAGCTTAAGCAGCTTCTGAGTGGGGAGCACTTCCTGCTCCATGACAACAGGCCTGCCGCCAAGGACCCCATAATCTGCTACTAAACTCAGCAGAACCTGATGGAGTTGAAAAGGGTGTCAACCTGGCTAGTTGATGGTACCTTTGCCACTTGCCCCCAGATGTTCAAGCAGCTCTGGATGGTCCATGCCCAGATTGACATCTGGGTGATTCCACTTGCGTTCTTTCTTCTTCCTGGGGCCACCGAGGCCATCTATACCCGCGCGTTCTCCATCCTCTGCCAAGCAATTGCCCTTCTTCCTCCTGCCAACAATGATGAATCCAAGAAGACTCCCCCCACACCTGCGCCAACCCACCTGCCTCTGACAAGGACCAGGCCACCCTGGACTCGGAGGAAAAGGTGAGGCTAAGAGCTCTTGGGCCTCGTGTATGCATTATGGACTTTGAGCCTGCTCATTTCAATGTATTTGAGTGGCTGTTCAGCAGGAAGGTGCAGGGGTGCCACTTCCACTTCTGCCAAGCAGTTGCTTGTAACGTGCAGGCCCACACCAAACTTAGTAGGTTGAGCTGGAGGGATACTTTGGACACCTGCAGATTTGTGCTGGCATAATTTAGTGCCTTGGCTTTTTTAAAACTAGAGCACACTGTGCAGGGGTTCAAGGTGCTCTCAAAAGATCCCTACATAGTGAGGCACCCGGAGTTCAAGCCTTTCCTCAAGTACTTTGAGCCCCAGTGGATTGGGAAGGTTGTCACGCAGAGGCGAGGCAAGGCCCGTGCCAAGGCCAGCTGGAATGTGTACCGGGCGGCAGTGAATGGTGAGCTCAAGACTACCTCAGCGCTAGAGGCTTATCACAAACACCTCAAGGCCAACTTTGAGCTCCACCCAAAATTCAATAAGTTTTTCTCCCTCCTGCAGCACAAGCAAGAGAAAACAATCTCCAAGCTCCAAGCTCTTTCCAACCATGTCCTCCCCACCAAGCCAATCACCCGCTGTACCCTCTTCACCAAGGCCATACAGGGTGCGGCCAAGCACAAATACAAAGCCTCTGAGCTTAAGCAGCACCTTGAGCTTATTGCCACTGCCCTCCTGGAAGGGGCCAAAATGAAACAGGGAAAGAACAATGAGGAATAAATTTGCTTGCTTGCTCAGTTATATGATTTTTACTTTTAACTTTTAACTTTTTAACTTTAATTTTTACTTATTAGCTTTGATCATTTAGTTTTTAGTTTTTAGTTTTAATTTCTTTTTTTGATTTAATTAGATAATACTGATTGCTCTATGTATGCATGGTAAATTTGAGATGAATATTTATAATTGAAAGTAAGTGAAATATCTTAATTTTTGTTAATCTCCAAATAAAACATATGATATTCACAGTTGTGCTTATATAAACTATATCAAATAAATGTTAATATTTCTTCATATTTTGCATAACTTTTATTTGTTGTGTTTGTGTTTATTTTTGTTGCATTGTAATTTTAATTTTTATGGTAATAAAAAATATTTTTTATTGAAGAGTGTAAATTACATAGTAAAATGAGAAATAATTGCTTATTTCTCCTTGATTTTATTAATCAAGGTACTGTTTTTATTGCATTTTGAGCTCTCTGGAGTCACTTTACTATACCATAGCTGTAAGGCTTAATTTTTATATTAAAAGTTTTCAGTACATCAAGATCTGTTAATTAAAAAAGTGTTGATTTCCAGTTGTCAATCAGGGCAAAAGCTGAATTCTCACTTTACTATAGTGTCAACTACCAGGGAGTCAAGTTTAAGAGAGTCAATCACCAGGGAGTCAAACTTAACACAGTTGCCAATCTTGATGCTCAATATTGATATCATAATATTAAATTTATATGTGGTGCCTCCACTAGCCTTGCAGCCACACTTCTTTCCCAAGGCAAGACTTCTCATTATACCTCTAAAGCCCTTTAAACTTGGATAAAAACAATCTTTGCAGGATTTTCTCTCAGTCCCAGCTGGAAGATCAGCTGCACCAAGCTACCCTAACTATAAGATATGAGACTCCAACACAGCACAAGCATACAATTCTGGCTGTTGATCATACTCTTTGCAATATTTGTCAAAATAACTATCTTTTTGGTGGCGTTTCAGCACTGTTTTGCAGTGATTTCCAACAGACACTTCTGATTGTCCAAAATGGCAGCCATGCTCATCAGGAGGATGTCTGTATTCAAAGTAAAAATCTCTGGAAACATTTTGAGATCTTATTGTCAAAACCACAGGGTCAACCCCCTGCAAAGGTTCCAACTAAGCAGGTTTGTGACCCGTAATTCAAATTCCTAGTGACCTGTAGCCAAATGCAGAAGTCAACTCAAATTCCCAGAAATAGAAACATGAGCAAATGATGGTCCCATACAGTGGATGCCTCAATTTAGCGCTTGACTCATTACCAGGATCCAGCCACCCCCTAATCATCCAACCAAGCAATCAACACAATCATGTTCCTGATATCCATGATTCACAACAACTATATAATATTTATCCTCAATAAAGAATATTATCCAGTTTCCAATTATTTTTCACTTTGTAAATCTGCTAAAACAGCACAGTTACAACATTATTTCTTTATCAAAGCATGGGCTTACATGACACCCCTCAGAATAAGGCCTTTAATACCTGGTTAAGTACATTGATGTGAGAGAGGGGGGATAAACTAACTAAGTTTGGCTCCCATCCTGGGAGAAAGACCCACCAGGATACCATCCAGTGCATAACTGGAATGATTGCTTGTACAGGCGTCCAGAGAGATGACGCGGGGACAACTGAGGGAAGTATGAGTCCAAACCCATCAAAATCATCCCACCAAGCAGCCAAGGAGTGCGCCTGGGAGAGAGATTGTGAGAGGGTACCTTCACCTTGAGGGCAGGAGACTCAACCTCCAAGGGAGAAGGATTCACAGGGGTGCCTGCTTCCAAGGGGACTGCATGGTCAGAATTGGGGGAGGGAAACAAAAGTCATCACAGGTGATACTTTTGACCAGGTTTACACCTGCAGCAACCAGGTCTTGGGCATGTCTGGGGAGATCCTTGAGCAAGTGCAGAAGATGAGTGGAATCTTCTCCCACATAGGAATCCAAAGAAGACAAGCAACTCCAGAGATCTGGGGAAGTGGACCATATCATCACCAGCACAGGAGCCAAGGTAAAGGCCACAAATTTTAGGAGTGGAACCTGCATCATAAAGGCACCAGGAGAATGGGGCTTTTTCTGGGAAGGCAAGCAGAAACCAGACAAACCAGAGGTATTTTTGGGATTGAAAGCACAAAGCAGGCTTTGAACCCTGTTTCTGATGGTCAGAATAGATGGGGGACCTATACAGCGCATGAACTGCAGCATAGAGCAAAGGCCAAGAAAAAGCTTAAAGTTTTCAAACTTAAAGTAAAGATTTATAGAGTTATCAATACTAATTGTTAATATCAAACTTTTATTTTGAAAGAAAAGGAGGTAAGCCTTAAAATTAATACTAATAGCAACTCTAGAGGCTTTGAAAGCGACGCCAGGACCAGGGAGCAGCAACAGGGACAAGGAAAGTTTAACACCTTTACTAACAACTTCAGAGAATTAAAGGGCCAACAAAAGGGGCCCAAAAGAAGCACTAAAAATTTTAAGGTTTTATGCTAAAATTTATTGATAATAATGAGCAAGCAGGGGACTCAAAGTCCCCTTCTTGCTTTAAAGGGTAGGGTTTGAATTCAAAGGACACCTGACCCAGGGCTTGAATCTGATTGGCCTGAAGAGAAATTTTGCAAGGGGGAATCTAATAGGTTGGAAGGTTTTCCAATTTTTTCTGGTTTCACCTCTGATTGGCTGGTGCCTATGGAGTGTTTCAGGGCAGCATTTAATCCAGTTTGATTGGAATTTGTTGATTTAGCAGAAGTGCAATCTGATTGATTACACTTCATCTGTTTTAAATGGGGATGGAACCAAGCCAACATGTAGTCTAAATTAATCAGGGATTCTTCCCAAGTGGGAGCAAAAATATGAGCATTAGCAGCTACCACCTGAGAGGAATACACCAGTAAAAATCTCTTGTTGATTGTGTGAGCTAAATCATCAAGAGAATTAAGAGGTTTAGCTTGATTCTGAGCAGTTTTCTTTGTAAGTTGAGGGAAGATTGCCCAATCCAAGGCTAAAGGGGAGTAAATTTACAATTGATCTATACCCCAGCCTACTTTGGTTAAATGTCAGGGATCCACTCATTTTTAGCTTTTTCCCAAGAGAATGGAGAAGTGTGCCCAAGTTAAACTTAAAAAAAGTGAAGTCTACAAGAATTCCTATATCAACATGTGAATCAGATGGCCTAATAATTGAATCTTCCCAAGAAGGGCGTGAAATGGTTCAGGGGTAAAAGATACTGGTATATACTAATAAATACCAAGGATCATGAGGGTGAACAATAGGTGAGAAGTGGAAATTTTCAACATAGGTAGAATGACAACAGTGAGGTCCAAATTGATACTAGCTGAAGTCTTCAGATTTCCCAGTTGGGGTAGGTTTGTGAGAGTCAAAGTTCAAAATGGCTTGGCAGGACACAAGGAACAAAAAAGGGCCCATATCAGGATGGGGGCTTCATCTTGAACAGGACACAGATTATCTAATAGTCAGTCTTTTTTGAGAATATAGCATTTATTGTGAATTGATAAAATGAAGAAAAATTTTGGAGCAATTTGCTCCAGAAAAACTTATCAGCTTATATAATGATGGGAATTTGGGGGAGGATGGGAATGTTTACCCAATGGTCCTGCATATTCTGGTGGTGTAATAGTTCCTAACAGGCTTGCAGCAAGCTACAGCCTGCAAGACAAGGAGAAGTAAAGGCTTGTTTAATGGGCAGGTTGAGTGATTCATTACTGGGGTTGGCTGATTTGGATTCCTAGCTTGGATGTAGACACATGCTCATGCTTGACTGTTTATTTATTTCTGATTAGTGCAGAAGCAGTAATTCAGGTCCTCAGGATCCATCCATATTGTTTTGTTCTGATTGGTTCCCACATGCTTTTTTGAAGCCTTGCTGATTAATCTTTACATTGATTTTATTCATGTGTTGTTGCAACTGAACCAATGAGGATTCAGTATTTGAATTGGGGAAGACAGCAGTACAATAGAAAGGACAGGAATAATAAGAACAAGGTGATATTTATTATAGAATACTGTGATTAATATACTATATGGGGAAAGCCACCAGGCTACAAGGGGATGGCATGGTGGTGTGTTCCATGTAAGGATTGGAGCCGAGAAATAACTTGTGTGGGATCAGCAGGTCAAATTGGTAGTGCTCCTAATTAGGAGAAAGTGCCCGCAGTTTGACATTGCCATCAGATTGGTTCATGTTGTTAGATACGTCAAGGGGCAACTCATTGAGTGCCCCCTGTGTATTGTAAGATATGTTGGCAGGCAATTCTGGGAACTTAGTTGCAACAGTGGGATGGTTGGGTGACAATCAGAGTGGGATCTAGTTTAGACTAGAATTCATATTTTTGATTTCTCAAGTTGTTTTCACATTTTTTTCAGATCTGCTTTCACTTTCTTAATGCTGATTGTTTAATCAACAGTTAATTAACTTAAGCAACATTGTGGGTGATTGATTTTTGATTTCTGCATTTAAAAATGTACGTTCAGGTTCTGCATTCAAAAATGTAGTTTGTTGCTTATTGTTTTTGTCATCAATTCTTGCTCCAATTAAATTGATTGTTAAGGTTGACTTTGTTGTTTCCTTGGAGGAAGGAATGCAATCCCTTACAGTCAGATAGCCTTGCTTTCATTGATTGGAAATAGTCACTAAAACTGAGCAGCTTTTAGAGCACATCTATCCCATGATCAGCTTCAGGACCTTACTCCTGAAACTTCCAGAGAATACTTTACTGGTTGCGCTATTTTAGCTATCACCAACCACCAGGTTATTGGTATCAACTTCTCTGTTCTTGAATCTTACCCTGGTGGGTCAACTACTTATTGTTCAGAAGATACTGCTGACCCTAAAGAGATTTGTGAGGCAGAAGATTTAATCCCAGTAGATGTTATGAACACTTGCAACTGCAGCAGCTTACCTCTAGCTTGTCTTACTTTAAAGGTTGGTGTAATACCCAAGTATTGTGGGTAAAACTTTAGTAGCATAAGATGGCAGATTAGGCGGCTCAAAGCCATTCAAGTTGTAGACAATTGGATAGAAGTTTATTGCCTGATGGAAGGCTTTGGCAAGGATGTTGCATTGTCTAAGGCTGACGACAAGGTAAAGTAGCGTAGCTGCAGGGATCACAAAAGTAGCCAAGTTGGGAGTTGAGCAAGATGACGCCAGATGTGTCCACAGGCTCAAAACCATTGAGTTGAGGTGAGTTGGCTCATTGTAAGATATCCCTTTTGGTCCCTGTGGTTTAGTATCAAACTGAGCATTGATTGGCTGGTTGCCCCCTATCCCAAGGTAAGCTGTCAAGACAGCTGTGAAGATGATGTAGTTCATCTTATGACTTGGGGAGGGGTAATGGGCTTAGTAAGGTTACTTGCTTAGCCTGGGTAAAGGATTGATTAATGTGATAATATTGAGGAGGATATTCACTCAATGATAGCACAAACTATCATTGAGGGGTCTGTCTTTATTTATACTAGTGGGCCTGCAAGGCATGATTATTGGAAGACATAGCCTTGGGGAATCAAGAGTCTGAGTTGCATCTGTTATTCCCTTTTCTGGATTGGCTTGGGTGGCTGAAATTGAGAAGGTTTGGCTGGATCCCAGTTTGAATTGGCATAGTGCAAGTTGGGCCTTCTTTATGCATCCAAATTCATTTACTGAACTTGGTGCATGATTTTCATTGTTGGAGAGCCTGTCAGTCCATTCCCCATTTGGTAAGCTCCCAACGTGGGCAGCAGTTCCTCCCAAGTTTGGCTTTGGGGAAATTGCCTTTCCTGGTTTCCCAATTTGGCTATTTCCTAAAGTAGTGGATGGGGACTGGCCTGCTGGCATGGGAGGGCAAAGGCTGGCAGGTGGCAGGATGGCTCATGGGTGCCTGGTTTGAGGATGGCTTGCAGGTGGGGCTGGCAAGAGTGGTGGGCGTCTGTGCAGTGTCAGTGGGCATCTGCTCAATGGCGGCAAGCGTCTGTGAGTTGGTGGCGGGCAACAGCTTGGTGATAGTGGGCTTACGCGTGGTGATGTGTCTCTATGAGAGAGGGGAGCTAAACTAACTAAGTTTGGCTCCCGTCCCGGTGAAACAAACCACCAGGATGCCACCCAGTGGAGGACTGGGATGGCCGCTCTAAGAGGGGACCAGAGGGAGGACACTGGAGACAGTTGAGGGAAGTAGGAGTTCAATCCCATCAATACAAGGCTAGTGATCACCCAAGGGGCACAAGAGGCAGCGGGAGGGGGTACCTTGGGAACCTCAAGGGGAACTGAATTGCCCTTTTTCAGGCTGGGGAGGAAAGGCATTGATATTCTCTCTTCCTCAGAGGAGGACAAGATATAATCAGCAACATCCAAATCTAGGTCATCACATGTCAAAATTTTCACCACAGCCTCTCCAGAGAGGAAGAGACCACTAGGAAAATTCAGGAGGCTGGAAGGATCTTCACCCACAACTCAAGCGTAGGAGGAGATCTTTGTCCACAAGTCTGGTGAGGTGGACCACAGGAGCAACAAAAACGGAGCCAAAGAAAACACAACAAACTTAATAACCAGGAGTATCATAGTTGTGATCTCCTCAAAATTTGGGAAATATTGGCGGATTTTTTAAAGTTGTTGGCAATAAAATTTGGTCCAGGCAGAGTAATTACAAGTAGGAGGGCAGAAAGGAGCAACAGAGTAGGCTTGGAGAGCTTTATAGTGGTCTCAGGTGTCTTGGGCAACACAAGAAGCAAAAGCAGGTTTTAAAATGAGAAGTTTTAATAAAGATTCAAAATAATAATAGAAATTATAGTGAAAATCAATTGAAATTTAATTTTGAGAGCTGGTTTTGAAAGCAAATTAAAAAGAACAACAACTATACGCCAAGGCCTCTTCAGAAGGCCCCAGAGGAGATACTGGGTTTGAAACGGGTTGGTACAAGGTAAGCTTCAAAAGAACAAATAACACTTTAATCTTTAGACTGTAGAAACTCCAAGTAGGGGTTTCAAACAAAATTAAAAGTTTAAATTATGTGCAACAAGCTCCACACTTTGACATTATTGAAAATAGACAAGCAGGGGACTGAAGGTCCCTTTTCTGTGTTAAAAGGAGTGGGTTGCAAGGGGATGAATCACATGGCCTTTGGACCTGGATCCAATTGGCTGGGAGAGAAATTTTGTTGGACAGGACCAGGGGGACTGGAAAGTTTTAACCTAATTTCTGCGGACCCATCTGATTGGCTAGAAGAAGTCCTATGCATTTGAAATTCACTTGAGTTTTTGAGCGTTAATGTGGCAACACTTGATTGGTTGGTTCTGATAGTTTTTAAACGTGGGCGACACCAGGCCAACAAGTAGTCCAAATTGACCAATGTTTCTTCCCAGGAGGGAGCAACCAAAGGCAATGAATCTGCAGGATAGGCCAGCACAAACCTCTCATCAACTGTGTGTGCCAAATCCTCTAAAGAATTAAGGGGTTTGGCTGGTATTTTTGGACCTTTCTTGGTGCGGCGGGAGAAGATTGTGTGATCTAATGCCAGAGGTGGCAGTGAATTTACAGTCTCTTCTTAGTGGCAACAGGGACCTGTGCAGTGGCAGCAGGGGTCTGTATGGTGGCAGCAGGCGCCTGCGCGTTGACGGCGGGCAACGGCTTGGTTGTGGCAGGCTTTCATGTGGTGGTGGTATGTATCTGCTTGGTGGTGGTAGGGGCCTGCACGGTGGCGGTGGACGTCTGCTTGGTGGCGGTGGGTGCCTACATGTTGATAGCAGGCAACAGCTTGGTTGAGGTAGGCTTTCATGTGGTGGTGGCATATATCTGCTTGGTGGTGGTGAGGGCCCGCACGGTGGCGGTGGACATCTGCTTGGTGGCGGCAGGTGCCTATATGTTGACAGCAGGCAACAGTTTGATTGTGGCGGGCTTCCGCATGATGGCAGTGTGTATCTGCTTGATGGAGGCAGGCGCCTTCATGTTGATGGCGGGTATCAGTTTGTTGGTTACACAACTATATGTTTCAGGAATATTCCTGACAGTTGGTGCTCCATCATGATTTTGAGAAGCCTGTATACTTCCAGGGGTCTTTGCAACAGTACACTGGTCATAGTTAACGCTCTTTACCAAAACACAATCTGTGTAACAGTTACTTCAGGATTCTATCAGGCAGATCTTACATCATTTCTGGATTTACAATGCTTGAGGAGCAGGAGTTCTGTTTTACCTTGCAGCGCTGGCAATTTCCTATTTGTCTAGGCATTTTCAATGGCAATCAATAAGTCTTTAGGCCAGCCTCTGAATAATGTAGGGCTTGATCTTGCCTGTGACCTCTTCAACTATGGTCAGCTATATGTTGCACCTTCTCACACTACTAATGTTCAGGGGGTAGTAGCTTTGCTTGACCCTAATTATAATCAGGGCCAGACTCAAAATGTTGTCCCCCAGAAGCTTTGCTTCATCTTGAACATTGTTGTTAATAAAAAGCCTTAAATATGTTTTTGGATTGCCTAACCTTAAATAAAAAAGTTATTTGACTGCACTACCTTTATTTCAATCCTATTAAAAACTTATTTTAAGCAATATAACTGAAGCAGATACAAGCAGACTGTCTAAAAGAAAACAAATCATGATTATCATGAATGATTTGTTTGCTTTTGACAGTCTGCTGACCAGTATAAGCTTGGTCTATTATATTTTAAAAGGATAAAATAACCTTTTGAATCCGATGGCCCATAGGTGGTTTGGAGCAGTTTCAGGTTTAGACCGAGAAGGTTCTAAAAAAATTCGGTTCCATCATCCAATCCAATAAAAATATCTGATGATGTGAGGGAGGCTCTGATAAAGCTTGGGTGGTTATCAGCATTCCGTGACCAGAACTGCCCTCACCCTTTAAATTAAGAGTTGGCTTGTAAGTGATAACAATGGACCAAGCTTCGCAAGATCGGACACCAAGTCCCACCAATAAATGTACCCGCGAGGATCTATCCCCCGTCGCCTTATCCTTTGACGAGCTTATTGAGCCTGACCACGTTGACCCCGAATATGAAGTGATAGCCAAGGACAGGCTGAGCGCGACTTTGAACGAGAATTTTCGTCATGCTATGGGCGAGTTATCCGACCGAGGGTTGACCCAGTCCACAATCTGGTAAGCTATTTTTATGTCTTCAAAGTTCAAGTTTACAAATGCCGCTGGCCAACCTTTTTTCGGGTGATTTTCTTGATGAGCAACAGGGAACATTTATCGGCTCCTGTTGTGAATTTTAATGCAGCAGCTTTTTAAGCAACTTGTAAGGGCAAGATAGGCCTATTTTTTTAAGACTAAACTGTTTTATCAAACGGCATACCAAAGCAACATCAAACTATCAAGTCCAGTATAGCCTTAAGCAGTCCTT
Source organism: Entomophthora muscae (assembly GCA_014839935.2). Taxonomy (NCBI): domain Eukaryota; kingdom Fungi; phylum Entomophthoromycota; class Entomophthoromycetes; order Entomophthorales; family Entomophthoraceae; genus Entomophthora; species Entomophthora muscae. The sequence goes on along the minus strand of QTSX02002176.1, from coordinate 196,243 downwards.
TTTAAGTATGAATCAGTGACCTTTAATCTGCTAAGGTTTACTGCCAAAACATCTCTGCCTTTGAAAACGTTCCACTTGTGGCGGAAAGCAGTTGTGTCTATAAAGAATCGGAAAGCTTATCACTAAAAACGAGGCTCAATTTTTAAAAATCCATTTTTACTTTCCGAAGTCGGGGGCTAGAAATATTTTTATCTCTTTTTTAAAACGACAAGGTTTCATTTGGTTTTGAGTGAACGCTGAATGGGTTTACGCTTGTATCATACTCAAATTCAAAATTATGATTGACATTAGTAAAACATGCATTTAATTTTAAAGATTATTGGTTTATTTGGGCAAAATAGTCATGAGGGTTCAAATTTGATGTTTATTAAGTTGTTTTTTGGTAGGTTGTGTGAAATTCACTCCAGCCTCGAGGTTTCGGGTGAGGTTACAGAAATCCAAGATAAAAAGCGTTCAAAAGGCCCGGTTTCGGTGTATGACGAATACCATGACGTGGGAATTTTACAAAGCTATCACAGCCTCAAGCGCACTGAAAGGCGTAGCAACCAATCGCCTTATTACCACCGTGCCAAAGCTCTCTTTGACCAAAAGGAGTATGCGAGAGCCCATGTCTTTCTGTCTAAGCACAAGGACGTCAAGTCGAATTTGCTCGTCTTTCTTCGGCTGTACAGCCAACTCCTTGTAAGCCCCTTTCCTGATGCTTGCTGATGTTTTAGGCAGGCGAATCTCTCTCCCACAACCCACTGCTCGACATCACAGGTAGACGGAGTCCGTTTCTTTTCTAACCCGCCAAGGAGTAATCAAAGCAAAGGCCCCAATGCATACCGTAGCATACGAGGTGATCTGGGATGAGCTGTACCCTCTCTTCATGGAAGTACGCAATGGCGAGCTGGGCATGGACCCGTTTTGTCTCTACCTCCTGGGCATTGCTGCCCGAAGGCTAGGCCGGCTAGAGACGGCTCAGGAGGCACTCCTGTTCTCCATTCAAATGTTCCCTTACAATTGGTCGGCGTGGCTCGAGCTGGGCAAGTGCATCAACTCTCGGGCAGAGGTAAGGCTTGTGGGGTTCAACTAAACAGTAGTATTTGGAACTCTTAGATCGCCTGCCGCGGTGCATCGTATGGGACTTCTTTTGGGTGCACATGGACTCGGAGTTTAATATTTCATTGGACAAGCTGGATGTCCGGATACGCACCCTCAAAGCACTGTTCCCTACTTCACAGACTGTGCTTATCCAGCAGGCCATGGCCCTGTACCATTGCCGAAGTAAGCATCCACTGGGCCTTGCTAACAACAGATTACGAAGCGTCCATCTGCATCTTCGAAAAGATCTACAGGGAAGATCCTTGCCTGCTAGACTATGTCGATATCTTTTCTAACATGCTGTCTTTAAAGAAGAACTGCCCCAAGCTGACTTGGCTTGCCACGCGATGCGTCAAACTTGATCGCCTCCGCCCAGAGACATGCTGTGTGGTGGGCAACTACTTCTTTGCCCAAGAGAATTTTGAAAAGGCGCTCACCTTTTTCAGCAAAGCCATCCAACTTGAAGGAAGCTACCAAACGGCATGGCTCCTCGCGGGGCAATGCTTTGTTGAACTGCGGAACCTTGGCTCGGCTCTTCCTGCGTTCAACAAGGCCACTGCGCTGAATCCCAAAGACTACCGTGCCTGGTGTGGCTTGGCGTGCGTGTATGAGCTTCTAGGAATGAAGAAGGAGGCAATTCTCAACTACAGCAAGGCTATCAAGCTCAACTCACATGACAAAAGAATATGGCATTGTCTGGGGGATCTTTACTTTGACCTCAAGATGCCCTGCGAAGCGGTGAGTTGCTACGAACACTGCCTCACCGAATACATGGGCGCGACCAGCATCCACTTACGGCTGGGAGAGATTCATGAGAACCATTCCATTTGCGGTAGCCCGGAGAAATCCCGGCTCAAGGCCGCTTTCCACTATCGGAAGGGGATCTATAAACTTGAGCCAAACACGATTTACTCGGTACAAGCCACAAAGGCACTCTACTTTTTGGCCGAGTTTGAAATCTCCCGGGGGGAGTACGAGAGCGCCCTAAAATACTGCAACGGAGCTTTGGAGTCATCTACCTTCGATCAGCCACGGGGCCGGGCGCTGAAAAAGAAAGCCAAGCTTTTGATGGAGAACCCTCCAATAGATGAGGACGACGAAGCTGAAGAAATCCAGGAAGCTTCTTAGTCAACACTTAATACCTACCTTCCTTGTAAAATAAAAGCTGTCTTCTAACAATCTACCATCTGTGTAATTTCTAAAGGGTATCAACTGAGTCAAACCACCAGTTGCTTCATTTCCCACATTCACTCCCCAATGTTGCTCTCATGCATCACTCTTATCCGCCAGCTCGACCTATTTCTCAGGAAGTAATTCAAGATAAAGTGAAAAACAAAACATTCATTTTTCAACCAACCATTTTGCCCCAACACTGCTTCCAAATCCGACCTTTCCATCGGCCCTTGACGTCATCTTAAATCAAAGACCCAACATCAGCACAAATCAATCAGGATGTCAAAACAATGGAGTTGACCCCCTGAAAAGACTGACTCAACTCAATCTGTCAAAGATATGTGGTTAAGACATGTCAAGCTAAGTCTGCCAACTGAGATCTCATGGCTAACAGATACCAAATAATGGATACAGTCAATTTGACCAAGAACAGTGTCTGCTAAGAAGATACTTCTCTCCCAGAAAGCCATAGCCCAACTTATTGAATCCCTTTATCCTAAATAAAGCTATTATCTAGTCTAATATAACTGCTTCCCTTCTGTAATTTTGCTAAAATAGCACATTTACAACATTGGTAGCACAGGTAAGCTTCTCCATCATACCTTCTTGTTGTCAATATTTACAACTCCTGTCATGCATTCTGTGAAAGATAAATCTACAAGAACATCCTAGTAGGTATCCTCACAGGTTGGATACTTTACACAGTGGGCTTGGTTATCCCCAAATGAGACATAGCCATCCAGGAATTGGCAGTATCTTAAGCCAACCTTAACTCTCTCCCCATACAAGGATCTTTTCTGATGGCCATGGTACTGTGAGGTCAAAGGCCCCTGGGCAAATAATTATAAGCAAGATATCTGAGCCCACTCAAGTTTATATTGGAGAATCAAGGAAGGTTTGTATGGAAAGTGTGATTAAGGCATCAACAAGTCTTCATTGTGAAGTAATAGGGTTAATTTTCTAATTAAGTCAATATGATAAAACAGACTCCACTATTTAACAAAACACAGTTGCCAAATATATCAACTTCAATATCCCAATAGAAGCTGGGTTTATCTCAGCATTAAACTTGAAGTAATCAGCTAAGAGTAGAATATAGGTGCTAATTGAAGCTAGAAACAAAGCATATATAGTTGAACATGAAGGAAAGAGGCTTAGCTATTCAAGCCAGCTGGGTTACTTATAAGCACTAAATACTTAAATCTGATAGTACACATCAAAATCAAATATAAGCCTAAAAAGTTAAAAATGAAGGCTTACTTGAGGGTGCTAAGAAGTTTATCTGAGAAAAGAAGATTATAATTGAAGCTGGGGCCTGAACTTAAAATTAAAATCTAAGGCTGAGAATCTCATCATACCTTTGAGAGTAGATCGGTTTGTTATGTATTAAATAGTGGTAGAAGCCAGCTTCATAACTATCAGGAAAGATTAAATAAGGGTGAGATGGCTGATTTCTAAGCCCATATCAGCAATAATAGCATGATAGTACCATTTATAATTAAATTACATCCAGGAGCTCTAGAAATAATAAATTTTAAGGAAAAGGTTTACAACATTATCTGAGAGGGGTTGAAAACCTTAAACATAAAAGAAACAGCTAATTGTACTCAAATATCAAACCAAATGATTGAGTTACCTAAACTGAAATAGCCCATCTTTAAACTGCAAAATAAAGACACTATTAATTCTTTCAAGTTCAGCAGATAAAAAAGAAGAGAAGACTGAAAGCTAGATTCTAAAACTTTCAAAATCTATTATATAAACATCTCATTTAGATCTAGTAGAGCTTTCTCAGCCTCCAACAGTTATAAAACAACACATCCCTCACTATTTCAGCTACCCACCTTATTTTTGACACTGTTTTTACAAGGAACCAAAATATAACATTATGAAATAATTTATAGCATTATATATTATATTTTTATATGAAATGATAGAAATGATATCATAATGGCAGATTTTGGTTTATTAGAAAGGAATTGCTGAAAATAAGGTGGATATCATATTCTAGACAAGTGTGCAATTAATACTAAGAGGTCAAAACTAATGATTCTTTATTCAATAATAAATATACATTCAAAATTATAGACAACCATGTTTCATCTACATAATTAGTGGTTTAAATAAGATAAAACATATCTTTTTAGCTATTTTTATTAGGAGACAAAAGTTTGTATGACAATCTATTTATAACTCCAAGACCACTTAAACATTACTTATAACTAAAGGTTACTATTGGGAATGTTCCTGAAATTAAGGAGAAACCTATTTCAAAACACTACACCATAACTTTCAGTGCAAAAGAAAAACCTAATGGTGTATTTGCAGGAAATGTGATCAAAAATCCTGGTGCAGTAATGATGAAGGAGTCTTAGAATGAAATAAAAAAGATTTTTTTATAAATGCACTTAGAATTCTGTGCACTATACTGGCCCAGGCACCACCACTCTCTCACCACACAGCTACCCCCAAGATAGGCCACCACTAGCCCACCACCCAGCTACCTGCAAGCCAGCCAACAGTATCAACCTTTTTTAATAAGAAAATTCCAAAGGTACTATAAATGCAGGAAGGTTTGGCTTTCATATTTGTCCAAACAACTGTGCAGGAAATGACCAAAGGCTTACCAAGAAAGGCAAGTCAAACTCAAACCATGATATTGGATATCACATGTAAATTCATTGCCACCATTGGCCTTGGATCAAACCGTTTTTCCTTGCTGCACCAAAAAAGGGTCAAAACAACAGCTAAGACGCTAAATTCTCTAGAAGATTTAGCTCATACTGTTGATGAGAGATTTGTTCTTACCTACCCTGCAGATCCCCCGCTTTGGTTGTTCCGACTTGCAAAGAAACACTGATCAATTTGGATTGTTTATTGTCATGGTGTTGTCCTCTCTTAAAAATTATCAGAGACAACCAATCAAATATTGCCACATCAACAACCAGAAAATCAAGTGAATCCCAAATGCCTGTGTTGGGCTCTAGCCAATCAGGTAGATCTGCAGAAATTAACTTGAAACCTTCCAGTAGCTCTGGCATTATCCAGCAAAATTTCTCTTCTGGCCAATCAGATTCAAGCCCAACTGGTCATGGGGCCATTTCTCAGCAACTCTCCCCCTTTTAACAATGACAGGGGACTTTGTGTCCCCTGCTTGTCAATTTTCAATTCATTAAAGATCTAGATCTTGTTGCTAAAGCTTTGCTGTTAAAATTAAAAGTGTTGACCCTTTTTTGAGTCTTCCTAAATATTAAACAAATTTTTAGTTGTTTTTGGTTTTATTCTTACCTTTAAGCCGTCCCGTTCCAACCTGGCCTTCTTTTTGAGGCCCTTTAGCTTAGGTGTTGCCCTTAATTGTTGCGCTAGTGCTTTACGCTTTTGAAACCATTGTTTGAACTTGTTTTTTTCATTTAAAATCCTTTGTAATTCTTAATTTAAGTTTAAGTTTTTACTTGATTTACCTGTTTTTGAACCCGCTCTTTGCTTCACGCCTTCCCAAGCCATCTGAAGTCCCTGCCAAGGCCCCCAAGTGTTTCCTGCCGCTTTCCACCAGTTTTCTCTTGTGGCTGCCCTCCCCTTTAAAAATCCTATATCTCTGAGATTTGAAAATTACATATTTTAACTCTAAATTTTGTAGCTGTCATAACCATGATCCTCTCAGCTCTAAAATTTGTAATGTTCACTCTGGCACCTCTTGTAATCCTCCTCTGGACAACTGCTCCCAACTTATGGTCACAATTTTCTACTTCTGCGCGCCTTGTGGGAAACAATCCCTCCAGCCTCCTGCACCTTCCTGGTGAGCTTCTTGTTTCAGGTGAGAAAATTGTCAAGAGCCTGACTTGTGACAACCTGGAGTTCTCCGCCGCAGATTACACTGTGCCAGCCCATGCATTGGAGATGGTCCCTGCACCCCCTATTCTTGGCTCAGACAAATACAACCCAGTCCCCCTCCTAGCTTCTGTAGGGCTGCCTCCTGCTCCCATTTGCACACCCTGGTTGCTCACTGGGTTAGTCTTGATGGGGTTAAATGTGTACTTCCCTCAGCTGTCCCCGCGTCCTCTCTTTGGTCCCCCCTCCAAGCAGTCATCCCAGTACTACACTGGGCGGTATCCTGATGGTTCATTTTGCCAGGATGGGAGCCAAACTTAGTTAGTTTAGCCCCCTCTCTTACACCACAATCATTTGTTTCACTCATACTTTCTCTTATATGAAAGCAAGCATAAAATAAATATAAACCCCTCAATGATATATTGTGCTATAATCAATATAATATCTTTTTTTAATAATTATCTCATAAATAAATCCTTTATTTAATCAAATTAAGTAAATTTATCAAAACCAATTACCTCTCCCCAAGTTTGAAGATAAATCATCTCATCTTTACAGCTGTTCTGACATCTTGTCTTGGGATTGGGGGCATCCAGCAGGCTCATGCTCAGTTTTGACCTGAACTAAGAGGCCTCAAAAGAATGTCATACCAGGAGCCAGCACAACTCAACTCCTTGGATTCTGCCCCTTGGACACCTTTGATGTTGTATCACCTGATTCCTGTCTTAGCCATCTACATGCCCTTATAATGTACACTTCAGTACCTTGTCAGCAGTCTTAGACAATGCAACACCCTTTTCAGAGACTTCTTTTGGATTATTATCTTCTATCTAATTGTTGCCTCCTTTGCTGGATTTCAGCTGTTGAACTTGCCTTCCTACATAATCAAAGCTCTACCCTCAATACTTGGGCATCACAGTCTCTTCTAAAGACTATTATTATATTCTTTTTAAAAAAACTCATACTTCTTAAGTTTTAATTTCATTTAGTTCTTTTCTTTTACTTTTGTCCTTGTCATGAATTCTGGGTAGCTACTGGTTAACTGGCCCATTATTATTCTTAATTGTTTAGGTCAACAAAATCTAGACAGTATTCTGCCCAACAGTCCTGACAAGATAGATTTGGATTAGCTTGATAAATCTAATAATAACCTTATTCCAAATAATGATGTAGATACAGGACTATTACTGATTGGATATATTAAAATTGGGTTGAGGAATACTCAGCTTAAATATGTCTCAGAATATTCAGAAGACAATACAACAACATCAGTGCAATATTATTAACAATAGCTCAGGATCTCACCCAAATAAGAAAGTTCAAACTGGTAGAGTTCTGCCACCACTTTTTAATAAACCTGGGAATAAGAGATTCCCTGAGAACTGAAAATCCCACGCCCCCGCCACACAAATATCTATCTCTGAGGGTTGAAACTGGAGTTCTGGGGAACAGATAAACTGGACTAGTAAGAGTTAGAAGTTTCAGATGTTATCCTGGAAAGAAGTTTTCTAAACCCCTATATAAAGGCCTTTCATTTCACTTAGAAAAGAAAAAAATACACTTTCACAGATAAGAAATAAAAAATATATTTCAGCCTTCTGTACTACTGAGCTGCTTGCTATTAGTAATCTTGATCCAAGCACTAGAATCTAATATGTCAGTACTTTAGGGATCTCTTGGTGATTGCTTCCACCAGTGCTGTGTCCTATTAACAAATAATCCCTTTCATATATACTCTCCCTCAAGTAGGATGCCTAGACACCCTTCTGCTGTACACTGAGACCAATTGATAGCTGGGATTTTCTTCACATAATCCAAGTGTCAGGCACCCACCCACTAGGGAGTAAACTCCCTAGGTGGTGAATGATTGCAGAGGGATTCAATCCCGTTACCAGGGAACCCACAGGCACAGAGACCATCCCTATATGGATTAACTCTCCAAGGAGTCAGTACCTACCTAGCAGGGGATTAAAACGCCTCAAGAAGAAGTACACTCCTAGATAACACAATAAAAAGGCCAAAGCCAACAGACAGAAAACTTGAGGCTTGGAACCCTGGGTGGTGGAACCATAAACCTTGGTTTCTTCCTGGACAGGAGGGTTGTTTGAGAGAGGAGTTGTGGTATACCAGACACCCAGAATCACACAACACCAGGAGCTGTCAAGGAATTGGGACTCTGGTGTTGTACCCAAATCAGTGTGTGATCCTATAAAAACACTGGTGAATACTGTCATAGTCAGGACTATCCAGAGTAGCCATTTATACCCAAGCAACTCCATAAGAGGAGCCTTGGGTAATTTCATGGTTTGGAAATTTAGAGGTTTAAGTCAAATAAAAGATAAGCAAAACAATCACTTGGATGGATGTAGACTTTATTGATTGAACAAATTCTGAAATAGAATCTACCAGATTTTTATAGCATGGTAGCAGAAAATAATATAGAAGAGGAGTTTAGGAAATTTGGGGATGAAATGTGGAGATTTGACAGTTAGGATCTTCAAACTGGGGAGAGTAAATTAATTCTTTTCTGCTTTTAAAATTCTCAGAACAAATTAGCATATTTTCCTTAACCTATTCTATGCCATAGCTGAGATAATCTATGATATCCCCACATAAGGTGGGGACCAGGAGTTTGGCTGGGCATCAATAACAGCAGGAGCAGCAGCCAACAGACCCAAAATACTAAAGATGATGTTTCCTGCTTCCCCAATGTTGCAAACGTCACCTAGTGTAACTCCTGAGTGGTTTGAATTGGCGTTGTATAACAGTGATTGACTGGAGACCTGTCTGGAAGGTAATGATTGTCTTGAATATGTATTAACACTTGTTTTCAATAGATCTGTATTAATCAAACCAAAAGACAACCTAGGTTTGAAACCCGTTAATGAAAACAATGACTTGGAAGCCATTTCTGGGTCTAAATCATAAGGTAATAAAGAACAGATGCTACTTAATAACCCATTCCCTTTAGCAGAATTAAAAGCAGATGCAGAGGGGCATAAATCTCTTTAATGAAGAGAAAATTGTTGTCAAGAATGTCTGAAGCAACATTCATGACACCAAGTATCAACTGCAATGACTTCTAAAACAACTAATAAAGATTCCTTGATATCACAAAATATTCACAGTCCTCTTTAAAAAGTAGTTTAAGCCTTCATCATAGAATAACCCAATTCTTGTACTCCTTTTATAGGCCCTTGGAATATCTCTATGAGCTAAATTCTCCTGATAATTGTTTTCACATCCATTATAAACTTCAAAAACCTTCAAAAAAGGAGAACTGGCTTAATTTTTTACACAAGGTACCAGGTTTTGCAACCGAGTCTCCAGCCTTGCCTGCTAACATATCTTACAATACACAGGGGGCGCTCAACAAGTTGCCCCTTGACGTGTCTAATGTTATGGATTAATATGATGGCAATATCAAATGACAGGTACTTCATCCTAATTAGGAGCGCTACCAATTTGACTTGCTGATCCCCGCACAAGTTATTCCTTGGCTCCAAACCTTACATGGAACTCCCCACTGTGCCACCCCTTGTGGCCTTGTGGCTTTTCCCATATAGTATATTAACCACTATATTCTACAATAAACAATACCTTGTTCTTATTATTCTGTCCTTTCTATTGGACTATTGTCTTCCCCAATTCCAAATACTGAATCCTCATTGGTTCAGTTGCAACAGTGGTAGCAGCGGTAGGTTTACAACCTACCTAAAACAAAATTCCCCCCAAGAAAGGATGGAGTACAGGCCGTATGGCTACTCCCCAACCAGAGACCTTCCTGCCAATCCCCAAGGGGGACATCCCTGACAGGTACGTCATCTATCAAGACCAGCTAGTTCTCACCAGCGTGTACAATTGGCTCTGCCTCGGGCAGCGTGACGCCAGTGTCACCCTGCCCCAGTCAGATCTGTCCCAGCACATGCTAAACCTTCAGCCAGAATCCTTTGCTGGTGGCGTAGAGGGGGACAACATTGTCAGTTGGCTCCAATCTACTAAAAACCGCATTTGCATCTGTCAGGTTCCTGAGCCCATGTGGGTTGCCACTGTGTCTGGCCGCCTCACAGGGCCCGCCGCTGTGTGGTTCACCAACTGGGCCAGCCAGGAACTCAACATTACCTGGGCGGCATTCCAAGACGCCGCCAAGTCCCGCTATAGGGAAACCTTCTTCCTCATTGTCGTGAGAACTCCTCTTCTATCAATCAAACAAACTGGTTCCATTACTGAGTACCTTGCTGCATGACAACAAGCTCTTGCTGCTGCCCCTGAAGCCGTGACCAACAGAAATGCAATGCTACTCACTCTTATCATCAATGGGTTAAAACCCCATATCTGTAAGTGGGTCCCCATAGGTTGCTGCACCTCCATTGACAACTGCTATAAGACCATTGTGGAGGCTAACAAACAGGCCTCAATGGGCTTCTGCCGTACCAGTGACGCTCCATCTCAACCACACACCACACCTGGCAATGGCCACAATCAAGTAGGCTGCCGCCAGCCCCGTCAACAGGATAATGGGACTAAACGCCCCACAAGGGGGAGCTTCAGCTAGCGCAGATTGAGGATCGGGGAAAAGCCTGGGGGTTGTAGCAACAAGAGGCCTTACAACCCCACCTGACCCATCCTCTCCATCCCTGCTTGCAAAGAATTCCTGTGACTACAACATCCACAAAGTTGAAACCCTGGATGTCTTTCAGGTTCACAGTGACAACCCTGTATTGCAAGCAAGTCACTCCTCAAATAAAGTAACACACTTGTCAGGAATACATTTTTCATTTCTCCTGACAACAACAATGAAATCCTGAGAATTCCAGAATCTGGTAACTCTTCTCCTGATTGGGATTTCCCTCCAGTTCCTAGAAATGGTTTATAAGAAGGAATTATTTGTTCTATATTACCTTTTGAAGATATACTATCCAGTCTGGTGCCCTTCTTCCCTGTGAGCACGGGGATCAAACCTGGGCCTTCTTGCTTGCTGTTGAATCACCTATACAACATTAGTATTTCAAATTTGAACTTACATTTACCAATACACGAGATGAATTCCTGTAGTCAATCAGATGATGCAACGGGGCCAGGAGCTTTTGAAATTGATTTCAATTCAAACAATGATAACGTTAAGCAAACAATAAGCTCTGTACTTGATTTTAATCAAGTAAATCATTGTTTATCCTCTTCTGGTGTTGCAGTTGCACACCAGAAGCACCCCCAAGCTGTTGCTTCTCCAACAGCTGGGGTAAATGACACCCATCTGCTTGGAGAAGCCTCAGCAGGGGCCAGTTATTTTTTAAAATAATCTTTTTTTAAAATTTAAGTCAAAGCTCCCTCTGCCAAGTTTCTCCCCAAATTTCCCCAATATTCTCCAATTCCCCTTGAAAAGTACCATTTAAACAGCACTTGATAGTCTATAAAAAGGCTCCATTTGTCAGGGTGTTTGATTGTTCAGTTAATAAAGTCAATTTTCTTACCTAGTTGATTTATTCTTTTGCCTGCTCTCCAGTCCTGAAATCAAACACCATGATGCTACCCAAGTCATCCCTATGGGGACCATTTGGGTATAAATGGTTGGTTTGGTTGCTCCTTGTCCAGTACCTTACTTCAAGCATATCTTTTGGAACCAGAGCAGATTCTGGTTCATCTCCTCCCAATTACCTGGATAAGTTGTGGCGCTGAGTGGTACCAGGTGTATGGTACGCCGCCACTCCATTGTCGCAGAATCCCCCCATCACAGAGGAACCACAGGTCATGGGGGCCAGTCAGCCCACTCCTTCCTTATTTCATCCCTTGGCTTCTGTTTTACTTCTCAGTTATCTGGGAGCTTACTTCCTGCTTGGAAGGTTCAATCCCCTTTTGGGTCAATACTGCATGATTGGAGAATTGTTCCATATGGGGATGGTCTCTGTTCTAATTGGTTCTCTAATTACAGGGTTGAATCCATCCGCAGCCATACACCTTTTGGGTGGTATTTTTCCAAGAGGATGGGTTCCTGACATGCTTTTCCTATCCCTTTTGTTTCCGTAGGAACACCCACAAATTACTGGTAGATACCAGGGCCAACCACACTATGGTGGACCAGGCGTTTGCCGACTCTCAGCAATTAGATTGAGTGCCCAGCAGGTTTAAAGCAGTACAAGTAGCTGACTCCCGCAGAGTTGCAATCACCCACAAGATGGTACCCTTCTCTGTGAGAATGGGGAACGTTCAGGTTAAGCTCTCTGGGCCCATCATGGCAGGGCTCAGCCACAACGTAATTGCTGGAATTGACTGGATTTGGCACAACTGTCCCTACATCAATTGGGATAATTCTGTTATCACTCTCAACAGAAATGGGGTGGGGTTCCAGATTTACCCTGTGGAAATGAGCAAGTTACTCCACAATACTGTGTTTTTCAGAATAACAGAGACAGGTTTGTACAATTTCAAGGGGGGGAAACTAGACTTTAACCAATGCTCAGTCAAAGTTATCCGCGCTGAACCATCTGCGGTCCCTCCCTTGACCTCCTCACCTCCACCAGCGCTTGCTGCACTCCTCAAGGAATACAAGGATGTATTCAGAGACACTTGAACAACTACCTCCTCCCTGGGAGATCCAGCACGCTGTACAACTTCAAGGGCTGTTACCTAAAGCACAACCATCATACTGTCTTACACCAAAGGAAGATTAGACCCTCTGTCAACACCTTGTGGACGCGCTTGATAAGGGCTTCATTTTCCCCTTGATCTCTCCATATGGGGTAGCAGTCTTCTTTGTAGCTAAGAAGGACAGGTCCTTTTTCCTGGTCACAGACTACCGCACCCTAAATGAAGTGACAGTTAAGAACAAGTACCCCCTGCCACTGATTAGTGACCTGTTTGATACACTTACAGGTGCAAAGGTCTTTAGCAAGATCAATCCCACTGTGGGGTACAATCAGGTCCGCATTGCACCAGGGGACAAGGCAAAAACTGCCTTCTGCACACGCTACAGGTTGTTTGAGTGTCGTGTCATGAACTTTGGAATGACCAATGCTCCCTCCACCTTTGCCATGTTGATGAACAAAGCATTTGAGGAACTGATTGGGAAATGTGTGGTTGTGTACCTTGAAAAAATTATTGTCTTCAGTCAAGATCAAACCACACACCTCCAACACCTCCGTGCTGTCCTTGACACCCTTTGGAAAAATCAGCTAAAAGCTAAACCCTCCAAATGCAAGTTTCTCAAGTCAGAGCTGTTATTCCTTGGGCACATCATCTCTGCCCAAGGGATAAAGCCCAACCCTGCCAAAATCAAGGCAATCACCAGCATGCCGCCCCCCAATGATGTGGGCCAGGTGTGGACATTCCTAGGCATGGTTGTCTACGTACACAAGTTCATTCCCAATTGTGGGGAACTAATTGTACCTCTCACTGAGCTCCTCAATACCAAACAGTGCTTCCATTGAACCCCCATCAGAGATCAAACCTTTGAGATGTTGAAGCAAAGGCTCACAACAGCACTAGTACTACAGTTCCCCAATCAAAACCAACAGTACAAACTTGAGACTGATGCCTCCAACAGGGCCATAGGGGGCGTGCTAAGGGTAGAAACTGACAATGGTGTCTTCCTCCCCGTGGCATACAAGTCCAGGAAGCTTACTGACTCGTAAAAACATTACCCCATTCATGATAAAGAATTGGCAGCCATTGTATACTGCGTTAAGAAGTGGCGCTGTTACTTGGAAGGAGCTACCTTCCCACCCCGCGTTCTGACGGACCACAAGTTGCTCCAGTACTTCAACATGCAGTCCCACTTGACACGCCGCCAAGAAGGATGGGTTGAGCATCTATCCCCTTACCAGTTGTGCATTGAGTACAAGCCTGGAAGAGCTTGTCACAGCTGATGCCCTTTCACAACTCTATGTAGCGTCCATCACTGGGGACAATGGCTTGGACCCAGATTGGCCCATGCTTTACCTCCGCCCTGAGGCAACTCGCTATGAGGGCCTTAACTTGGTCACCATCTCCAAATTAAAGGACAACAAAAGTCAGTTCACCACCAATGCTGGCAACGTCTGCCGCCGGGCAGAGACAGGTGAGAAGACACCTTACATTTGCACCACACAACAAGGGGACACAATATTGCACTACCACCAAACCCTGGGTCACATCAGAGGACGTAACCTCTTTGAGATTATGAAACAGAAGGTTTGGTGGCCGCGCATGCGTCAAGACATCTTGGACCTCCTTGACATGTGCATGTTGTGCAAAAAGAACACATCCAAACCTGCACCCCCCAAGTCTGTCCTGCCCATCAAGGCCATGGAACCCTTTAAGCAGTGGGCCCTTGGCATTGTGGGGCCACTCCCTGAAGACAGACTGGGAAAGAAGTACATTATCACTGCCATTGACTACTTCACTTGCTGGCCAGTGTCCTGGGCAACAACCAACCACACTGCCACCACCATCACCTGCTTTATTGGCAAGGAAATTGTGGCTTGCTTTGGTCAACCCAAACGTCTCATCACAGATGGCGGCCCCAAAATTGTTGGGCATGTCATGAAGGCATACTGTGCCAAGAACTCACTCCAATGTATAGTTATGACCCCCTACCATCCTTAATCCAATGGACGCATGGAACAGTTAAATGGCTCACTGGTTCAATTGATTGCCAATCTCTCACAAGAACACCCTAACACTGCATGGACTGAACACCTGCCCACTTCTCTACTTATCCTGCAAGCGAGAATCAACAGGGGCACTGCTTTCAGCCCTAGCACCCTGGCCTTTGGAACACCCAAAAGTCTGACAGGAGTTGAACAGGGAAAACTAAGGTCCAAGGTTCCTGACAAGCCTTCCCTAGTAACAACTCCATCCCTAGACCAATGGCGTGCCAAAGCCTGGGAAATCAAACACAAGCGGGTTGCAGGAGGGACAAAGTACATCAAAGCTAGATACGCCGTAGGTGACCCCGTCTACACCCTCAATCCCAATTCTGCCAAGTTGGAACTCAACCACCTAGGTCCCTTCAAGATAGACACAGTCTATGACAATCACACTTATCAACTTGAAGATGCCCAAGGAATCACCAAGAAGCTTCACCATGATTGCTTGCGCCCCTGTTGCGCCATCCCCACACAAAATTTATTTGTGCAGACCTTCCCAGACCTTCTGCAGACTCTGGTCTTGGTGTCTGACAACAAGCAGGGGGGCAAGAGGGGGTGTTGCAACAAAGTCTCTAGCCTCGCCTGCTTACGTATCTTACAATATACATGGGGCGCTAACAAGTTGCCCCTTGACATGTCTAGTGTTATGGATTAATCTGATGGCAATATTGAATGGCGGGTACTTCATCCTAATTAAGAGCGCTACCAATTCAACTTGCTGATCCCCGCACAAGATAGTCCTTGGCTCCAAACCTTACATGGAACTCCCCACTGTGCCACCCCTTGTGGCCTTGTGGCTTTTCCCATATAGTATATTAACCACTATATTCTACAATAAACAATACCTTGTTCTTATTATTCTGTCCTTTTTATTGGACTGTTGTCTTCCCCAATTCCAAATACTGAATCCTCATTGGTTCAGTTGCAACACAGGCTTAGACAGATACTTACTTCATAAGGGCTACCCAGGGTCTGAGTATTTCCATGAAACTATTTAATTTTCTTTATGATATCATGTTTCCTGGCCATGGTCACATTTATGAAGACATGTTGCAGACTTTCATATTTTATTTAAGAATATGGCTCAGAGTGCTATCATCTTTTTCTGTGGTTTTTATGATCCTATACTTCACTCTTTTTTACTTTCTTGCCATAATCTTTGGGAATTTTGGAGGATATAACACAGTAGTCAAATTTATGCAATGGTTATTGATAATTCATTATTTCCTCATACAACATTCATGGTTGAGTTAAAGAATATTGGTGCTATGACTAAGCCTTACATTGTCCCTGATGCTTTCACAAGGTGTATCAGAACTGAAAATAGAAGCCCAACAACAATTATTACCTCCATAGATGATTTAAGAGCAAACAATCTGCTAGCCTCAATAAATCCCATAAAAAAGAGATGACAACTGTTCCAGCTGGCCCCCTGCCTGTAAGGATGCTGGGTTTGCCAGACATATTGGGGCCATACAAGAAAAACTGTTTGCCCACTATCTTGCCTCAAATCAAAGACAAGCCCTAAATTCTTAACAAGGGAATTTTAACAACTAAATCTGGATGAATGGAGTATCAGAGAGGCCCAATAAAACTAAGAAATATACCAATGTAATGAACTTTCCTACTGTGATTAGACTCCCAGTCAATCTGAGAGTAAGAGATCCTATTAGAAAACCGCCCTTTACTTAATAACCACACATCATTTATGTCACCAGCAAGGATTATGAAGGCCAGCCTTGTTATAGTAGAAACCAAATATTAGGGATAGAACGCCCCCCAAAATAAAAAGGATCAGAAACAAGTTACCACTAAACCTCATGCTAGAAGAAAATCTGAACACATGAATTGATAAAAATGGATACAAGCTAGATTCTTTTGTGCTGATATTGCTATGCTTAAACTCCCCCTTCTGAGCCAATTGATTTCAGAAGGAGAATCCCACGCTATCTGTTTCCTCTGTGTCAGGATTGACAATTCTTTTCCCCAGAAACCTGGGCCCAAGAGTGGGATTTAAACCCTGACTCTTGTCAGGGAACCAACCCTGATTGGCCAGCTTACTAGTGTTTGGGAACTGGCAGGTTGCAGAATGGGTGGGCAGAGCCCACCAAAGGATTTTATGCTAACTTAATGAGGTAGGACATTGACTTGCCCACCCACAACCACGGACCGGCAGCTGGGACAATAGTATCTATTACTCCTGTGAGAGTAATATATACAATTCCAAAAAGCTTGTTGGTATGGTTCAGTGGGAGCTTGGCGGCGGAGGCAGGCATTGGTTTGGGGGTGACAGGTGGTTCCATGTCCATTTGGTAGGCAGGAAGGAAGTTGTATTTATCTCTGAACAGGTGGGGTTTGGTAATGTACCAAGGGCCTTCTCGGTTATATCTGATTAACTCTGTAGTTCTGGCCAAGGGATCCCGGGCTAGTATAATGTCAGTGGTGTAGTCCTTGTACTCAGGCTTTAAGGGTTACTCTGTGAAATGGACAGGACCAAAGGGGGCATCTGGCGGACGGTACATAGCTGGCGGGCTGGCAAGGGGGGCAGACAACCTTGGGTTAACTGGAAGATGGCAAGAATAAAATACGGCAATAGTTGGGAACCCCAATATCTCATAATATTTATTTAAAAAAGACAATGGGGGCTGATCTTGGACTGGCAGGTATTCATACCACATTTCCAGGCTTCACTACCTGGTTGGGTTTTCTGGACTTGGGTGGGTTGGCAACGGGTGTCTCAGATGACAGTGTGGTGCTCGGCACTGGTGGTTTGCCACTGGCCGCTTTGGGGTGAGAAGACTTCAAATCCTTCTGTTTATCAATTCAGGTATTGGGTGCCTCTTTGGGTTCAGTGCCTTCCCTGGGACTTTGGGGGAGTTTGGAATAACTTTCATGGAAAAATTTGTCTATTTCACCAGGCAAACTGCCGGTGTCAGGAGTTGGCACTTTGGAGAAATTCCCGGCATCTTGCACTGGCGGTTTGCTTGCAGAATCCTGCGGGACAGCTAAGGGTTTAGGTCCTGGCAGACTGGCGGACTGGCAGCAACTTCATCAATTAGTAGTGGGTTATTGTGTTCCTAGCCTGAGTCTGGCAGTCCGCAAAGGGTTTTGTCCAGGGTTCAACTCCAATTCCGTATTTTGAGATTTAGGAGCATCCAAATTGTCATTCCTGACATCATCCCCTTCTTCCCCAAAATTTCCCCTTTCAGGGCCTTCTTCTCAAGGTATTGTTGGATGGCCTGTTTTGCATTGGTTAGGTTGCTCAAGGATTCCCAGGTGCTTTCTTCCAGGGGATAGCCTGACCACTTGACGTAGTACTGGGGGGTCTTGTAGTGGACCCAGTTGCCATGGATGTACTCAACTTTGTACTCAATTGAGTGGTCCTTCTGGATTGGCAGGGGGCTTGACTTGATCTTCTGGTGGGGAAGGGAGTTTCTGTCTTTTTTGAACAGCAGGGCACAGTGGAACACGTTATGGATCTTCCATGTGGGGGGTAGGTCTAACTTGAAGGCAACTTCCCCAATGAGCTTGGTGATCTTGTGTGGTCTGCTTCTTCTGTGAGCTAGTTTTCAGCAAGGCACATGCAGGGGCACGTTACAGGAATCCAAATAGACCTCATCTACAACTTGGAGGGGTTTACCAGAGGTCTGTTTTCAATCAGCAAAGGCCTTTTATGTCTGTACTGCTTGGTTCAGGTTTGCTAGGCATATAGTTTGGGTATTGTGGATCTGTTCAATCCAGGCGCATCCAGACAGGTTGGTTTCCTTGTTTCCAATGCTAGGGTCCCATGTGGGGTCAAACCCATAGTTGGCTTTGAAAGGTGACATTCCAGTAGATACATGGTCTTTGCTGTTGTAGGCGTACTGTGCCATGGGTAGCATCTTGGCCCAGTTATCTTGGTTGGTGTTGGCATAGCATTGTAGGTAATGTTCAAGTATTTGGTTCACTCGTTCAGTCTGGCCGTTGGTCTGTGGGTGATAGGAGGTTGATACACAACGTTTTATTCCAAGGTCCTTCATCACTTGGGTCCAGTAGTGGGAAGTAAACTGGGGTCCTCTATCAGTGATAATTTCTGCCAGAGTGCCATGTTGGGTTAGGATGCGGTTGTGGAAATGTCTAGCTGTCTCTGCAGCAGTGCAGTGGGTGGTGGTAGGGACAAAATAGGACATTTTAGTGAATCTATCTACCATGACTAGGATTGCATTGAACAAATTAGAAGGGGGAAGTTCCACAATATAATTCATTGAAAAAGACTGCCAGGGTCCCGCTGGTATGTCTAGTAGTCTCAGAAAGCCTTCAGGTTTGGATCTACGGGGTTTGGTTCTTCCACATGTCTCACATCCTTTGATGTAGGCGGCCACGTCTTTGTCCAGTTGGGGCCAAGAATAATTTTTCTTGATTCCTTTGATTGTCTTGAGTCTGCCAGGGTGGCCGGCCATCTCTGAGTTGTGATAGTCTATGAGTACTTTGGTCCTTGTTTTGCCTTCTGGTACATAGATCCGGTTATGTAATAGCAGAGTGGTTCCTTTCAATGAGAATCCCTTCTTGTAGTGTCGGCTATCTGGGTCTGAGGTCAAATTGGCAATGAGTTCCCCTGAATACTTGTCTAATTTCTGCGCCTCAATTATGTCAGGCTTACAGGCCATGATCTTCATAAACATCAGTTGGATGCCTAGGCTGGCAGGATTGAGGAGTACATGAGTGTTGTGGTCCTTGGTCTCAGCTGTGGTGGGAATCATATCTGCTCTTCTGCTCAGTGTGTCAGGTACTATGTTGACTTTCCCAGGTTTGTAGTCAATTGTCAGGGTGTAGTTGGCCAGTTCTAGAGCCCATCTAGCCTGTCTCTGGTTCAACTGTCTGGGGTTAAAGAAGTAAACCAAGTTCTTGTGGTCAGTTAGGACTTTTACTGGGAATTCAGTGCCACATAGGTACTGGCGCCAATGTTTCAAGGTCTTTGTTATTGCAAGCATCTCCCTGTTGTAGATTGGGAAGTTTCCTTTGGCAGACAGCATCTTCTTGGAGTAATATGCTACAGGATGTAACATACTATTCCCTCCTTCCTGAAGAAGGACCCCTCCCACTGTGAAGCTGGACGCGTTGGTTTGCAGTACAAATGGCTTGGATGGGTCAGGCATGGCCAGGACAGGGGCAGAAGTAAGGTCAAGTTTCAAGGTTTCAAAGGTGGTGGTACATTCCGGAGTCCAGGTAAAGGTGACCTTGTCAGAGCAAAGGCGGGTCAGGGGGAGGGTAATGTGAGAAAAAAATTTGATGAAATCTCTGCAATAATTTGCCAGGCCCAAGAAACTTCTCGCATCCTTCCTGCTTTTGGGCACCAGCCAAGACCTTATTGCTTCTACTTTGTCTTGTGTCATGGCAAAGCTGCCAGTCTTTACTTTGTATCCCAGGAATTCAACCTCAGACTGAAAGAATTCACACTTCTTGAGCTTAGCGTGTAAACTGGCTTGGGAGAGTCTCTCCAATATTAGGTCCAGGTGGCGCAGGTGTTCCTTGTGAGACTTGCTGTAGATGAGGATGTTGTCCAGATATGCCACACAGAAGCGGTCAAGGTATTCTCCTAGGACGGTGTTGATCATCCTTTGGAAGGTGCTGGGGGCGTTGCAGAGGCCAAAGGGCATCACCAGGTACTTGTACAGCCCATACTGGGTTTTGAAGGCAGTCTTGTACTTGTCTCCATCCTTGATTTGGATTTGGTTGAACACATCTTGGAGATCAATTTTTGAGTACACCTGGGCTCCAGTCAGTACATCACAGAGGCTTTCAGCATTGGGGATAGGGTAGCGGTTCTTCACCGTGATATTGTTCAGTTTTTGGTAAATCACGCATGGGCGCATCCCACCATCTTTTTTCCTACAAACAGCATGGGTGACAAGCAGGGGGCCTTTGACACTCAGATGAAACCCTTTTTTGTCATATCTTCCAGGTATGCTTTCAAGGCTACTTGTTTGCAGTGATTGCAGCTGTAGATGGGGCCGTGGTGAGGTTGGGTTCCCGGTATCAGGTCTATGGCGTGGTTGTATATTGAATGGCTGGGTAGTTTTGTGGCTTCTTCTTCACTAAACATGTGGTCCTATTTCTGTAGGGGAGTAGGTAGTATTCCAAAACTAGGTTCTATCTTTATAGTTAAGAGTTTGTTGGTAGGGGTTTGGCCATGACTCATGCAAAAGGGAACAGTGTTGCAAGATTCAGGTTGGCCCAGCGTGGCAGTTTGTTCACAATAGTTCAGGATCAGGCCATGTTTGTCAGACCAGGAGTTGCCCAGTATAAGGGGGTGGGGTAGTCCAGGTAAGAGGATCAGGGACAACAGGTACACATTATGTCCAATTGTCAGCAGGAGTTCTTGTTCACACTCATAGCCAGTGTCCAGAGAGCTGTTTCCCATGACTACTTGTAGGCTACTCTCTGAAGCTGCCATGCCTAGTTCCTTTGCCAGGCTGGCATCAATGAAGCTTTCATCAGCTCCTGTATCAATAAAAGCTTCAATCTGGCGCTTGATTCCCAACAGTTCTATGATCACTTGGATGAATTTTTAAGACTGGGAAGAAGTGTTTATTTGCGCCAGTGAGACTGGGGCAGTGTTCTTCTTAGGGCAGTGTTCTTCTTAGGGCAGGCTCTGGTCAAGTGGCCCGCCTTGTGGCAGTGGAAACAGAGTCCTTTGTGATAGTGTTGTTGGAGCTATTTGGGTGTCATTCCTGTTCTGTTGGGGGTTGGTGCTTGGGTTTGGCGGGTCTGGGAGGGGCCAGCATTTCCTTGGTTCATGCTAAGGCCCTTGCACAGGGGGACCAGATTGTCTAGGCTGAGGGTGGGCAGATGGTGCTTCAACAAGTCCTTCATTTCTAGGTTGACTCCCTTTTGGAAGATGATGGCTGCCAGTTCATCTTCCAGTTGGGTGTGAGTCTTTAGCTTGAGGAATTTGTCAATGTAAGCTTGGATGGGACAGGCGCCCTGCCAGATTTCCATCAAGGAGTTCAGGGCGTAGTATCTGGTGTTGCAGTCTTCCCCTGTAGTCATCAGTTTGGCTTCAAACTTGGCATAGTCTAGGCAAAATTCCACGTTTTCAGCGGTGGCTTTGCCAAACCAATCAAGGGTGTCTCCTGATAGCATGGCAGCTACTCCAAGTACCTTTTTGGTGCCACTGGAATAGGATGGGGCATTGGCTTGAAAATTTAGTTAGAGCACTGGCATGGCGCGGCAGGCCTCTTCAAGAGTGAGTTTTCCCATCTGGGGCATCTCCACTTTGGTGAGGGATTGGTTGAGTATCACATTCTGAACCTGAGAAGAGGGTCCTTTGGCGGTTTTGGCGGCGGGTTGGAGTTCTTGGGGTTGTCTGGGGTCACATTTGTATTCTTCCACAGGGAGAGATCAGGTTCTTGGTCATCATAAATGTGTAATAAGTGATTATCATTACAAAAAACATACAAGATGCCCCAAGAATAATCAACATCTTGGGGCTCAGGGTACCAGGTTTAAAATAGATTGTCATAATGTCAGGGAACCAACCTAGATTGGCCAGCTTGCTAGTGTTTGGGAACTGGTGGGTTGCAAACTGGGTGGGCAGAGCCCACCAAAGGATTGGTGCTAACTTAATGAGGTAGGATATTGACTTGCCCACCCACAACCACAGACTTGCGGCTGGGACAATAGTATCTATTTTTTCCGTGAGAGTAATATATACAATTCCAAAAAGCTTGTTGGTATGGTCCAGTGGGAGCTTGGCAGTGGAGGCAGGCATTGGTTTGGGGGTGACAGGTGGTTCCATGTCCATTTGGTAGGCAGGAAGGAAGTTGTTTTATCTCTGAACTGGCGGGGTTTAGTAACGTACCAAGGGCCTTCTCAGTTGTATCTGGTCAACCCAGTAGTTCTGGCCAAGAGATCCTGGGCTAGTATGTTGTTGGTGGTGTATTCCTTGTACTCAGGCTTTAAGGGGTACTCTGTGAAATAGACAGGACCAAAGGGGGAATCTGGCGGGCGGTACGTAGCTGGCAGGCTTGCAAGGGGGGCAGACAATCTTGGGGTTAACTGGAAGATGGCAAGAATAAAATACAGTAACAGTTGGGAAACCCAATATCTCATAACCTTTATTTAAAAATGATGATGGGGGTTGATCTTGGCCTGGCAGGTATTTATACCACACTACCAGGCTTCACTACCTGGTTGGGTTTTCTGGACTTGGGTGGGTTGGCAACGGGTGTCTCAGATGACAGTGTGGCGCTCGGCACTGGCGGTTTGGCACTGGCCGCTTTGGGATGAGAAGACTTCAAATCCTTCTGCTTATCAATTCAGATATTGGGTGCCTCTTTGGGTTCAGTGCCTTCCCTGGGACTTTGGGGGAGTTTGGAATAACTTTCAGGGAGAAATTTGTCTATTTCACTGAGCAAACTGCTGGTGTCAGGCGTTGGCACCTCAGGGAAATTCCCAGCATCTTGCACTGGTGGTTTGCTTGCAGAATCCTGAGGGACAGCTAAGGGTTTGGGTCCTGGCAGGCTGGCAGGCTGGCAGCAACTTCATCAATTAGTGTGGGTTATTGCGTTCCCAGCCTATGAGTCTGGAGGTCTGCAAAGGATTTTGTCCAGGGTTTGACTCTGATTCCATATTTTGAGATTTAGGAGCATCCAAATTGTCATTCCTGACAACTCTGAATTCCTGTGGGCCGCTGGCCCTATCAACCAAGGGACTGCCTGCCCGCATTTTCTTGGGACTGAGCCTCTGCAAGCTGAAGCTCCTGCTAAGTCCCAAAGTCAGAATACCAGTGCAAGCTTGACCATGGTGGTGCCCGAGGAGGAGCTTCTCAAATTGCCTAATGAAGTCAGAGAAAGTTCCTCTGGGAACTTCATGAACTTGAAGTCCTCTTGGGTAATCAATCAAATTTGGTTACAAAAGGAAAATACAGGCTTTTGACCTGACCCTGTGACCACAGCCCAAAAGCAAAAATAAAGTGACCAATTTGGACATTCCAACCAATGAGAGAAAACCCAACTGGGATGTCATTTTGCCGCTCCTGCACCTGGGCCTCCTGGCCACCTGCCCACATTTTTCCCAATATTTTGATGAAGCCCTTATAGAAAATACTAAGTTTGAAGGCAGGATGCTATATATGCCTATAGATTCTGTGCTCAAACCTTATTGCCATTTTTGAATAAAGGTTATGGTATTTTGGCTTACCAAGCTACTGCCTTATTTTATATTTGCCATCTATCAAATCAGTACAAGATCTCCTGGCCCTCCTATCCTCTGTCCGCAGATTCCTGTCCTCCAGGTGCTCTCTTTGGCCCTGTCCACTTCACAGAATACCCTTTGAAACCTGAATATAAGGACTACTGTCAGGAATATTCCTGACATAAACCAGATTGTCACTGAAGCGTAACACTGGGGGGAAACAGAGGAATTTTTCTGTCAAAAATGTGCAATATAATTGGGATTTTCCCCCTTTAATTGAGGAAAATAAAATAAAAAACAAAACAGGACTTGGACAACGACAAAAAAATTTATCATCCAAGCAGGCGCCCCCCAGCACCCAGCCAGCTGCCAGCAGGCCCGCCGCCAGCCTCCTTCCACCTATCACCCGCCAGCCAGCCACCCGCTTGCCTACCCAGTTGCCAGCAGGGCTGTCACCAGCCACCCACCTGGGTCCCAGGCCCTACTCCACAGCCAATTAGAAACCCCCATTAATTGCAGCCAATCAGAAAAGTCCCTGGTTGCAGGGGAAAGATTACTGCACAATTCCTGCCCTTCAGAAGAAGGGAAAATTAAGGATTCAGATTCTAAAAATTATTCTTGCCCAACAGAAGAAAGCCAAACTCAAGTTCTGCATGTGATCCACAATTCTACCAAGGGCCAATGGTTTTCTGAGGCCCAGGACATAAGGCTGAGTCCAAACTCCAACCAAACCATATTTCCCAAGATAAAAATAGATCAGGGAGACCTCAAGGATTGCCACCACCACATGACCCCATGCCCAGGGAAATTCATTGGGTCCAGTCAAGAATGGCCAAACTCACACCAGATAACCGAAGAACAAGAATTTGGCCTTCTTCCCAAAAACCAACTGCCATTTCTAGCTTTCAAACTTCTGGGATTCCCCATCTTCTGCTTTCCACTCCCACTTGCAAATCTTTGCACAGCAGAAAGCACTATAAATAAAGGATCCCCCTCAGTAATAGCTTGTGCTATTATTGAGTCTAATACCCTCAATAAAGCTAATTCTACTTAAAACCTTTAAGTCAACTTTAATTAGCTTGCCCCAGCCAATCACCTCCAATCCAAGGAAGATGAATCACCTCATCTTCACAGCTATGCTCACAGCTTGCCTTGGGGTTGGAGGATATCAACAGGGGCCAGAGTTCTTTGGCCCTTCATCAGAAGGGCTAGGTCATGACTGCCACTATGATCCTGGACAGCTCAACTCTTCCCACACTGGTTCTGGCCCCCCTGGTATCTCCACACTCCACCTTGTCCATTGTGGCGTATACCTCCATGTACTATGTGCTAACCTACTTTGCAGGGAGCTTCGGGAGATACATCATTCACACCAAGGTCTTCTGGTGGTTGATGACCATCTATCCGGTTGTCACTGCCATAAAAGGTTTTCAGCTTTCCAGCCTTCTACCATACCTCCTTCAAGTAGTGCCTACAATGTCTGGGTATTACAACTACACCCCAGAAAAGATACTTGAACTAGACACTTTGCCCCAATTACAATCTGCAGTTAGATTCAGCCATCAAGGTATGTGGATATTCTCAACACCCAAATTGTTTAGAGGGAAGTTCAACTATCTTCCTGCCTACAAACTCTGCATGGAACCGCCTGTGACCCCCAAGCCAATGCCCGCTTCCTCACCCAGCCTTCCAACCGACCACACTAGTAAGCTGTTTGGGATTGTGTACATCACTCTCACAGGGGTGATTGAAACTATAATCCTGGCTGCCGGCTTGTGGTCTTGGGTGGGGAAGTCCTTCTCCTACCTTTTTAAGTTAGCTCCTCTCTTGTGGTGGGCTTTACCTGCAAAAAACCTGGCCCAAGTTGCCCCTGAAAACAGTGGGCCGGCCGCCCAAGACTGGATCCCTGACACCCTGGGAAAGTGCTCACCCGCTGACGGCTATTTTTTGGATTATGGTGTTATTCAACCAGAATCCCAGGCTGTACTTCCAACTGCTGAAAATATCTGACCTGCCAATCAAAAGCCTAAGAAACCCTGACCCCAACATAAACTCCTTTAAACTGGCCCATCTCCTGAACCGTGCTGCACACCATTCAACTCTTACACATACCACCCAGCTTGGTTGGAGAGCAGGGCTTGGGATTCTCCAGCAGACAATGCTTGGGGCTTGCCAGCGGCAACCAACCGGTTAAGATTTCCTGGCAGATGATCCTTGGCCCCACCAAAATTTGGGGTTGGACCTGTACCTGATAAGTGATCTGCTGGTGGTGAACCTCTACCAGCTATCAATGGATGATGCATGTGTGTGGCTCTCTGTATCTCTGCTTTGACAGGGATTCTAAGGTGAGGCTGGCTGAAGGGTTGGCAGGGATTCATTGGAGAAAACTGGCTGCTGGATAGATTTGCTGGGGGTAGATCCTAGAGATGGTTGTACCGGCCTGGTCCCCTAATGCTGGGTGCATCCAGCCACCCTGTTTTTGGGATGGTGCTGATCCACTATTGGTATGGCTGACTATCCTTTATAGGTAACCATATGAAGTTTTACATCTTGGTATATTTTTTGGATAGTCTTTATGCTCAGCTTGGTGTGATGTGAAGCTTGGATGGGTTCAGATCCTGACTTCTGTTGGGTGGGATCTGGATCAGGTGGAAGGGGTTCTTGGCAGTTGAGGGCTTTTCAGAGGGTTGGCTTGGTTGTTTTGGGAAACTTGGACCTGGGAATGAGGTTGTTGGGGAAGTGTGGGTGCATTGGAATGTGCTTGCTTTGGGTTAAGGGGATGGGTAGGCATGATGAAGCCTTTATAGTGGACAAGGTTGATGTTTGATGTGATAGTTATGGTATAGTTGGTGCTGTGACTTGGGTTTATAGGTTGAAGGTGAGATGGCTTATAAGGTCGATAGTTAGAGTAGATTCCGATGGTTGTTCTTTATTGAGTTTCCTGGGTATTTGGGAGGAATGGATGTGTTGGTCAGCTGACATAAATGGGTTTATGGGATATCTCTTTAGACGCTAAACATAAGGCCACTTTTGATGCCATTAAAATCAGGGAGCTTTGACGCAATCTTTGTTCTTTTGATTGTTTCGATTTATAAATGTTCATATATTTTTATGGGAAGGGGTGTAGGCTGATGCTTCATATATCCAAGCAATCGAGGAGGGCTGCGAGCCCCTTTGGCTGGGGGATAGAGGTTTCGTTAGCTCCACAGAAGAATGGAACACTCATGTGAGTGCTCCTGGGGCTTGCGTCGTCATAAAGTGCGACATGGTTCCTAGTATCGCATACCAATCCTCGGGGACTGTAGATGGTATTGGCCTGCAGAAGCTGCTTGGTTTCGCTGATCTTCTCACTGAGGGCAGAGAGGACTTCATCTTCGTTTGTAGAGTCCACCCCAGAGGTGGAGAGATATCGATCCTTGAAGTACGAGAAAAGGAATTCTGCATCGTCTATTGGGGCGTTGGTGGGCGATTTAGAGGGAGGGAGTTCTCTTTCCAGATGGACCCAGACGGGAAAGGGGATGTATGGTGGGTTGGATTTTGGAGCTTCTTTGTTGGAGGAGAGCGAAGGAAAGCTGCGTAGATACTCAACAAGTGTAGATGAAGATTTGACAGAAGCGGGGGTAAATTTCCCTGGTGGCGGCTGTTGCTGGCGGTGGCTGGCGAAGGAATCCAGAACCTTGAACACGTGTGGGGAAGCCTTGACGATGTGGAGTCGCCAGCACAGAATTTCGTGGATGAGCACCGAGGGCCATGACATGGCCGACTTTCCGGGATTCGACAAGATGAAGAGGGGGCAAACAGAACCGTCCCCCATGGGCGAAGTCCTCTTTGGTGAATTTCGAAATAGAAATCGGGAGCTGTAGTTGGGCTCGTACGTCAACCGATCAAGCTCCGCCAGAATCTTGCCAAATGCCTCGCATAAATCAAAGTCAATCTTGCCTTGCCACCGAGCATCTAAAACCAAATGTGGTGTCGTTGCCATTTGATAAATCCAACTCATTGCGCAAGTGTACAGCGCCAGCCCCGTGATGGGGTGGTTCATCACCAGCAGGGCAATGCGTTCAAATACGAGTCGACTGCTCTGGAAGTCGTTGGAAATGATGTACGCAAGCGAAACGAAAAAGGAAAGAAACACATGGGCAGCCTTGGCCCCAGAACAGGCGGAATTAGACCCATCTGAACCGGGATCTGAACCAGGAACTGTTCCAGGGAGGCCGCTGCACATGTTTTTAAAAGAAGTCTTGGAGGTTAAGAAGTGGCTTGTGTTATCCAACTCCACGTCGGTAATCTTGAGAAGTCTAGTGCCAGATTGGGATCTCCTTGTGAGGTAATCCAATTTGGAAACCATTGCTAGAAACTTTGATTCAATGGACATTTGCTGCTGCACCAAGCGTCCAGTGAACTCTATGCCACGGTGGGAATTTGACAGACTTTCGTGAATGTCTTCCAGTTCACCCTCGAGATCAACCAGGGAAGCCATGAAGCTGTCCTCATCAAAGGCCACCTTCTTTTGTCGCTTAGCAGGAGGGTCTGATGATGAGATGGCGTGGAATTTACGGTACACGCCCTTGGGGATCTTGCCCGCCGAGTAGAGCATGTTGACGAGATCATTGCGTGCTTGCGATAACTCCATGATTTTCGGATCGGTTGAGTGCAGGAGCTCGGGGATGAATTGAGATTGGAACCACGTGGGATGAAACATTGATTCAGAAACCAGCCTTGGCGGCAAGCTTTGGCCCCCTGATTTCTGAAATAGCACTACGGCGGCGAGTGGCGTTAAAACATTGGCACTGCCTCCTTTAGCGAGAAGCTCTTCCAGCGTAACACTTTCCTCGGATTCTTGGAGCATCTTCTTGATTGAAGCCAAGGCTTCCTTCCGGAACTGGGCGAACTGCTGCTGGGTAATGGTCGGTGTGTACATGACCAATTTCACATGCTCCTTGCCGAGTTAGAATTTAAAGAATGCTTCTGATTACTGCTATTAAATAGAGGGGCACTTGGCTGACCAGTGCACCAAATGCAAGGGCGAGGATATCCAGAAGCTTCGGATTGGAGCTGAGCCGAGTAGATACAGTTTGAAGTGCTTGCTTCAACCATGTCCCGTATTGAACGCCAGGAAACTCTTCAGGAGCAGAGCCGGAATGGTGTACCCAAGCCAAAAAGAACGTAAATACCACCCGTTTTGGATTTTGATCAAGGAGTGCCTTCTTGAATGCCATGGTTAGGCTATGGGATACTTTACTCCGGCACCCGTCCAATTGCGAAAGCGTCCTGAATACGGTAAGCACCCAATCAGTTGCAGTCACATCCAAGGGCTCTGGGGTTGCCGCCAGCCGGTTCACAA
Organism: Entomophthora muscae; assembly: GCA_014839935.2. Taxonomy (NCBI): domain Eukaryota; kingdom Fungi; phylum Entomophthoromycota; class Entomophthoromycetes; order Entomophthorales; family Entomophthoraceae; genus Entomophthora; species Entomophthora muscae. Next base: position 167,017 of record QTSX02002176.1, on the reverse strand, counting down.
CAGTCAATATAACCGACGATACACCCTCGATGGTGGCACAGCCCTCCCCATCCACACCAAAACTGTTCATCTTGAGATGCCGCCCAATAAAGATGCCGAGCAACTTAGCGAAGCTTTCGTTACTCGGCCTGGCTAAGCTCCCACTTGTCCCGAATATCGGGAACGGGTTCCTCACCTGGCCATCCTCCTTTAGAGCGGGTTCCTGCGATTCATGCAACGAGGGGAACTTATCCACTTCGATGCTTTCCCAGTACACAAGCCACTCCAACTCCATGGCCGAGAACTGTTGCGAGCTGGTTGGAGAGATGCCCTCCTGCAAAAACGACACAACCTCAAGAAGCAACTCAGATGGCTGATCATCAGTTGGGTTCAAAAGCGAATTCGCCTCCTGATCAGTCAAATGAATCAAGAGATACCCGACGTTGTCTCGCTTTAAGGGAAGGGCTCTAGAGGTCTGAGTGACGGAAAGAAATTTAACAGCCCTGCGTAAAAACTCTAAAAATGCCGTCTTGCTCACACTATACAGCAGGGGTGAGATCAACCGGTACTCGGCCGGAGGGTCGCCTGGCTGCTGCACGCTATTCTGGCAGATAGCGACAAGCCTTTGTAATACAAGTCCCCAGGGAATCAGTTCAATTGAGGGAAGATGGGCCCTGAAGTTCGCGTTTAGTTGATAGATAACGCAAAGGGCCTGGGTTGGGGAAACTTTGAAAAGCGCATCAATGATTTCCAGCGACAACCCACCCCGCGAAGATATCTGCGGGAGGTATTCCGAGACCGCATAGATTAGGGCGGCTTGTGTCTCCTATAACCCTTCAAGTTAGCACTTCGATTCTTAGCCCCCAAACAAAGTATCAACTGAACTCCAATCCTGAATAATATAACGACTTTCAAAAGGCAAGGTTTACTTCAGCCCCAATAATTTAAGCTACTATTAACACATACGAGAGATATATTTTTACTGAATCCTAATAATTAACTTATGCTTTACTTTTCCCATTAAAGGAATCCGTCCTTACTTCTCCGGCAACAAAGCCACCATAAAAATAACAAACGGAACCAATATGCCATGAAGGGATATCAGCCTAAGCTTGATTCAAACCGACTTTGAAACCCTTTCTTAAACAGTAAAATAAACCCTAGAAACTAAGCAACGACGAAGAGGAGTAATGGGGTTTACTCGAAGAGCTTTAATTGTACTTAATTTCTGGGATCATGAGTAGGTTTAATGCTTCCACTCAAATAGGACGCCTTCTCCCATTTAAGATGGATGATAGATAGCAGTCTAGTGAAGCTTGTTCAGAAACCTCGTAGCTCCATATAAGCACTTGATTGACTAATGATTATAAAGAGAACCTTGGACTTATAGCTGCTTAATGACAATCAAAAGGGAGAATATATAGCCCAAGCTAAAAAATGGAAACTCTATCATGTGTTTAGCAGCCGATGTCTTTGAAGTAAGAATGAATTTGATATGAACCTTGACCAAACGAAATGCTGTCTCTATTACCAAAGAATCTTTAGGAGTTGATGTAAATGGACGGAAACAATGAATAAGCCTTTTTTTAGTAAACTAGGTGTGAAAATACAAATTAAAAAGTCCGGTGTACCTTTAAAATTATCGGCAACTGCTATATTCGGAAACATGTACTTACATATCTATTAGGGCCATTGCTACGATAAGATTCTAATAACAAACTACATAAACTTGAGGCAAGGACTTCAAAGATATCAGCTGAACCAGGCTGTGTTTCCCTTGTGCAAGAAGACAGTAGGCAAGACCAGAAGTGGCTTAAAGCCAATTCGCTTAGCTTGCCCTCTATGACTAGGAAGAGTTAGATTACTCTAGGTGTCCTGACGAGTAAACACATATCAAGATAGCCTGGAGGCTATTATGTCGTTTTAAATTTATTTAGTTTGATCCACGCTATTAGGCGTATATCTATGAGTTAAGCTTTGGAGGTATGTTTTCCGAGAAACGCAAATTTATTCATACTTAGACCCTTCAATTTTTGAAAATTTGTTTTAAATAGAAACTGCGAACCAGCTAATCGATGCCAAAAAGAAACCCTTCACTAGACTAAGGCAACCTCGCGGGCTTCTAATGGAGCCATAACCAACATTTAGTTCACCTGGAGGGACCAGGATTTACTAGCCAACTCAATTATTTAGACATCAAAAATCATACCCAACCTTTACAGGATAAAAAAAGGGACTATAGATCTGCTTGGGAACCTAGTCTTGGAATTAACCTTTTTTTTAAAAAAACCTAATCCAGGTGAGTCTCGCTGGGATATCCCTATAGAATAAACCCAGAGTCCTGGTAGCCAAAAAAAAACATTTGAGACCCTCACTCCGGAAGAAAAGCTCAAAGAAACCGGCTAGCCAAGCTAAAAGTCGGCATAGAACCAGGATGGCTAAGGTCGATTCTACCTACCAAGGGTTTCCAGATCTCTCAACAGCCCTTCAACTCTGGGAATCCCGTCTCTAGGATCCATTAAAAACATGGTACAGGGTATGGATAAGCTTGGGTTACTGATGCTGATACTACACTTCTTAAACCGATAGAGTCCTGATTGCTTAGTTAACCACCTGGTTCTATAGCTAGATGCCGGTTGGCAGATAAAATTCCACGGAAACTCGCTGGGTTCGGCTACCGTCCAAAATTTGTTGGTCAGAACTAGGGCTGCTTCGGCCAAGCCCTGGGTAGGGCTGTGTCGGATTTCGGACGGGTGGCTCCTTTTCTTAAAAGAAGCACCCGTCCGAAATCCGAAACGATTCCGAGAGAATCTTCTTTGAGAAGATTCTCTCGGAATCGTTTCCTTCTGTAACCCTTAGAAGGGTGTTCTATTTTGGATTCTATTTTTTAAAAATAAAAAATATTTTTTTGAAACTTTCTATTATTTAACATTTAAAATAAGCGAATTCAAAATTTAATAAGTTTTAGAAAATAAATTTTATTCTGAGTTTTTATTAAAAATTAATTCAAATCCGGAAAGCGAAAAGCCTTCCACCACCTTCTTTAATTTTGGTGATTTCGGATTCCCCCAGCATAGGGAAATCCAAAAGACGTAGACAAGGAAGAGCAAACGGGGTGATTATGGCATTTGCCGTAATTGTCCCTTTTTTGGGCCGCCGCAGCCCTAGCCCTGGGCAGCTGCAGTCAGTTTCTGGCTCCTGGCCACTAGTATCAAATATTTATTTAACAATGCTTAAATATATATTTGTTCTGCTTTACTGTAGTGGCCTGGAGCTGAACGCTAGCTAGGGCTGAGCTGAAGCATCCCTAGTCAGAACTAGGGCTGCATAAGAATTGAGACAAGCTGCTCCTTTTCAAAAAAGGAGCCACCATCTCAAATCTGGAGAAGATTTTAATGGAATTGTTCCATATTCAAAATATCCGGATTTTTTTCAGAATTTTTTTTAAATAAAATTATATTTTTCTCTTTCTTATTTACAAAAAATTTAAAAAATAAGATTTCAAATTTGCTTTTATTAAAAAATAAATTTTTATTATAGAAATATATACTATTCCCTCAAATCCGGAAAGCAGAAAGCGTCCAAGGCCTTCTTTTTTTTGAAATTTCGGATTTCTCTAACATAGGGGAATCCGAAAGAAGTGGGCAGGGAAGGGAGGACGGGACAATTACAGCATTTGCCATAATTGTCCCTTTTCTGAGCTGATGCAGCCCTAGTCAGAACTAGGGTTGCTTAGTCAATGCCCCAGGTAGCTTCCGGCTTGGGCCGCTACTGCCAGACCAGTAAAACTTGATATTTAAATTGTTTTAAATATTTCTTTTACCCAAGTGGCTCAGAGCCAGAAGCTGGCCATTAAAATACCCTTTAAGAGTATGCCATTTGTTGAAACAGCAGGCTCAACCCGCCAACAAGGTTTCAAGTAAGCAGGTTCGTGACCCGCAACCCGATTATCCAGCCACTCAAAGCCAGGCTAGGAAGTCAACTTGAATTGCCAAATCCAACAACACAAACAAATGATGATCCCTTACAGTGGATACCTCGTTTTGGCGCTTGACTCATTACCAGGATCAAGCCACCCTTCACCATCCCACCATGTGATCTACACAATCATGTTCCTGTTATCCATGACTCACATTAACTATATAATCATTATCTCTCAATAAAGAATATTACCTAGTTTCTAAATATTTTCCCCTTGTAACTCTGCTAAAACAGCACAGTTATGACATTGGTAGCACAGGTAGGTTTTCCATCTTACTTTATTTCCCAAAATTACGCCTGTTGCCTGTACTCGCTGCGGCCAACAAATCCTTGATAGAATCATTTCTGGCCTCCCGGTAGACTGGACACTGTACGCACCTGGTGCTGAGATACCTGATGGGTTCGTCCTCTACCAGAACAGGGTGATTCCACTCCTCATGTTCAATGCCCTGTCAGCACAGGGGTTCTTCCAGGTTCCCTCTGCTATGCCTTGAGCAACTGATAAAAACACTATGCCAGCCTACGTAGCCCAGAGACTTCAAAGTGCAGCCCTGGAATCCTTTTCTGGGGCCAACAATGACAACACTGCTGCATGGATCCAATCGGCCCAAAGCAAACTGGCCCAAATGGAATGCCTGCAACAATTCTGGATTGCAGAGATCTTCATCTGGCTGACTCATGACGCTGGCACCTGGTGCAACAAAAGGCATAAAAAACACACCGAGAAGGATTGGGATACCTTCAAACAAGACTTCTTGGCAAGATTTGTGCTTAAGGACACTGCACTTATGATCATACACCAAGTAAAGAACCTAACCCAGACTGGCACTGTGAAGGAGCTCACCTGCGCCTACAAGGAACTCCGACTATGTGCCCCCTCCAATATGGCTTTTGACACTCCAGCTACCTACCTCATGTACAACAAAGAGCTCAAGTCGCATGTAATGAGGCACGTAAACCTGGATCAAGTGTCCAATCTGCAAAGTCTGTATTGTGAGGCAGAAAAAGAAGAACAAACGTCCAACGCCTTCCACAAGGCGCAAATGGGAAAGCGAGAGAGGCCCAAAGACTTTCACCCAGCCAGGCGTTCCAATTGACCACCCCCTGGGAACAACAGCAGCAACACAAACCATAAACCCGCAGGTTCCAATGGACATAGAAAAGGGAACAATGGACAATTGAACCGTACTCATTTCCATGCCACTATCACACAAGACAACCAAGATGAGGGAAAAGCCCAGGAAGAGCACTAAGCAAGCCAAGCTCTCCCCGCACAATTCCTGGCTCACCCAACAACAAGTACCAACCTTAGGACGTGGATCAGTGTCCAATGATCCAAGTGCCCTCGGAAGACCTGGTACTTTACACCATCACCAGACATCCTAATAAACTGATGTCTTATCATTTCCGCTTTTGCAGTTACACAGGCTCTGCACTTCTGGACTTGAGTGCAGACCAAACCCTAGTCAACAGCAGCTTTGTAGACAAGTTCAAGCTACCCACTAATCTTTTGCGGATTAAAAACATGGTTTTAGCTGATGAACATCACATTTCTGTGACAAGGAAAACTGCCCCCTTCTCCATCATGCTAGAGGACCTTCACTCCACCATCCAGAGACCTGTCATTGACTTCCCAAAGTTTGATATTGTACTGGGGCTGGATTATCTGCAAACAAAAAATTCCCATATAGACTGGGCAACCTCAGTGTTGACCATCAAGTGTGAAGGTGTCAACCACCAGATCTATCCTGACTCTGTGGACCAACTCCTATGTGCTCACGTCTTTGTATGCATCACAGAGACCCTGGACAAAAAGGAAAACCTGAAGGCAATTGACTGGGACTCCTGCCAGTATGAGATCATACACTTCAAAGAAACCCAGGACACCACTACACCTCAAGATTGCAAAATTGTAGCCCACCATCCGGAAATCTTCAAGGAGGCTTTACCTGGGCTGCCCCCAGAAAAGCATATCCAACACTCCATCCAACTCAAAAGAGCTGTACCTAAGGCACAACCCATCTATTGTCTGACCCCAAATAAAGACAACACCCTATGTGCTTACCTCAAAGAGGTATTAGAGAAAGGACTTATCTGCCCCTCACAGTCTCCTTTTGGGGCTGCCGTGTTCTTTGTGTCCAAGAAGGATTATACCCTGTGCCTAGTCACAGATTATTGAACCCTAAACAAAGTTATCATTAATAATTGTTATCCACTGCCACTCATTGACAACCTCTTCAATGCCCTGGGCGGCGCCACAGTCTTCTCCAAGATTGACTTAACCGCAGGCTACAACCAGATCCATATCAAAGAAGAAAATATCCCCAAAACAGCCTTATGCAATAAATACGGCTCATACAAATGTGTGGTGCTCAATTTTGGTATGACAAACGCTCCATCAACTTTTATGACCTTCATGAACAAGGTGTTTGCACCTCACATAGGCAAGCACGCCTTAGTCTACCTGGACGACATTATTGTCTATAGTCCCTTGGTAGAGCAGCACCACAAGGACTTAGAGTCAGTCTTTGTTACCTTGGGGCAGCACAAGCTGCTAGCCAAGCCCTTCAAATGCCAGTTCTTCCGTGAGCAGCTGCCCTTCCTAGGACACATAGTCTCAAAAGATGGCATTAAACCCAACAGTCAGAAGATCCAGGATATCTGCAAGATGCCACTGCCCAAAAACAAGTCAGAACTCTGCACATTCCTAGGAATGGTTGCCTACGTACATAGTTTTATACCCAACTGCAGCATCCTGACTGCACCCCTATCTGCTATAACTGGCGCCAAATCCAAGTTTGTATGGACCCCCAACAAGACCTTTGCTTTAGACGTCTCAAAGAGAAACTCACAACAGCACCTATCCTACAGTACCCCAAACGCAATGGGGAATACCAAATAGAAACCAACGCCTCAGACGCATCCATTGGGGGAGTACTACAAATCAAAAACAATGATGGTAATTTCCTGCCTTTAGCCTACAAATCACAGAAACTGACAGACAACAAGTGTCAATACCCTATACACAACAAAGAGTTGTTGGCAATTGTACACTGCCTAGTCAAATGGCGTTGTTACCTAGAGAAAAGAAAGAATTCACAGCGTTGACCGACCACAGGCTGCTTATATATTTCAAACCCCAAGCAAATCTATCCCGCTGTCAGGCCCGCTGGATGGAACTC